>CM014732.1:4758033-5171373 GCA_004329165.1 Spatholobus suberectus
ACTGCAACATAACTGTAACATAACAGAGGACTTGCAAAACCAACTAAAACACGCGTTACAAATGAAGCATTAAAATTCATAAATCAAAAACTGAAATATTATCTCACAAAATATTGGAATGTTAAAAAATAATAAGTGTAAAACATGCAGTCTCACCCATTAAAACACCTGAAGACCTGACATTATGAATTAAAACAATTCATTTTGGTAAATGATAATTCTTTGGATTATCTGATTTTTTCTTTTATTTTTAAAAAACTTTAAGCTAATGATGAATTTTATCCTAGTTTGTCAAGAAAATGAAGTTTAGAAGAACCAGGTAAAAGAGATTATTTGTTTATTCAGCTATCACACTAGCATTGACATTAGGGACTTCGATGATTGGCCTAAAAGCATCATATACCATCTCATGCATTGACTAGAATTGATTTTCATTTTCCACCTCCCCTTGCTCACTACTTGAAGGACCTCTTCACTCCATGTGAAGCATCACTTTTCCATGTTCAGTCCATATCAAATTATTTGGCTTAAACCCAAACTTGTACAAGTGAACCCCCAGCTCGCTTGGAGTCAACAACTTAAAGCATTATACTTTGCACACGAACACCTAATCCCCCCTCAAACAAAAGGTAAGGTTGCACCATCATCTTCCTGACAAACTCTGTAATTTTGCTAACAAACTCATCTTTCAAGCCTCCTCTGTTAGTATTGAGCCACTATTGCAAGAAACACTTTTTAAATCGGTTAAAAAATGTTTTTTAAATCGGTTATACAACCAATCTAGATACAGTCAATATAAAAAATATTATGATTTTAAACCATAAGTTGAACCAATTTAAAAAACACTTTTTAAACCGGTTGTTTCTTCAACCGATTTAAAAAGTGGCACTTTTTAAATTGGTTAAAGAAAAATCAGTTTAAAAAGTGGCACTTTTTAAACCGATTAATGTACAACCGAGTTAAAAAGTTACTTTTTTTAAATAATTTCGTTGTTTTGTCATACAATCAACCCTGTAATCATTAAACAAATGTCACAGAAACAGCCAGTACATCAACACATTCAGATATAACATACTTTAACCAACAAAATTTCATAATATGCTTTGAAACATATAAAATAAAAAACTACTATTCTTTTGTCTAGCTAAAGACATTCTAAACAAACTATCTATTACTAGTTTGAAGGAAGAATGTTGCCCAACGTTGGCGGATGTCTAACAAGTCCTCTTGTGAGAATAGTTTCCTATCAATGAATAATTGCAAGATAAACATAAGACAAACTCATTACCGAATCAACTATAAAAACTATAACTATTATTGTAACTGAATGAAAATTATATTACCTCATCCCATGAATCCACAATATCTGCTGAAACTATGGTTAACATATGTTTCATTACATAATATTCACACTCATAACTCCCTACTTGTTAGTTAGCCTACCAATGAGAATTGTTTTTAAAAATGAGTTGTAGAAACTATTAGAAATTATAATTGAATATGCAGTTGTAAATTACATAGAGAAAAAACCAACTAGGTTTCCTTTGTAATGACATGTGCCTACCTGCCAATGTTTGATATCCGATCACGACTCTGATTAAAAAATGGATAGGCAAAGTAATTTATAGATTTCAAAATTATAATACAAAGGACAAAGGAAATATATTATAAATAAAACTTACATTTCTACTAGTTGTTTTAATTCTTTGTTGGACTTTTTGTGCAACGAACACAACAAGACCACAACATTGTCCTTAGGACAAATAATTAACAATTGTCAATGCGAGCTGCATTAAAACAAGAATATAGGTCACGATATTCAAATATCATTTAAAATTATTTGGGTGAGAAATAACTTGTGCTTACTAATGCAAGCGTGTGATTGGATCAACTTAAGGTTTTGATTTTTTAGGTGAAACATCTTTCTTCGATGGTTGAACACCCTAAAAAAATAAATATAAAATAATGTTATAAAATACAATCAAATTATTTCAATCTATAATTAGAGAAAAAAATAACTTAAGATGAAATTTGAATATACCTTGACTGATGTAACCTTTATAAGTCGTTTCGGCCATTGAATGAACTCTTTCAGGGTTTGCCCCACAGTCTGAACCTTCTCAGTGGGCACAGGGACTTGAGCATATGCATTACAAATTTCTTCAATGACTATCCTTGCCATATCATCTTCAATGGTCCTATGGTGTATGGTAGGCCCCAAACTATATACTCTTCTAAAGGCCACTAAACGAATAGGCTCTCCATCAACATATAACTCACACTGCTCAGAGATATCGGTGTCAGTCTCCTCTCCATAAGAATCAGTAGCAACACAACTTCCCTTCGTGTTGACACATACAGGAGTATAAGCTTGTTATGGCTGGACATTTGTATTTTGCTATGAAAGACCCAAAGAAGCCAACTCCTCTCTAATCTCCCATCTTAACTACTCTTTAAGCTCATTTCTAATCTCCTGCTTGATTCGCTCCATCTCTTCCTTGGTGACAATTTCTGAGGTGGGCCCACTACGTGAAGGTGGTCCATAGTAATCACGAATGCCAACACCTCATCCAGTAGCACGAACCCGACCAGGGTGCTCTGGTCTCCCAATAGTAACAGTTAATATGTCCTTACGTCCATGAGGAACAAATGTTCCCTGTGAGCTGTATTCAACAAGAGAATCCTACAACATATAATTGAAGAAATGTGTAAGAAATATAACATAGCAAGTTACAATTACAATTTGAAGTCAAAAATTACTTACAACCTTTTTAGCAACAACGAGTGTCTCCTTAGACATATATCCGCCTGATTGTAGCGTTCGAGCCACCTTCCATTTATCCCAACATTGCGGTGGCGATGGAGGAGCAATATCTCCAATAGATCTAGATGTCGAGACTTCCAGTTCACGTTGCCTCGCCTTCTCAGCCATCATCTTCTACTCAAACAACTTATACCCCTCATGAGATAATCTGTGAGGGTGGACATTCCTTGATGCAATCATTTGTCCCTTTTTTTTCTTCTCCTGTGAACAATAACACACTGTCAAATTCAATAAAAAATAATCAAATGTTGTTGTACAATTAAAAAAACATGCTTCAAACTAAACCTAAACGGCAAGATCCTTTCGGCTTTCAACAAACTTTGCCCATGTCTCCTCATCTAAAAATGTATATTTCTCACAAGGAGAAGTGTCTTTCAATTTTTCATATATGTATCTCGTGGTGAGTTGTGTCTTAAATGCCCTCCAACGCTTAGCTGCAAGTGTTAGCAATTTCTTTTTTAATATGGCATTATATGGAACATCATAAGTGAGTTACAAAATAAAATTGAATAGTCAATGTACGAAAATAATATGGTTAAATACAATATTTATATTTGAGACTATAAAAATAAAATACCATGATAGTTTGTCAAATTTGATTCTTCATGCTCTCCTCTACATGGTCCTAATCCTCATAAAGGATTGAAACCTTGCTTCGAGCAAGGATACCCACAAAACTAATGAATTTTGTGGCATTTCCCCCTCAAGTACCCCATTAATCATGTCAAACTGAATTAGTATTAGATGGTCACTAGCCCGCTAAGATTCAACTCCTTTAACCGTATACCTCGTCTACCCTTTTTTTTGTAGACTCATAAGATGGGTTACTAGAAGAATTAGTCATGTGCCTATTTAGAAAAGGAAAAATAGAAACACATATCAGTATCAACATTCACAAAACTTGTAATTTCTAAAGATAAGCATTACGATTGAAAAAAAAAAACAATAAAATAAAAAAGATAACGAAAACAAGAATAATCAATAAGATAAACATAAGTTTGTTACTAACATTGTCAAGTACGTATGTTTTCTCATATTCCTTTGTGATGATCATCACATGTGGCATGTACATCATCCACTTCATTCTTGTCAATAAAAGTAGGCATCTGTGTTAAGAAAGAAGGAATCTCAACAAGATCAACATTTGAATCTTGTTTTTCATCACTACTATACATGCTTCTTCCTTGAGGAACCATTGACCATTTCTTGTTAGAAGGATCACTGGCATAAAAAACTTGTTTTGCTTGGTATGTCATAATGAAATGTTCTTTCTTGCAACCTACCTTGTTAAGATCCACCAATGTAAACCCTAATTTATCGGTTTGCACACTGGTGTTATTGTCAACGCACTTATATTTAAAAACAGGGACTCTAAATTTAGTGTAATCAACCTCCCATATATGTTCAATAACTCCAAAGTAACATATCGATGCCATAATGGGATTTTTATCTTTTGAACTAAAGAAATGCATGGACTCAACCACAACCATAACTCTACTGTCTTGCACGGTGCTCTTGTCATCCAACGACTTTGTGTAGAAGGAAAACTTGTTGATATCATAACCATTCCAACATATGACATCAAAGTTAGGCCCATGTGCTAGCCATTTTAATGTGTCAGAAGCATTATCATCATTCAAAACTTGTTCTTGAAACTAGTTTAAGAATGTTTTGTTATGCTTATTCAACTGCCATTTCTTGGGCATTCGAGGGTTCTTTTTCTTGACAATGTTTTTGTGAGCAAAAAAGTAAGGTTTAACTTCATCAATGTTATTCAATATATACAAGTGTGCTTGCAAAACTTCCTCTCGACGCATTAGTTTAACGTTTACACCTCGAGTACCCTTACCCAAACATCTTCCCTCATAACGAGATTTAGAAAGCCTTACAAGTTCAGTTTGTGACAAGTATTATGTACAAAACTCAATGGCTTTTTCATCAATGTACCTCTCAACAATAGATACTTCTAAACGGTATGGATTCTTAATGTACCCTTTCAAGATCTTCATGTATAGTTCAACAGGGTACATCCACCTTAAATAAACGAGACCATACATTCTAATCGCCCTAATTATATGCACTATTAAGTGAACCATTATGTCAAAAAATGAAGGAGAAAAATACATTTCCAACTGGCACAATATAATAGTAGCTTCATTTTCCAACTCATCCAATTTCAGAGGGTCAATGACTTTGCTACATATGGCATTGAAGAATAAGCATAGTCATGTAATGGCATGTCTAACTTTTTAGGCAATATGTCACGAATAGCCACTGGTAGGAATTCTTGCATCAAGACGTGACAATCATGAGACTTTAACCCAACTAATTTTAGATCTTTTATTGACACAAGGCTCTTAATATTTGAAGAGTATCCTTGTGACACTTACAGAAACTTGTTTTTTCTTCTCTTAACAAGGTATGACATGCTGGGGGCAAATATGTCTGCTTACCCACTAACTGTAGACCTAACTGAAGGCATATACTCATCTTAACTAGATCTTAACGAGCATTCAAACCATCATTTGTCTTGCCTTTAATGTTTAGAAGAGTGCCGATTACACTATCACAAACATTTTTCTCAATATATATTACATCATACAATGTCTAACATCTAGATCGCACTATAAGGAAGATTAAAGAAATCAACTTCTTCTTCCAAAAGTTTTTCTCAGTAGTCCTGCTGTTAGGTCTTTGCCAAATTCGAACACTAATTGTCCTTCACTTCACCCATTGGATAAACTAGCGCAACAGGTAAGGCGGTGGCACAATACATCCACATTCGACATTGATTGTTCCTTCACTTGTTGATAAACCTGCTAGATACCCATCATACACATTAACACCTTCATCCCACAACATTCTCAAATCTTCAATTAAGGGACGTAAGTAGACATCTATGCCATTTCCTAGCTGTCTTGGGCCTGTAATCATCATAGATAACATAACATTTTTTCACTTCATGCACAACCAAGGAGACTGATTGTAAAAAACTAGGAGAACAGACCATAAACTATGCTTACTAGATAAGTTATCATAAGGATTCATTCCATTCGTAGCAAGTCCAAGCCTAAGGTTTCTTGCCTCAATCCCAAAGGTTGGAAACAAACAATTAATTTTGTTCCATTGCAGAGAATCAGCAAGATGGCGCAGTTGTCCATCACATTTTCTCCCATCTGCTTGCCACGTAAGGCTCTTCGCGTCGTCTACATTAGCAAATAATTGCTTAAACCTTGGAATTATTAGAAGATACCGTAACACCTTTGCAGGGGGACCCTCTTTTGTGCTCTCATCATTATTACAATCATCACCCTTCACTTTATACCGTGACACCCCACACTTGGGACACTTGTGCAACTCTTCAAACTCTTTTCTGTACAATATGCAATCATTAAGGCACGCATGTATTTTCTTGATACCAATCCCATCGGACACAACATCTTTTTTGCCTCATAGTTACGTCTCGGCAACATGTTATCTTTTGGAAACATTTTGTTCAACAACTCAAGTAATTCGGTGAAACTTTATCCACCCATTTCTTGCCTTCACATTCACCAATCTTAAAACTGCTGACAACCGTGTGAATTTAGTACACCCTGGATATAGTGGCTTATCTACATCACTATATAAAGTGTCGTACACATGAGCTCGCTGAAAAGACTCTGGTCCAATATCACGGATCATATCCTCTAGTCGATTGTCTATAGGTACATCAACTTACTCTATTTGAGACACACTCGGTATGTCTAACAATTCACCATGCCATGTCCATGCTGTATAACTCTTGCAAAACACATCACAAAGATATGCTCCCGTATTTGCTCAATTTGTAATCGTCTCTTATTCAAACAATTAACACAAGGACAATAGAAAAACCCACCACTATCAAGAAGATTTCTTTTCGCAAATTGGATAAACTTTTCCACTCCATTTTATACTCATCAATTGTGCTTCTAGAATTAATCCAACTATGATCCATAACTTCATTCTGTGATCCACAAACCATGTCTTAATGCATGTAAATCTCACTTTTTTATACAAGGTGTGGCCCTATCCCATTCAGAAAGACATTTTTTTAAACTTGATTAATATGTATAAGTTTAGTCTTATATCTTAAATTTGACAAAATTTCGACAGCATTTCACATTGTTCTCCAAGTACACGGAATGAAAGTGGTGACATCTAGTTCACCACAATCAAGCATGCACTCGGAGACACAACACGAAATGCACTAAATCGAAATTTAATCAAATTTAAGATGAGACTTAACCATTACATATTAATCAAGTATAAAAAAATGAAATTTTCCAAAATGTTCAACCGAACAATTCAAGATTCAATACAACAATTAGTACTTTAATCATTGTATTGAATCTCAAACGAGAAACTAAGGTTCGCTCGTAATGCATAAATTTAATATAAAAAAACAACACAATTAAACACACAACATAATGCATGTAATTTATACAGAAATTTTGGTAGAGTTTTCTCTGTATTCTAGGTACTTTCCCAAAGACCTGTTAATAGTTATTCAATCACAATACCAAAGTTAACCTATCAGACAATCCACTCTACAACAAATCTCATACTCAAGGGTTCAAAATTCTCATAAAAATGCGGCAGAGTATCCTCTGTTTTCTTCACTATCCAGCATACCTCGCCAACGGTATGGTAAACAACATACAGAGGTACAATGTATCAATTAATATTCAACATTATTCTCATCATTACTAAAACTCAATTTATATTATATCGGCTCTCATGGCCTATATCATTACATTTAAACTTCTTAATCTCTTAATCTTTAGTACTTAAACTATTCAATTTTAGATTGTTATACTAATTCACTCTTAAACTAATTCTCCCTTTTTATTTTATCTTAACAATGTGTCTTAGCATAAAAGTTTGCTTATGTTATTATCTTTTAATTTTCTAACAAAACATAATACATTTTATGACAATTAATTCCTTACATATCCTTAAATTAATTTCAAACTTTTATCCTTTCCCATTACTAAGCAACATTAAGGTAAGTACTAGCCAAAATAATCAACTTCAATTGATTGTAGCTTATGTCATTCAATTCTCAACACTTAAAATCCTTACTATATATTCATATAAGTTATGACTAACTTAAATAATACTTCTAGTTTTTTCCTTAAAGACTCATAAATCCATATAGGTACAATCAACTAAATTTTTCTTCTATTCATCAACATATTCAAGCATAGCCTCTTGCAATTAATTTCCAATAGCAAAACCGCAACAATGACAACACATGTATAAACAAAACTACAAAAATAGAGCTCGAACCTATACAATGCTAAACTTGGTGATGTTGAATGCAGGTGAACCAAGTTAGAGCTCGAATCGCCCCTATGCAATGCAGATTTTGCTCTTCAATAGAGGTGGAGCACGAGGTCACGCTCCAACCAAGGTGGAGCTCGGACCAAGCACACGAGGTGGAGAGATGCAGGGAGGGAGAGCTCACGCTTTTCAAAATGGTAGGGAGGGAGCTCACTGTTTTCGAAATGGGAGCGAGGGAGGGAATGAGGGAGGTCACCATTTTTGTAATGGGAGGAGGGAGCTTCGAACTCGAGTTTGGATAGAGATGGAAAGATGGAAAAAGCTTCAAAGAGGTGGGAGAAAGCTTGAATGAAGTTTTAAAGACTAAGTTTAGCTTCAAAGCTCACGATTTTTGTTAAAAGAATATGGAGGGAATTTGCTTTTTAAATCGGTTCACTTGGAACCGATTTAAAAAAATTGCTTTTTAAACCAGTTCCAACTAGAACCTAGTTTAAAAGGAAAATTTTTAAATCGGTTCATGTGTAACCGATTTAAAATCTTTATTTTTAAATCAATTACACGTATAACCGATTTAAAAATTAGTTTTTAAATCGGTTATACTAAACTCGAGTTAAAAACGTTTGTTTAAAATTGCAAAAATGTCACTGCGTCTTATTTTAAATCAGTTGAGCATAAACTAGTCTAAAATCTTGCTCTAAAATCAATTTTTTGCATTAGTGATCATACATCCAACTATGATCCATTCTGTACAGTTCAAACATAGAATGAAAGGTGCAAGAAGAGTAATACACAAACTTGCAAAAAAAAAAGGGTAATATAAGCCTATATTTTGGATATTTTGTAATTGTTTTACAAACAATATATAACAAACAAATAACGGATATATGACAAAATGATAATATATTAACAAACAATCCTATTGATCTATCTATCCACTAACAAATAGAAAACACAAATATAATTTCTAAATTATTAACATACAATTCAACATCCTACATCTCAAACAAGATTACACCTATCGAACTTTGTTCTCCACTAACAAATAGCACATTAATTCAAACCTGTGCATAATTTCTAAATTGCCAGCATATAATTCAAGATCTTGCACCCCAGACAAGACCACACCTATTAAGCTTTGCTCTCTACTAACAAACAACAAACATATGTAGAGATTCTAAATTACTAGCACAGAATCCAACATCTTACATCTCAAACAGGATTACACCTACTTAGCTTTGCTCTACTTTAACAAACAACACATCAACTCAATAACAACATTCACAAATATAAACAACAAAAGCACTACATGCGCACCTACTGAGTTCATCTCTGAAATTGATCTCTAAAATCAATTCTTAAAGTTAGTTATTAAATCAAATTCTAAAATCAGTTTCAAAAAATGGTCTCTAAAATTAGTTTCTAAATTGCTCCTTAATATCAATCTTTAAATCAGTTTTTAAATCGATCTCTAAAATCAATGACCAACTATTTAGAGACTTAATGAAATTAGTATTTAATTTAGTCACTAATTGATTTGGCAACACATTTTCTTATTTTAGCAACTAAATTTGTGGTCTCTAAAATCAATTTTCTTGTAATGGTATTTCATGCTTTTCTTGCATAGGTGTTGGTAATTTAATGGATGGGGAAAATTACAAGCGTGTTTAAATTTGCACCTAAATTAGGATACATTTGTGTTGTCAGAACTTCAACAATGTTGAATAAGGGCATCTACAATGAAGAAACTCACATGGGTTTCTCTACTATATTTTTAATATTTCACACTTTCCTATAATGTCATATCATCTTTCCTACTTTAAACAATTCACTCAATTTTTTTCTCCAACCAAGAAACTCACTAAAGTTTCTCAAATGGTCCCCATAATATCTCTAATTCTTTTATATTTTATTATTCATCTTAATTTCAATTTAACATATTTGAATGTTAATTGTTAAATAATAAATAAATATATAGTACATATTAATTAAATAAAAAATTACTTTAAAATTTAAAATATATAAAAAATAATGAAAATTAATTAATAATAACTTTTAAAATAAATTAAAAAAAACACAAAATAATGTATTATTAAAATACTCATCAATAAGCGTTATTATCATGTCCAAAACGTTCCCAAATATGTTCCATAAAGTCTGCTTGAAAACGACGATGAATTTTCTTTTGACCAAAATGTGCTCTCCTTTCTAAATATCTTCTAAAATTATGATAAGGACTATTGAAAACTTCAGGTGTTGAGACAACATTGTTTGAACAATCATATGAAAAATCAATATTGTCACCATATGCTTCTTGTTCATGTTCGACAATCATATTATCCAATATTATGCATGCATATATTATCTGCTTTAATGTATCCATGCTTTAAGAGCGTGTTGGGCCACGTATAATTGCGAACCGTGATTGGAGCACTCCAAAAGTTCTCTCTACATCTTTTCTTGATGCTTCTTGATGTTGGGCGAATAATTTTCTTTTCTCTCCTTGTGGCGTTGAGATGGTTTTTACGAACATAGCCCATTTTGGATAAATATCATATACTAAATAGTACCTCAAATTAATAGGAAAAATTTACATGTTTAATATGAAACTATTAAAAACTATTGCAATAGTTTTTATGCACAAATTACTTTTTTAAAGCAGTAATTAAATAATTGCTAGTCATTTATTTATTATAAATAATAAATAAAATTTTCTCTTAAAATATTCAATTTATATATGTGTGTGTGTGTGTGTGTGTGTGTGTGTGTGTGTATTTGTTATTTGATAATTTATTCATATATTAAAAATTATAATACATAACTTGGAGAATGAGACTTTTACTATCTCCCCTTTTTCTAATCTTTATTAAACACTCTCAATATTCTCTCTTCTTTCTTTTATATGTGCATTTCACACCTTATTCTTGTAACTAACTAAAATTTTTCTCTCTTAGCTATCTTAAACTACTTTTATTTAATATTTATTTATATATTTGATCTTCTTAGCCACATATCTCTTTCAATTTACCTTTTTTTTTATCCCTATATATAAATTGAATTTCAACAATTTTTTTCTAAAAAAAATATAATAGCTAAAATTAACTTTACATCACAATTTAAATTATTTGATATAAATCTAAAATATAATTTATTCAAAAATATTTATTTATTATGAATTTTAATTGTAATATAATTTATATATTATAAAATATTTAATCATTATTATTTTAATCATATAAAAATAAATATTTATCAAATATAATATATACACTAAAATGCTAATTTAATTAGATAAAAATAAATATTTATTATATATAATATAGAGAATAAAATATCAATGTATTATACAAAGAAACATTAACATAAATTTAATTTATTAAATGTGAAAAAAAAACTTTGTCCACTTCCTTGAGAGAAACGGTGGAAATTCGAGAACCGATAATAGGAGTGTGTTTGACCTGACTTATTTTCTTCTTAAAAGGAGAAGTCGAGCCAAACATATTTGATGAAAAGTTCTTAAAAAAATATGCTAGTTATTTTTATATAACAAAATTTGAAAAAAAGTAGCTTATAATTAAGTTGGTAGGAGGAGCTTTTTTTTTCTAGCTTATACAGAGTTTATTCTCGCAGTCCATTTTTGAATCTCAACTCAACTAAAAATACTATCTTTTTATTTTTTCAATTTGAGTGTTTCACTGGCTTTCCTGTTAAATAATACTTACATATATTAGTTTATTTAAATTATGTTTATTTATTGTAAGGTTTTAATTTATTTTTAAATTTTTTATTTAGAAAATTCAAAAATATTATTTATTTTGCAACTTTTTAAATATTATTTACATAAAATAAAAAGAACATTAACGAAAATGAGTAAATAATATAGTTAAATATTTTTATATTTTAAAATATTTATAATTTTATTTTTTAAATTTAAATTAGATGCCATATTTTTAAAAAAAATTATAGTTAAGTTTTTAAATTCTTAATTACATCAATATATTTATTCAAATACTTTTTGAATTATTTATTGAATACTTTTTAATATATATTGACATTATTGAATTTTGTTTAAATAAATTATTTTTTATCTTCAAAAAATATTATTTTAAAATAATATAAAAGTTTTTAAATATTTTAAATTTTGTAATTAATACTTAAATTTATTAATTAATATTCTATAATAAAATATTTGTAAATTATCTTTAAAATTAGATTTTGTAAATTAAATTATTTTTTTACATTTTTGAAATTAAAATTTTTAAATATATTTATTACATCAAATAAAAAACATTACTTAAACGAGTAAATAAAATAGTTAAATAAAATTTTTATATTTAAAAATATTTATAATGTTTATTCTTGAAATTTCATTTAGATTTCAGATTTTTTTAATTTTCAATTTGTTGTTAAGTTTATTCATTTTTAATTACAATAATATATTATTTAATATTTTTTGGATTATTTGTCAAATATTATTTAATATATATGGAGATTATTGAATTCTAGTTAAATAATTTTTTTATTTTTTGGAAATATTATTGAACAATAATACAATTTTTTTAAATAATAATTTTGTAATTAGTATTATATATAATAAAATATTTATAAATCATATTTAAAATTAAATTTTATTAGTTAAAATACTTTTTGAGATTTTTAAAATTAAATGTTTTAGCTTTATATATTTTAATACATTTATGTATTTTGGTTATCATTAAAATAAATTTATGTTGATTAAATTAATTTTATATAATTGTAACTAAAAATTAACTTTAGACAATTTTTTTATTTTATCAATATATATTATTCTATTGAGTGAGGCAATTAGGTTTAAGTAAATTTAAAATTTTAAAATTTTTTACCAAACAACTTTTAGGTTAAAAGAAGCTTTAAAACTTAAAAAAAATAAAATTGCCAAACAACTTCTATATATTTTTTTAAAGCTCTTATTTTGAGTTTTAGCTTTAAAGCAACTTTTAAGCTAAAAAAAAAACTAGGTCAAACATCACCTAAAAATAGTGGCATTGACAGTTTATTATTATTTTTTGGTTGCTTTAAGCAAACCTCACTCGACAGCTAGAAACTAATTCTTCAAATATGAAAATCTATTTTAGGGTCCAACTTCTTATAATAGATACTATTTCATACGTACAAACATAAAAATTAGGGATGGTAATGGGTAATAAACTCAATGGATACTCATAAAAATTACTTATGATGGGTAGGAGAATAATTTGCTTAATTGGTATGGGTAATTACCCACAAATTTTAATGGGTAAGGGTGTGGGTACGGGTACCTTAGCACCCAACCCTACCCATACCCACACATATAATAATAATAATAATAATAATAATAATAATAATAATAATAATAAGAGGTATATTACATATTCCTTATTAACTTTTTTTTTCCAATTTCTCCTATTTATTGTGTCATTGACACCTCCATTCCACTGAATTCTTAACTCCATCCTTCTCACAAAAGAGTTCATACATTGCAACTACTCTTGAGCTTCTTTCTCATGGCTACTACTCCTTCTAATTCTTTTTTATCAATGCAAAATAATTCTTAGGTACGATCCCTTCATATTGTTTGGTTCATCTAAAATTAGTATTTTTTGGATAACCAATCTAAAATTTGTGTATACACACACACACACACACACACACACACACACACACACACATACTGATATTGTAACATCTTAGGTGCTGACGAGGGCAGGAAGTGATTGCTGGTGCAAAAGAGATAAGGCACGGACAAGAAGCGGCTCCTGGCAAGCTTCCAGTAGGAGGGGCACATGAATGAATCGAATACACACCGGAATGAGCGGGATCCAGAAGTTGTGCAGGTATGGGACTGTTCAGTTGATGATAGCTTAAAGGAATTAATAAATGCTACATATACCAATAAGATGCATTGACTTTTCTGTAGCCCATCACTTAAGAACTCCATAGTTAAGCGTGCTTAACTTGAAGCAATTCTAAGATGGGTGACCTCCTAGAAAGTTTCTCAGAAAGCGTGTGAGTGAGGACAAGACACGCTAAAAAGTCTTGTGTTGATTTGTGGAGACTTACTCATCCTAAAAGTGGTCAGGCGTATTAGATATCATATTTTTAATCAAAAATGTTCATTTTTGATTTTTCATAGTTAATTAAAATGCAAGTAACAAGTACAAGTGTGGGCATTTAGGTACTCAACGTGAAAGAGTACAGGTATTACAATTACTATCCACACAAGTATAGATTTGGATACAAAAATCGTTATGAAATGTAAGTATAAAAATAGATACTATAATATCCTATCCAAAACCTACCCATTTTCATCCCTACTACAAATCGAATCCAGAACCCGTACTTAAAACACATAATTATCTGTCATGCATTGGTAACGTTTATTATTATTGTCTTATGCGCACGTACTAAAAAACCGTGCTTGTTCAGTTTCAAATTTTCAATCATGTTACCCTCCATGCAAGAACGGTTATCCTAATGTTATACTCTAAGATAATAATTTTATCCTGTCAGTAAATTAGAAATAATGTTAGGTATGGTTTTTAAAATAATTATTGTAAAAATCAGCAAATTTATTATACATAATAATTTGTGATTATGATAGTATAAAAACTTTTTATATTGTCAATGCATTTAAATTAATTTTTTTCAGTATTATATATCACTTTTAAATCAGGAAAAAAACAGAAACAAATAATTTCAATTCATATTTATATGAATATATTTTATATCAAATGGAAAAATAGCAATTCTGAAAAAATAAAATAGTACATTTGTAAATAAATAAAAACTATTAAAGATTCCTTGAAAAATGAATCAATCTTGAAGTCATCCGTTATATTGAAAAATTATATTTATATGATTTGTTTTTACATTTTTTTATAAAAAGAAAAAAAATGAGATAAAATAATTAATGTAGTAAAAAACGATAAAAAAAGAAGTAATATTATAAAAATTATTGCACAAATAGTATAACTCTTGTACATATGACTGCAAATGTTCATGAATTTTAAGTGAAGAAAAATATTTAAACTTAATGGACAATATAAGGGCACCTCGTCAGAGTTAAAAAATGTCTTATTGCATAATAGTTAAAAAAAATTAGATTCTCCCATGTTTTTAATATAGTTATACTTACTAGTGACTGGGTGGATCAATTAATATAGAGTTGTTGCAGCTTAATCAATAGTTTAAAAAATAGTTAAGAGAAAAAAAAATAGAATTCTTATCAGATATTCCTTCTATTTTAAAATATGTAACATTTTAATACAAAAAAAAATAACATTAAGTAACTTTTATGTTTTTAATAAAATATTAATTTTTAATTTTAATTTTTCTCCAAACAAATAATTAACGTTATGAAATCAACTTGAGAATAAAAAATAAATAATAGGATAATTTAGCAAAATTGTTCACTCATTAAACTATTTATTATTTATTAATTTTTGTAAAAGAGATCACAAACATCACTTATTTTGAAATGGAGAGAATAAGAATCTATCATAATTAGTTAAAGTGTTTGACTAATTATATTTGACGAAAAATTGTCTTTCTCTCTTTAATGTTACCATATCATGTTATTTAATAAAAAAAATTCGAAATCCTTGAAAAGGGATCATATGGTATGACACCATTAATTGTAAACTCTAAGAATATATTTGGTTTAGGGAACAAAATAAAAGAAAAGAAAAGAAAAAAAAGTAGAAAATAAAATAATTTTAAAGATTATTTGGTAAGAAAGAAAATGAAAGAAAAGAATATTTTATTTTTATTTTTTTATTTGGTTATGTAGAGAGTAAAAGAAAAAAAAGAAATAAATATAAAATGATATAAATATTTCTAATAAAAAATATATAAAAATGAAGGTAACTTGGTCTTTTTATTTCATTTTTTTGTTGGAAAAAGTGATAAAACGGTGAGACATTCTTAATACTATCAGACAAGTCGTCAATGATATACTGGAGTTGCCAGCAGAGACCCATTTAAAGAATTACTATATAGACCTGAATTGCAACAGTTTCACACAGTTATAATTATTCAACTAGCCCCTAGACATCAGGGGATTTCCATGGGGATTATTACCCATTAAGTGAGAAAAGTAGCATCAAGAAGGTTCGAATCCACACCCATAAAAAAGATAAGAGTCATACCAAATTTTTAATCACTTATATCAACCCACGTTTGCAGTCTTTTTATTTCATATAACCAACTTTCCTTCTCCATTTCCCCCGCTTTTGAACTGATAATAAAATCTGTGAGTACCGCATCCTTTTTAATTCTTTCTCTGTTAAAATAAAACCAAACCACCAAAGGAATAAAGTTACTATGTTTTATCATCGGTTCATCATTTTTTCGTCGTCCTGCCAAGTTTCAAACAGACCCAATGGGATGTATACGCATACTGAAAACGTGAGAGATAAAAAGATAAGAAAGAGATCATTGAAATAAACGATGTGATAAAAATATAGAAAAATAGAAAGGAAAATGACAAGAATAAATACTAGAGTGTAAAAGAAAATAAGGTTATTTGAAAATAATGATTTTAAACATGTGACTTACTTTGATTTTGTGACTTTTGTTCATATTTTCACTTGTAAAATCCAAGCTGATACGTAGTCTTTAGGTAGCCAGTTTTCCTTTATAAAAAGAATTGCGATATTTTTTTTCTTTGTCTTTGCGGACATTTTCATATAGATTAATTTTGGAGTTGAAATTAATAATTAAATAAAACCTTTTTTTTTTAAGTAACAATTGTAGGATTTAAACTTTTGATATTATAAATAAAGTTCGCTTATATCATATAGCCAATAATATGAAGATGTCCACACGGTCACCCGAAGATCTTACAAATCCTTTTGCGGTCCGTTTTAGATATACACGATATGATAGGACATCACAGTAAAATAAAAGCACGAATAGAACAAGCGTAAGATAAATTTTAATTTTATCAAATATTTGATGCAGACCAATTAACATTATTGTGTTATACAAAATTATTTTTATTGATATAGTTATTTTTTTTAAATTATAAAAATTATATGAGATTTCTAAAATTAAAATTATTATTTAAATATTTTTTTTTTAAGATTGGATAATAATTATTTAATTTTTTTAATTAACAATATACTTTAAATTTACATGTCAAAATTATTATAAACATATATAGGATAATACGCTGAATACAAATTTTATAATATATATATATATATATATATATTGAATATTATATTGTGTACTATATATATTAAAGGTTTAATTATGTTTTTAGTCCCTCATATTTGATAAATGTAATTTTTTAGTCTCCCAAATAAAAAATTAATCTTTTTAGTCTCTCAAATTTTGAAAAATATTGTTTTAGTCCTTTAGCACCACTTACGATATCATTTATAGGACAGATTAAATCAGTTGTGTAGTATCAGTTGAGTCGGTGTGATTAGGGGTGTTCACGGGTACGTCACGAGTACGGGTAACCCCGTTGACCCGGGTTGACCCAAATTGACCCAATTAGTTTGGGTCAGTTTTTTTGAGCATTTGGGTTGCACCCGACCCAACCTGTTCAAGTGAGGGTCGGGTAACGGTTTTAATTTATGAACCTGTATACCCATTGCCCAACCCGTTAAGTGACATTTTATTTAATTTATTATTTTTTATATATTTTATATACTAATAATTATTAATTAACGAATTACTAATACTAAATAAGACAAAGAGTAAAGACATCCCACACACCCGTAAAGTCGTGAACTCCTGTTAATTTTGGATCACTACATATTCCATGCATGTTGTCGCTGTTTTTTTTCCTCTCGACTCTCATTCTAAGTGTCTTGTAAGCTTTATATTAATTTTAGAAACAAGAATGATGAGAAACAAAGTCCAAAACTAAATACAATGTTTTTATAATGTGCCAAAATTTATTTAAAAAAATACAATTCTTTTTAAAAAAAATTAAATACACGGACCCGATTACCCGACCCAAACTAACCCGTTAACGACCGGGTTGATTTGGGTTGGGTTTGCCACAAAAAAGTATGAACCTGACCCAACCCAACCCAAACTATTTTGATCAAGTTGGGTAACGGGTTTGGCCAAACTTGACCCAACCTGTAACATCTTGTTTTTTCCTAATGTATGATTAAGTGTTTTAATAACTAAAAAGTGAAAATTGATATGTAATCTAGGTAATTAAAATAAATAAATGAATTGTTGTTATGTATGATATGTAGTATATGGTAATAGTTGTGTATTGTATGTTTGAAATTTTGGTTTGAATTTAGGAAACTCGAGATATGTGCTTGAGCCAATTTGGGTGAGTTGTTGGATTGATTTTGGGTTTTTGAGAGAAAATAGTTGAGTTAAACTAGTTTCGGGATAATGGGAGTGGCTTAGTGAGATTTAGGCCTCAGTTGACCAAAAGTTCGTGAGAGAGCTCTAGGAGGTCGAAGTATATAAGGGAAGGGGAGGGAGGAATTTTTCTCATTCTCTTTCTCTCTCATTTCTTCCCTTTCTCTCTAGAATTTCTCAAGCTTGTGAGGTTGTAGAAGAGTTTTAAACTTAGTTGAGTGTTTGTGGCGAAAAAAGGAGCGGTTCTTGGAAGATTTGGCTCAAGACATCAAATTCTCACGGAAAGTAAAAAAAAAAAAAATTAAATCCAGAAACTTTTAGAGGTAAGGGAAGCTTACTTGAGTTGTATTTTGGTTGATTGATGATTGTTAAAGGTGATTCTTGCATTGGTTGGTTTTGATAGCTGATTGATTTGGAATATTGTGGAATTAAATGTCAAAATGGGTTTTGGCTTGAATTTTGATGATTTGCTATTATATGTAGTTTTGTTTGAAACTTTTTGTTGAATATATTGATCTTGAGTGTTGTGGGAACTTGTTGAATTATGTTTGAGCTAGATCTAAGTAAGAATGAGTGAAAAGATCAGATTTTGAGTTTTTGTTCGAAGAAAGTCGCTGAGTGACTCAAGGACTCGTTGAGCAAGAGTGCCCTGGAGTTGGAGAAAAGTTGTCAGGTTTAAGATTCGCCAAGCGACCACCATTGTTGTTGAGCGAGTATTCTTGAGGTAGGATGAATGAGTGAAGAAAAGAGGGGATTCGCTGAGCGAAAACCATTTTGTTGAGCGAGTGATCATATGAATTCTAGAAATTTTCCAGAAAGTAGTTTGTTGAGTGAGTAGAATTCTCGCCGAGTGATTAGGAGCCTTGGAGGTTTATGGTTCTCTATTGTAAATGTCTCCTTAAGCGAAACATATGTTCGCTGAGCGAGACTCATGTTTGTTGAGCGATGGGTGAGAAGGAGGGCTGGATTTGCAGAGCGACCCCTGCTGTCGCTAAGCGAGAACTCTAGTACAGAGAAGATGGTCATCTCTGGAGTTAAGTTCGTTGAGTGAAACTTATACTCGCTGAGCGAGAGCCTTCGAGAGAGAAATGTGCTTTCTGTATAGAAGGTACTCGTTGAGCGAGCACATAGGTTGCTGAGCGAGCATGTGTTTCTATGTGTTATGTAAGAAATTAATAGTTAAGTGGAAGGTTGCTCAAGTAGAACCTCCACTAGTTGTGGTATGTTGTGATGGCGAGATATCTTGCAAAGGGTGTTGGTTGCTTAGACAGAACCTCACCTAAGACGTGTAAGATGTTTCTCGAGGTATGTGTTGCTTGGATAGAGCCTTATTTATTGACCATGCAAGAGGCTGGATTGGGTTTGCATGGGGTTGATGGTGACTGTTGGACCACAGGTGGTACTGAGTAGGCCACCTAATGTGATGATAATATATATATATATATATATATATATATATATATATATATATATATATATATATGAATGATTGTGGTTGAATTGTTGTTGTTGTTGTGGCTTATGCATACATGCATATGTTGTTGGCTGAGGTTGTATGGGCCTCATGCGTATGTAGGTAGGCATGGAAGTTGGGAGTGAATGAAGCTGCGGCTCAAACGGGCCTCTAGCCTAGTGCTTGGATGAGAAGTGAGGTTTGAAAGATGGGCCTAAGGGATGAGTAGATGGGTAATTTCGCAGGGAGCCAAGACAGTGTAGGCCTTGTGTCGCGGTATACCACCACCTACATTCACTTATCCTGACAATCATAAGCTTATCCATTTATCAGAGTTTTGACAATCACTGAATGGTGCTTAGAAGGCCATGGTAAGGGGTAAGACTTGGCTGATCACCTGAAATGTAGAAAATCTCTTGAGAGTCGTGTCATTCATGCATTGACATGTGGTAGTGAAAGCACAAGTGTTGGATGGTGGTGTATGTAACCCATTCTTGATGAATTTGATTTCAATTTGGCAAATGATGGTTTGATGATATAAATTATATATGCTATGGTTCTTGTTATTTTGTAAGCTTACCCCTGTCTTGCTGTTTGTTTTGTTATGGTTGCTGTTGTTGTTGGTTGTGGTTATGTGTGTTGCTGTGACTGTGATGATCACGTCATTTGGCGTGGGAACAAAGGGTGAAGCTTCAGCAGACCCAGCTTCCCACAACTGATGGTGGAGGATTCCAGTTAGAGTTTGAAGGCCCCTTGTGGGTGGATCTTTTAAAGGAATCCTTTTGGTTTTCCTTTTGTTATATATTGCATAATTGACCAGCTATAGGGAGTTTTGTTTTTGTACCTCCCATGGTTTTGTATATTGTATTGTATTTTTTTTGGGGGCTTGTATATCATAATAATAATAATAATAATAATAATATTATTATATATATATATATATATATATATTATATATATATATATATATATATATATATATAGCATTGATTTCTTATTATTGGAATCTTAATAATATATGGAATTGTGTGGAATATTGTAGCGACAAAGGGTTGTTACACAACCCGACCCGTGTACACCCCTAGGTGTGATGTTTTCACTATAGGAACATTACTGGGTGAGTTTTGTGTGACAGATTCACTAACCATGTTTGGGCAAAATGACCAAAATAGGAATTTCTAAAATTTGTTGACTAAAAAATTAATTTTATTTTTAATTTGGGAGACTAAAAAAATACATTTATCAAATTTGGGGGGACTAAAAAACATAATTAAGCCTATATTAAATTATTATATATCAATAGAGGTGTCAAATGGGTTAGCCCAGCCTAACAGGCCAAGTGTGAAAAGTGGGCCGAGCTAGGCCAAAATAGTCCATGACTCTTTTTTTTTTCTTAATTTTATATATTTTACAAAGAAAAAAATATAATTATATATATATATAATATAGCACAGGGCCAAATAGGCTCGATACCTTGTTGGCCAATTTTTCTCAAGCTTGGCCTAGGTCGACGGGCCCATTGGACCGGGCCATTTTTGCCCCATTTTTTTAGGCCAAATTTTTTATGGCCCAGCCCGACCTACCCCATCCAGCCATCAGGCCGACCCACCGAGCCGAGACAATTTTGCTAGCTCTATAGATAAATATAAACTATACACACACACATAAAGAAAAAAAAGAGAGAGACCTTATCCTAACATATTGTTTCCTAAGCTAACTCACTCTTAAGAAATACATTTGACCAACATGATAGAGTAATGGGTAGAATAAGGTTATTATATCTTATTGATGCAATAAAAAATTGATTATAGTCGGATAAGATCCTTTCAAAAAAAAAAAATAGCAAGATAAGATAATAACTATACTATCCTGGTTACCAAACATGTTCTTAGTTTTAATATAAAAGACATAGTTTGTGTATATGATCTTAATAGGAGAAAAATTAATCAAATTATACGTGTTAATTAACTTAAACATCACACACACACATATATTGGGGCATATCAAGTGAGAGCTCTTTTTATCATCAGAAATAGGAATTATAAATTTGAGACATACAATCATACATGAATAGTCAAAGTTAAAAGTTAGTTAGTGGTTACATGACCACTTAAAATAGTCATGTATTTTCCTTTTAATCTTGTCTATTATGATCCAATAGTCTATATTTATAATTGTCATTTATCACAGCAAGAAAGTTCGCATTTGATATGTTCATTATGCATGTGTTTGTGCTAAGGATCAAATTTGAGAAGATAATTAAAATATAAGTGAACTTATGTTATTAAATTGTGTGTGTTGTGTGTGTGTGTAAATAGTTCATATTCAAATGTAGGTTAAATTAATCCAAATGTCCATATAGTTTTATAGAGTTTTTAATTAAGTTCTTATAATTAAAAATATTTTTAAAAAATCCTTATAATTTAAAAAGTTTGTAAATAAATCCTTACAGGCATACATACTAACGATGTTATAACTCCATTAATTTATATTTAACTTAATTACACTTTTGATCCCCCAATTTTTCTCTTATTTTTAATCAAGTTCAAGTGTAAGTAGTGTAGTATGCAAAATGGGAAAGGAATTAATAATTAATAAAAGTGTTACAGATGGGAATTGAATCCCCCACCTTTGAAGTCTAACAATAACACTAAAACCACAAGGCTAACAACTTTATTTAATATATAAATGAAATTTATATTATATATAACTTAAATGGGAGATCAAAATTGTACATATATTTATCACTACTAAATTAAATAATTTTAACATCATATAAACTAATAGTATTAAAATTAATATTAATAAATATAAATTAATAATATATACTTGTCAGCATGAATGAAATTTGAATCCTCACTCTCAGAATTCACTAATATATATAAATTAGTATATATTAATAAACTTCTAGAAAAATTTAATTGAAAATATAAATATGATATAAATATATCAGAAGAAGGTTAATTGAAAATATGTAGTATGACTATGCTTTTTTTAGTGAGATATATAAAAAATTATTTCATTGATAATAATATCTTATTTCAATCTCTAAAATATGCAGAGAAAAAATTAAAAATAAAGACAACACAATTTTATAAAAAATTATTTAAAATAGAGTGATTAAGTTATAATTAAGATATATGGTATTAAAAAGTATAAATATTGTATGTTTTGTTTTGTAATATTATATTTTTTATTTACTAATAGTAAATATATGTGTAATTTTGGTTCTTAGTATATATTATTATTTATATTTATTAATATTAATTTTAATATTATTAGTATTTATAAATTTTAATATTATTAATATCCAATAAATATATACTAATTTATATTTATTAATATTATTAGTTTATATAATGTTAATATTATTTAATTTAGTAGTAGTAAATATGTGCAATTTTGGTCTCCCATTTAAGTTATATATAATATAATTTTTACTTATATATCAAATAAAGTTATTAGCTTACTAGTTATTAGTGTTGTTGGTAGACTCCAAGGATGGAGGTTCAATCCTCACCTTCAACAATATTTTTTTTCCTATATCCACATACCACCTCACTTAATTGTAAATAAGAGAAATGTTGAAGATTAAAATCACATAATTTCAATACTTAAAGGACCAAAAGTATAATTAAATTAAATATAAATTAACGGAGTTATAACGACATTAATGTGTAGGTATTTAATTACAAGCTTTTTAAATTACAAAAACTTTTTAAAAATATTTTTAACTTTAAGGACTTAATTAAAAATTTTATAAAACTATAAGGACCTATAGATTAATTTAACCTCAAACGTATGCTAAACAAAATCTAAACAACTATTTATTTTTTACTGAAAATATTTTTTTTCAATATTATATTATATTTATTTATTCATTTAATATTTTTATTGCTAATTAATTGTCTTTGTTTTTGACTATCCAATTATTATTTATGACCAGACGAAGATAATAAATCTTACATCATAAATCATCCCTCAAAGATATTTATCCATATAACTTTTATGTTTTTTAAACTATTAATCTTTATATTTTTATTTATTTAATTTTTTTCTCTTCATGTATAAAATTTACAGGATCATTATATTATTAAAAAGAAAAAAATTACATACCTTAATGAATAGAAATTATAAAAGACTTAAATCTAAATAAATGAAAATTGACATATTAATAGTAATCATTAAAGTCCAAATAGTAAAATATATACCTACTAGAATTGGTCCAGTTAGATTTAAAAAGTTTGCATTAACTGCACAGATTTAAAATTTATTGCCGATATTGCACACAAAAAAATAATAACATGTATGAATTAATTGACAAAATAATAAGATTTGAAATAAATAAAAAATTGTATTTAAATTAATTTTAAATATTTTATTTCCATTATAAAAATAAAGCTTCCTAAATAAATGAAAATTGATATATTAATAGTAATCATTAAATTTCAAATAATAAAATATATAAATTGACAAAATAGTAAGATTTGAAATTAAAAAACACTCGTGTTTAAACTTAAATCTATTATTTCCATTAAAAGAAACTAAAGCTTCCTTTTTAAATGAAAAAAGAAATTGGAATCCATCGTTTAACATATGGCAGCAAATAATAATTGAAAGTAAAATCATTTCTTCACTGGCAAAATTAAGCAAGGACACCTCGTAAGTCGTAAGAGTAAACAAATATATCCTCGAAGGAAATGCTCCATATAAAATGCATTTAAAATACAAATCTGACTAGGATTTAGAAAGTGTTGTTCACGTAAGTCAAACGAGAAACAGTAGCAGGGCAGTATACAATGGCGGAGATGAGGAAAAAGATTAAAAAAGTAACGTAAAAACAATTTATTTTTAGCTTCCAAATTTAAAAACAATCTTTTTACTCTCTGTAATTAAAATATATATATATATATATATATATATATATATATATATTTTAGTCCTTTTGTTCCAAAACTATTAATAAATTTGTCACACAAAATTCATCCAGTAATGTCTTTATTAGTAAAAACATCATATCGAGCTTAACTGATACTGCATAGCCAACTCAATCTCTCTTATCAATAATACTATAAGTAGTTCTAAAGAATTAAAAATATTTTTTTAAAATTAAATAAACTAAAAAAATCACTTTTAAATTTAATAGACTAAAAATAAATTTATTCCAAATTTAAAAGACCTAATACATATTTAAACCTGTACACAAACACAGCAAGATATACAAGTGTGGATAACAGTAGCACTGCAAGAATACAAATTTTTGGCCCTCCTTGTCTATAAAAATAAATAAATAAATAAATAAAACTGTCGCGTTTTTCTTGTTTGTATTTTACTCACGGGACGGAGAAAAGGACAAAATGGACAGAATTATGTTTGAAAAACGAGTATTTTCTATTTATGTTAAAAAATTATGTTGTGAACTAATTAAAAGTTATTATTAATATAATTTTTAATTCAGTGAGAGTAAAAATCAACAAACATCCTATATTCGATTTATAATTAGGTGTAAGAATTTTAACACCAAGGAGGGGTTGAACAAAACATGTATCGCATTTGATAGGTTACAGGTTCAAGCTTTCACTTGTCTCTTTGGATTGGGTAAATGTAAGTGTGCATCTCTATAAATATATTTTGAGTCTGGAGACTTTTTTTATTTTGAACTGAGGCACCATTCTTTTTTTCTAAATTTTCGTAACAAAATAAAAAATAATTTTTTATACTATCATTACATAAATTATTTATTCTTGAAAAATATATGATTTTGAAAATCTTGCCATGTCATTATTTGGATCCCCTGCGGTCTAAATTAGAACTGCATGTTGTGTCGTTTGAGTATGAACAACGGCTGAGATTCATTCATGATGATCCACCCTATATATTAAATAAGAATAACCATCTTGAACGAGAACGTTTTTAACTGTTATTCTTTAACAAAAGCGTTTTTAGCTTTTATTTTTTAATGAGAATGTTTTTAAGAATTTTTTAACCTTTTATCTCTTTTAATCTATTGTTTTTAATATCTTTAATTCTAAATTAAATTTCAATATTTTTTTAAAAAAATTATCAATAATCAAAAATTAACATTTTGTATTACAATAATTATTTATTGTAAATTTAAAATATAATTTATTTGTTCAAAAATATTTGTTAATTATAAATTTAATTATAATATAATTTATATATTCAGAAATATTTATTTATTATAAATTTAAGTTATATAAAATAAATATTTATTCTATATAATACACAAGTTAAAATACTAATTTAAAATTATTTTTAGTTATAGCAAAATAAGGTTTTTCACCTTATAAAAGGACGTTTACACATCGACGTTGTGCATTAAGCAGGATTATCATTCATCACATGACATGGAATTCAACGCGGTTTTTCTCTTCGCCCTCTTCGCTATTGTTAGCACGTCACCGTCATTTACTTTTGCGGAACCTCTCGCGCCTATTCTCGATGTTGCTTCACTGAATCGAAGTAGCTTTCCAGCAGGGTTCATTTTTGGGACAGCATCCGCCTCGTACCAGGTATATGTATCAATACTCTTCTTACAAATTACATTAACATATCGGATAAAAAATCCTATAAAATGCAGGGTTGATCTGCTAGCATGTTTGGTTTCACATGTGGATATAATTTTTTACATCTTGGATGTGATTTTAATAGGAGGGTGAAAAAATCCAAACCAGTCCGATTTGCTCCAAAATCGAGTCCATTCAAATTTGAAAAATCGATTCATTTTCAAAAAAAATCCAAACCGCACCATCTTATAAAAAACGGCTCGATAAACCTAACCATTTTTCATAAAGCAGATTGGATCGGTTCAGATCGGTTCTTCGAAAAACCAAACCATACATGAGTTAAAAATTGATTACTGAACCGAAACGAACCAAATCCAAAAAAAGCCAAACCGCTTTTGAAAAAATCCAAACCAAACCGCTTTTATAGTTGAACCATTTTTCATAAAGCAGTTCGGTTTAGTTCAGATTCGTTTTTTGAGATATTCATTTTTTGCATAATCCTAAATTTTAAAAACCTAATAATTGTAGTTCCCATATCTCAAACTTATTCATTCATTCGTTAAAAATTTATTGAGTGTTTGTAAAATTGATTTTGGTCAAATAAAATTTGATTTGAAGTGAAATAATTTATCTTTGAATATTTTTATTTTAAAAAGTTAGAGTCTATAATTTTTTTTCTCTAACATAAAAATTACTTAAAGTTATTTCAATTCTAAATTAACTAGTGTTTTAACATCAAATTTATTATGTAAATTTTATGATTATAATTAATTATAATTAATTTTCATAAAAGATTTAATAATTATTAAATTAATTAAAATTAGATATATTTTAATATTATATAAATCATGCACATGAAGCAAAAAAATTAGTAAAGGACATGTGCCTTGTAACAAAGATTAGGAATCATACCTAAAAATAGAAAAGTAAAATTTGAAAAAAAAATCACAAAATAGAAAACACCACCTTGCTGTAAAGAGCAAACTTAGCAAACCAATCACTTGAAACATTTAAATCAATTAGGATCTATTGCTATCGGAAACAAATAAATAAGAAACCCTAAATATAAACAAAAACATGCCATTATTATAGGACACGCAAATAAGGAAGGGGAGAAAAGAAAATATTCGTTCCCACGCTAGCAAAATTATATGAGGGGCAAAAAAATTTAAATTACAAAAGAGATAAGGAATTCAAATTAGGATGAAAGTTAAAAGAGATAAGAGAAGAAGATTATAGAAGATAAGCGAAAAGAAAGTAGAAAATCTTAGAGATAAGGGAGAAGATCGCAAAGAAGATGATAAGTTGTTGTTGATTTTGAGTTAGAGGAAAGTTATTGTTGAAAAAGAACAAAAAGAGCACAAAAGAGGAGTGTGTGAATCACCACTCCACTGGGATAAAGTATTTAAATAAAAATAAGTATGAGGAAGAGTGAGCTTCTCTTATAACAGGTAAAGGTTCTAATTTAATATATAGGATAAATTTTAGATCTAGAATCAATTTCTCAAAGCTAAAATTAAATATGTAAACATTTATTTAAAATCGCATTATAGCTGATACTTTAATATGATTTTGATTGATTTGCACATGCACTTAATGATTTGGATTTTGATAAAATATAAATATATGGATGCAAATGTAAAGATTTATTATAATTTGCTTTCGTGGTATTGATTTTTTTGCAATAGAAATTACTATTTATAGTTTATTTCCTAAACTAAACCTTGCACTTTATGGATTTAAAAATCCTAGAAAGAACAATCCCTATCTCAATTTGATAGATCTTTGTGTGAATGTACAGTATTAAGGCTTTGCTTTCCCTAGTTTTTAAATTTTGACTAGAAAATTATTTTGAAATTAAAATTTTAAAAATAAAGTTGAAATTATTTTACAATTTTTTCTTTAAACTTAAACAAAAAATAACCCAAAAAAGAATAGAAAGAGAAACAGAAAATTATGAGGTGACAGAGAAAAAGAAAGAAGAGAGAGGGAGAGAGTGAAGATAGAGGTAGAGTGCAAAAGAAAATAAGCAAACAAGAATAAAGACATAAAGAAAAGAGAGAAGAGAAGACATCTTTTAAAACAAATAATTCATTTATCTCTTCTTTTGAAAATTACTTTGTTTTAGAAAAAATTAAAGTACTTAATTTTTTAAAATCATTTTAAAAAAAATATAATTGATCCAATATCTCATTTTAAAAAGAAGATAAATTTTTAAAAAATGAATCAAACACCACCTACCTAATGTCTAAATGAACTAGTTAGTTTTATTTTATCCAAGACTCAAAGCATTAAGTTTATTTTAATCCAGCCATATACTAGCTCATTTAGTAAGAGTGTGTTTGGAAAATACCAAATCATAATTTGGAAAAAAAAAATCTTTTTATTTTTATTCAAACTGCAATATGAAGTTTTATAACTAAAATTCAAACACACGGTATAAGGGTTCTATTCTAGCAACGTACTCCAATACTAATTAACTGGTCTAACTTAGAAGATTTAGGATTTAATGTTTCTCGTGTCATTCCGTTTCTTATATTGGTTGTTTTCACGAGCTTTGCTTTTGTTTGAGCTTCGATTATCAATCATCAATGTACTTAATATTATGAACTTAATTTTCTTGGACGAATCACCGATGGAGGAAATTAATGAGAAAACTTTCGTAACTATCAGAGATGATAGTACCTTCCTTCTCCACTTATCCTTCTTATGACTAACTTTTAAGATTTTAACCCAACCCGACGTCCAGTCAAGCTAGGTTTATTATGATTTTGTTGTGTTTATGATATGTATGTATAGTATGAAGGTGCTGCAAAAGAAGGTGGCAGAGGAGCAAGTATATGGGATGCTTTCACCCATAAATATCCAGGTATTTCGCTCTGTTTCTCTCTCTAACGTGCTATCAAGTAGAAAAGGATGAAAACACTTGCCCGGTTTTCATTTCCCTTAATTATTTATAAAAAGGAGGAAAATTTTCTATTTTAATTTTATTGTATTTTCTGTTATTGATTTTGTAGATTCACTTAACTAATTAAGCTTATAATTCAACATAGCTTGTTTAATCCTCCAGCTACGGTAATATAACATAATTTGTTTTGTAAGGTTCGTTTAATTCAAATTTTAATATAGTTAATTATAAAAACTGATATGAAAAAAATAATTTGATTAAGTCTCAGACTGAGAATTACTCTCATAGTCAGTTAAAAAGGCCGAAGCTTATAGGAATGCTTCGGGGTCTCATTGAAAAGTTAAAGGTCTTAATTACGGTAGTCACAAAAATAAATCATTAGTGCTTACCTATTCCTCTCTAACATAGTATAATATACAAGAAGTTTTTTTTTTAATTTTAAGATTAATTAATCTAAAAATGTATTTAATTTCGCTTTAAATAATACATATGCACAAAAATTAAAGAATTTATAAATTATAAAATATTGTTTAATGATAAATTTTAATTAGTATTTTTTTTTAAAATTCTTTCAAATACGAACTCTTTATAATAGGATAATGATAAATTTAAATCATTATTTTTTGAAAAATAAAATATTTCATTATTAAGTAATTTCATAAAAACACATCAAATGAAACAAATAATTGAATGCTAAGCATAATATTATATTGCACACGTGCACACACACACAGTGAAGTTGTTTATGTTTGGTAAAAAATATAAATGTTCACCCATTAAGGGGTGAATTTGAGTGGTAGAAAGAAAGGGATAGGAAGAAGGGAAAAAAAAAAGGTAAAGAAAGAAAATGGTAGATTTGATAAGTGATATAATGGAAAAAGAAAAGAGATATGAGAAGAAAATGAGGTGAAAATGAGATGAAAGAAAGAGTGAATGTATCAATATAATTATTCTTATGTTTCTGTAATTGTTTTCGTATTAGTGAACAATTTTATTTGGACATCATGTACAAATTGTCTATCATATTTTGTGGTATCATTCAAGACTGGGTCATAATTATATGTAGACTTGAAAAATATGATTCTTTTTTCAAAAGTTGATCCTCTAACCTTTATTTGTATTTAGTGAAAATGATTGAAAAGAAATATATAAAAAATAGTAAGAACAATTTAATTAAAAAATAAAAAATTACTTGGTACTTATGAAATTTTTCTTTTAATATATGAGAGAGAAAGAAATCACAATAAATTTTTTTAGTGATTTAACTATTATTATATAAAAATATTTAATATAAGTATGCTTTTTTTAGTATTTTTTTAATTAATATTAATTTAGCATAATTATTTTTTCTTAATTTTAATGATAATTATTTTTCATTCTAATAGTAAAAAATGTTTTTCTTTTTCTTTTTTTCCCCTTCCTCTTCATTTTTTTCCTTCTACTCCACACAACATATAATCCAACATCTAACAAAAAGTTTAGAATTATAAATTATGACCTCTAATTTTTGTATAGAATTTATAATTTTTTTTATACGTGAAATAATTTTTTTACGATTAAGATTGTTTGCAAATCCAAATTTGATGGTCGATTAATTATTCTTCTAATCTTTTGTATTTTTAGAAAAATCTTTTTCTAATCAAAATATGATTTAAGAAATTTATAATATTTATAGATAGAGTTTAATTTCTATATATTGTCACTTTAAAGATTTTTACACTATTAATCAAACAGAAATTATATTAGGTATAACATTTAAGAAAATTATTATAAAAGTCAACAAATTTACCATACTTTATAGGGAATATTGGATATAGTATATTTAAATTAAATTCTTATATAAATTTTAAAATAATGTTTATTTTTTATTTTTTAAATATTATATTTTTTAAACTTAAGTAACTAATTGATAATTAATCTAATAATAAATGTGTAATGTGCAGATAAGATACAAGATAGAAGCAATGGAGATGTTGCAGTAGACCAATATCACCGCTACAAGGTGCGATCCAAATTTTAGATGATCGCAGGGAATCAACTAAAAAGCCAAACTATCTTTCTCCTTCAAAATAATTATTAATTAAACAACACATACAACATCTACCATTAGTCCCAACATGATTGGTCGACAAATGACATATAACGTACACTATAATAAACTATAAAATCAAAAGAAAATTTAATATACCCTACAAATTACAATTGCTTCTTTTGTATTTAATTATTTTTATTATTTTTTCAACTTGTCGTACATGTATATCACAGGAAGACGTTGGGATCATGAAATATATGAATTTGGATGCATACAGGTTCTCCATCTCTTGGTCTAGAATTCTCCCAAGTGAGTTAAAAATTGATGATCAATTCTTGTCTTTTAATTATCTTAAGTGGATGTTTCTTGCTAACCATTTCAAATCTTTTCATAAATTATCTATAGAAGGAAAACTTAGTGGAGGTATAAACCAAGAAGGGGTCAAATATTACAACAACCTCATCAATGAACTACTAGCTAATGGTCAAAATCTATACTTTGTTTACTTGATGTTTTTAATTGAAGTTACATTTTAACATTTCTTCAAGTATGTGACAACAATCATATATAATTAATTAAATATTAATATGACAGGTCTACAACCATTTGTGACCCTTTTTCATTGGGATCTTCCCCAAGCTTTGGAAGACGAGTATGGTGGCTTCTTAAGCCCTCCCATTATGTGAGTGATACAAAATTTAATTTTTATTTAAATTGTTGCTATCATATTTATATACATGATTACAGATGTATATGAGATAGCTTTTTTATTAGAATAAATTTTGCATTTATTTTGTATTATTTGTATTTTAAGATAATGCTAATTGTTTTTAAAAATATTAATTACATAAATTATTATGATAAAATGATTTTTTTTGACAAAATTAACCTTATTAAAAGAGTTAGAATGAAATTGTTAATTCATTTAAGTTCTTAGGTAAGATATTAATTAGTTAGAATATAATAAATAGTTGTGATTTTTCTTACCAAAGTCATCTTTACTAAAAGTTAGTATTAATGGTTTTTTTTTCCTCAAGTAGCACGTATTTTGAGACAAACTAAAACATATAAATAGACATATAATATGGGATGGATGGAGTATCATTTAAAATTATATTAACATCAATTTAGTACTTTAAATATGAAAATGATATCAATTTTTTTTAAAAAAAATTAACATTAATGTAGTCATTTATTAATATAAAAAAACACCGCGGTCTCTCAATCATTGAAAGTTATTATTATTTTTTAAAAATAAATTCACAATTTATGTGAAAAAAAATAATTTAACACCAATTTTTATGATTGGGGAATTAAATTGATAATATTTTTTTAAGGCAACCTAACCTTTTAAAGACCAAAATGAACATAAGAATTTTATGAGTTTAATTTGAATAATGGATAATGTACCAATTTATCATACTTATGTGAAATTTAACTTTAGAAAATATGGTTATGAAAAGTTTGATATTGTGTTACAAACTAACTATCTCATAAATTCAACCTTTTAGATAAAGGCTTTTGAATGATGAATAAGATAATCTAGTATTCTAGCTAGTTTATTAGATTTATTATAGATGATAGTTCTTTTTTATTACTGTTTTTATACTATTTCTCAATATAAAATTTTTCTATTATATACCATGCAATATCTTACAATTAATTTTTAGAAATGATTTTCAAGACTACACAGAACTTTGTTTCAAAGAATTCGGAGATAGAGTGAAGTATTGGATTACTTTAAATGAGCCATGGACTTTCAGTAGTGGTGGCTATGCACTAGGGACAATGGCACCAGGTCGATGCTCTAAATGGGTAAATCCAAATTGCACCGGTGGTGATTCAGGGAAAGAGCCTTATTTAGTTTCACATCACCTACTTCTTGCTCATGCAGCAACTGTTCAAGTGTACAAGAAAAAGTATCAGGTTCTTTATAACCTTGACAATATCTTTTAAAGCCTTAAAGTTTATTAGACTTCAATACTGCTATGAAGTTCTAAACACTTGGTTAACTCCATTACCTAACATTCAAAATACTCTACATATAGGCATTTCAAAAAGGAGTGATAGGCATAACCCTTGTGTCTCATTGGTTCGTGCCATTTTCAGATAACAAATTAGATAAAAATGCTGCCAAACGAGCGATTGACTTCATGTTTAGATGGTAAGTGCTTAGCTTTATGTTAGAATATCATCATTCTGCAAATAAATGTGGGCTAGCTAGAGTCGCTAATCAAGGTAAATCTAGTAGTTGTTATATGTGTATACAATTTTCTTATGCTTTTAGGTAAGAAAGAAAAGAAAGATTATACTAATTTAGCATATAATATGATTGGAACAAACATACCTAAGCCCACCCCCCCCCCAATCCTTTTACTTATAATGTAAAAGGCTTACTTTGTATATATGAGAAAGGAAGATTAGTCTAATTATATGTTAGTTAACTTATGTCCCACTCGTTTATCTATGAAAATGTTTGTTTTACATTCACTCAATTTTTTATAAAATGCCAAATTAATTAACATGAATAAAAAGAGAAAAAAGGGAATTTTTAAATGGATATGACAAAAATAGTGAGGTCAAATGATTTGGTTTTTAAATAGATAAATCATTATCAAATTTTTTAGGTGATCTTTTCACAAGGGTCATCATATAACTATCTTTCCAATGTTAATGACTTATTATTTTAGTGCATAATCATAGGTCTTGCAAGGCCTTTGAGTATCTATATTTCTCCTTATGCCTTTGAAAGTTAGGGCTATTAAGCACATATGTGCTCTTGTTGTATATCTCAAGCAACATCTAGTATGTGTTATCTTTCTCTATTTTAGATTTAATCAAAGTTTCTACACACGGTTCAATTTTCAAACATCGCTTATCTCTTTCTTTCCCCCGTCTCTCTCTTTATATAAATTTATAATGTAGAATACAATATGTTTGAACTTGCACTATCCTATATACTTGTAAAAGAGCATAACTCAATAGTAATGGATTACTAAAAAGAGGTTTACATAGTTAGAAAAGAACAAAAAGAATCTCAAGTTGGGTATTTTCATTTGCAACAATGATTATAGGTTCATGGGACCATTGACATCAGGAAATTATCCACTAAGCATGCGTTCTCTAGTTGGTAGACGATTGCCAAAGTTTTCTAAACAACAAGCCAGACTTGTCAATGGTTCATTTGATTTTATTGGACTAAACTATTACAACTCTAACTATGCTGCCAATGAACATAAGCTAAACAATGCCAAACCTAATTATGCTACAGATTCTCATGCCAATCGTACAAGTAAGGATGCCTTTATCTATTATTTCTCTAAATTATATATGTTGAATTTGATAACGTCATGTTTTTTATTTTTGTGGGACTAGCTCAACGCAATGGGACTCCTATAGGTCCAGTGGTATGTATATAGCCATGTCAAACTATAGCTACATATCATTATTAATTTATTTGATTTTATATATAACTCCATTTGTAATTATATTTGTAGGCTGCTTCAAATTGGTTATATGTTTATCCTGAAGGAATTAGAGAACTATTGCTCTATACCAAAGAAAAATATAACAATCCTTTGATTTACATCACTGAAAATGGTAATTACACTAAACATCGTATTTATTATCCTTGAAAGTTATTGTAAGGTAAATGTACAGATAGAAATATTGAGAATATAGGAGAACTTTATTATAAAGTTGCATGTTTACATGCAATTTTAAATTTAACTTATTGATGTATATTGCTTTTAATTTGTAGGCATTGATGAGTTCAATGACCTAACGCTATCGCTTGAGGAAGCCCTTCTAGATACTTTTAGAATAGACTATTATTATCGTCATCTCTTCTATATACACTCAGCAATTAGGTAATTGATGATTTTTTACATATTTAAAAATCATTTTGAATATAAATTTAACTTAATTTCACTTTGTTGACTTTATAAGGGATGGCGTAAACATAAAAGGATATTTTGCCGTGGTCACTTACGGACAATTTTGAATGGGCTAGTGGTTATACAGTGCGGTTTGGAATAAACTTTGTAGATTACGAAAATGGTTTGAAGCGATATCAAAAGCTCTCTACAAAATGGTTCAAGAATTTTCTCAAAAAATATTAGGCTTTATATACCTTGTGGTTCAATAAATAACTTATCATGTTAAATGGTTCCAATAAATAATGTAATGAAACATATTAAATAAATTTGGTTATAAATTATTATATGATGGTTCTTTCTCAAAAAGGAAACTATATTCCTTTAATTATTCTTTCTCTATCATATAAATAATTGTTTTTTTTAAAGTGAGTGGTATATTTTAGAAATTAATTAAGTGCTAGCTATAATTGCTAATTGAAAATTAGGACTTCATATTATAATCAAATAGATGCATATGCATAACAAACTACAAAATTGTTAAAAATTCAACCATTGATAATTTTAATTCCAGATTTGTGAACACTTAAGTTTGTCTATATAAATAAAAAGTAATTAAAAATTCAAAAAAAGAAAAAAATCAAAATGAAGAAGACCCATTCATAAAAAAATATTCACTCTTTATTTTTCAAACCAGTTGAACCAAATATCACACACACAAAAATGAAATGAAAAATACAAATAACAATAAATAAAAAATAACTTTGTAGATTTTTTTGATTTGAATGTTGATACCTTTTAGCATGCATTTGTCATTTTCAAACACATAATTTTCGGCTAAAATAGTGGTCACCACTTCTACCACTACCATCGTCACTATTGTTGTTACCACTGCTACTACCACCATTGCTACCACCACTACTGCCACCACTCCTGCCACGATCGTCACCACCACCATCACCGTCATCGTCTCAACCATCACCACCATTGCAACCAACCACTACCACTACCACCACCATCTGTCATTATTTGATCCATGTCAAATACAAAACAAAATAACACAACAATGTTATTTGGTATGCACCAAACATTGGATAGGATTAAAGTTTATCCTACTCTTATCCTATCATGTTCTTGTCCTACTCTTATATCATATCCTATCATATCCTGACTATCAAACAAGCCCTTAAAAGAATCCTCCTACCAAACATTTCTTACATTTTCACATTTTTTTTACCTAGGATACTAATTTTTTGCATTCTTGCTAACCCGGCCTCTCCTTTCATACTCTCCCTACCACTACTATCGCTACCACCACCACCGTTATTGCCGCAACCACCACCACCACCACCATTGCAACCAACCACCACCACTACTACCACCATCTAACATTATCTGGTTCATGTCAAATATAAAACAAAATAACACAACAATGTTATCTGGTATGCACCAAACATTTGATAGTGTGAACACTCAATTTTATCCAAGTTACTAGAAAAATAAAATATGTAAAAAGAAAAGCATAATAAATTTTTTAAGCCCATAATAAAAAAAAGAGAGAGAAAGAATAAAAAAGAAAATCAAGACTTAAAAATGAATAAAATTTAGAGAGTTCTTGTTTTTGGACTTTGTAGGATTAGAGTCCTATCCAAAAAATAGAAGAGGTGAAAAAAAAAGCATTGGGCCAGGCCAGGCCCATTACTAAAAGAAAGCAAAAAATAAAAATAAGAGAAAGCAAAAGCAAAAACGTGAAAGGTGCTAGCTGACTTGCAGAACAAGCCTCTTGAAACTTATAAATAAAAGGGAAGGTCTCTCACTCACTCACTACTACGTATAGGGTGTTCATAAACCGATCCAATCCAATGAAAATCGAAAAAACGGATCCAAAAAACCTGAAAACCGAAAAAATCAAAAATTGAAAAAATCAAAAATTTTTATTGGATTGGATTGGATTTCGGATTTGATTTTGAAAACCGATCTAATCCAATCCAAACCGAACTTATACATAAATATATATTTTCACTTATAATTTTCTAATATCACTCATGTTTATGTTTTTATTTTTTATATATTTGTAAAATTATCACATAAATTATACTTGTTTATAGAAAATTATTTATTTAAAGATAGTTTTTTAGTAACTATTTAAGTAAAGATACATAAACATAATCATCAAGTTGTGTAAATTTATTTTTAATAATATATATTCGAAAAGTTATACTAGTATTAGTTATATAATGACTCATTAATGAAATATTTAATATTTTAGATTATTTTTTAATATATTTATTATATATCATATTATTTATTTAATTCTTTTTTTAAAAAAATAATAATACGATTAAAACCAAAAATCGATTCAATTCAAACCTGTTTTAAATTGAATCGAATCGGATTGGATTTAAATTTTAAATCAAACCGATTAGATGATGAATTAACAAAATCAAAGTGATTGGATCAGATGGTTTTTCTCTTCAAAACCGATCCAATCCAATCCGCCAACACCTTCTAACTACGTAGAGAGATCTAGACGAAAGTGTGACCATCCTTTTGCAAGTTGGTGGCTCCTTGGAGGTATCTCCATTTTCCTTTATTATCACCATGCTTCTGTCATGTTTGGATCATTAATAATGTAGAAAGTGTAACCTGATTCATAATCTCTCTTGAATACTAGCAGTTCTTGAATGTTTCTGGATTTGTATTGTCATTAATTGTGAGTTTTTTTTGTTTGTGATTTTGGATTTGCTCTTGATTCTGGTTTGTAGTTTGTTTTAACGTCACATTTCTCTTTCGTCGTTATCAACACACACACACACACAAATTTTCTACAGTGACATTAAAATCAAATACAAGCCAAATGCATTCACATCACTGTATCTTGGATCAACATCAACAGATCTTTCAAAAAATATATTAAATAATAACATGATAAATAAAATAAACTACCAAATAAAGAAAAATGCACACCTCTTCGTCTGTGATGTCAATCCTGTGACGCAAACACGCATCGGCATTTGCCATGGACCTTCTTCCTTCATCTCCGCCAATAAACGAGTTCGCGTTCCTCTTACGCAAAGTCTCCTTTTCTCCGTCGTGGCACCGTCACGATGACGCGTGTCGCTGTCGCAGTGCAAATATGCATTTTCCTCATCACCATCTTGCCTTCACCTTTTCGCATCTTCGTTGGAGCTGCGAGTGCCATGGTTGGTCTGCAAGATAGACCACGCTTAGTCCAGCAGTCACAAGGATAGAGACACATTGCCAGAAGCGCAATTTGTTGCGCAAAGTTTCCTCTGAATTCATTGATTTCCTTGGGCTGGATCTTTGGGTGTACATGTCTTTTTTAAATTCTGTGTAAATGGGCTGGGCCTAATGTCATATTGGTTCTGTGAAGGGCCTCCCCCTTAGTTCATACGGGTAATTAGTCAGATATTTTATTTTGTTTTAGTTTTTAAGTTTTATAATTATTTTATATATTTTTAATTTTTCTCTTAATAATGTTTTTGTTAAAAAATGAATATAATAACGTAAACTTTGTGTTGTTTTCGTTTTTATTGAGAACGTCCTTTTTAAAATAAAATAAGTTTAAAATTTATATCCTTGCTTGATTTTCTCTCTCGTCAAATTAGTTCAAGCCAATAAATTAGTGCTGCCTTATGGCAAACGAAAAGGAAATTAAAAAAGTAAATATAATAAAAGAAATTGAGAATATTTTTTAAAATAAAAATAAAAATATGACAACTAAAGTAGCGCTTTCATAAAAGGAAAACATAATAAAATATAAATAATCATAAAAATTAAATACGACCACTTTGGAAGTACTTCCTATTTAGTCATTTAGTAAATTTGACACATCTAAATAGTACAACTTGGTGATATCAGATTTAGCAATTAATGATGATAATAAAAAATGTATCAACCTACAAAATGTTTTTTTACAAAGAACTACGTAAGTCTGAGTTTCTGATTGCACTGAAGGATACGTAGAAACAGGGACTCACTCCTATCGATCTCAAAAATAATAAAATTAATGTCTTTTCAAAATAAAATATTCTTTCTTGATTAAAATTCCTTTGATAAATAAAAATAATAAAATTGGTAAATAAATAAATTCTCTTTAGGGATAAAATAAATATTTTTGAAGCTATCTTAATTTTTGCACATTTAATTAGGGGTAACAGTCTTTATGACGGATGTCATAGGGTGCTAGCACCTTCCCTATGCGTAATTGACTCCCGAATCCATATTTGGTTTCAAAGACTATTTTCCTTTTTAAAAGATTTTTCCAAAGTTTTTCTTAATAAACTTTGATGACGACTCCTTTGTTATAAATTCTTTTTCGCCGTCGGATTGTGACCCTAGTTGCGACAGATAGGATTAAAGTTTATTTTGCTCTTATCCTATCATATGTTCTTATCTTACTTTTATATCTTATTTTATCATATTCTGACTACCAAACAAATCCTTAAAAAAATCCTCCTACCAAACATTCCCTTACATTTTCACATTTTTTACACAGGATACCGATTCTCTGCCTTCTCGCTAACCCTCTCCTCTCATACTCTTCTTTTCCCAAACCCTCATACTCCCTCACTACTACACACTCTCACGTGCAGCACCCTCACATAAATTGGCATAAAGCACACACTCTTAACTGGATACAGAGGACACACACCTAAGATACACACACGAACAGAGCCTCTCTCATATTTTCTTTATCATCCACTCTCACCCACACAGCACTCGGACCATAAAAAGCTCAATCCCGTTCTCTCCAATTCTATCACGCATAACAGAAGCACCAACAGATTCAGTGTCACCGCATACATGTATTCATGTCCCATGATAGCTCACGTAATCCCTTCATTTACACTAATTTGGGTCCTTAAGGTTTACGTGGATCTCATTTCATTGATAGGATTATCATCCGCCTTTGTTCTTATATATTCAAGAATGCTTCAATTATTTTGGTTTTCTTTTTTTATAAAAATAAAAAAGACGAATAGGAATAGAATGGATAACAAGTCCTAAAAAAAAGAAAAAAAAGGTTCAAAATTTCATTTTTATCACTAATTAATGTACAGTTTTTGATATAATGTTATCTAATTATTTTGGTTTGTTTAAATTTGAATTCTTGCTGCATTGTGAATAACAGCATCTGCTTGTATTGTTGATGTGCAAATTTAATTATATTCTATAAATCTGAAAAATAAAAAAAATTCTAAATAATAAAAGGGTTGGTTAGATGTAACATCTTTTTGACTTTTAGAATTTTTGAAGACATAAATTGTGACAACTTGGCATATTTAATGTTCATCCTTAATTGATTTTAATCATTATCAATAATAACTATTAATAATAATTTCTTTTATGACAATTTTCTTTTATGGATTTAATGACAATAATAATAATAAAAATCATAATACAATATTGTGATAATAATAATAATAATTCATAATTATAAACATTAATTAAAATTGAGTCTCTGTAATTTAATTAAAATAATTAATAAAAATATAAAATCTTCAATAGAAAAAGGTTAATCGAATGTAATATCTTTTTGATTTTCAAAATGTTTGGGATATAAGTTGTGACAATTTGATAGTTTTAAGACTTTCACTACAAGAAATTCGCATTTTAGCATTCGCCAAAAACCAATGCTAAATCAACATTAGCGTTGGCTTTGTGTTCGCCAACGGACCAACACTCAAAAGCTAAAAGCTAAGCAATTGCATGTATATTTTTGGCCAAGACTACTTAGCATTGGCCAAAAAAAAAAAAACACTAAATTGGAAGCCAAACAAAAAAAAATGATTGACGCTAAGTTTAGCATATACATAATGGACGCTAAATCAATATTATTAGCATTGACAACTGATTGACATAACTAGCTTTAGCTCTATGGCTGATGCTAATAGCATCGACTATATGGCCAACACTACAAGTGCCACCACTTAAACCACCAACTCAACCTAAATTACTACCACAACTCAAATCCCTGCCCTACTGACCATTCCTGAAATGTCATTTTTGGAAGTAAAAGACATAAGGGTTAACAACATACCCATGGTCGAAGAAAATGAAAAAGAGATGAAAGTAATCAACTTTTTCAATGTTTTTCCAATAAATAAATATTGGTGGTGACTTTACTTTTTTCCAAACATATTGTTTTGAGCTTTTTTCGTCTTGTCGTGACCCCAATTGTGACAAGATTTTATCCTCTAAAGTTCACCATTCACTTTAGAGGGGTTTAATCTTTATGGGATATGAACATCCATGTAAATGCATTTTTTTTTTAACTTCACTATCTCTTTGAATAGGTAATATAGTAGCACATGCAATTACAAGGAATATAATGAGATGGAAACAATAAGTCTCAATAATAGATCGATTAAATAGATGTTTTGTGTACAACTATATTGTAAAGAGTTATTGAAAGCATGTTAATGTAGAATTATAAACCATCACTACCCTTTATATCTATGATTTATTTTTCTTTCACTACCCTTTTAAGCAATTGAATTCATTTTGTTCACAAAGAATAAAAAATGATTTAAAGTTTTTAATTAAAAAAAGAATTATCAAAACTTATATGGAATTCATTATTGTCCTTTCTTTCACTTGAATAATATTAGTTTAATTATTAGAGGCAAAAATAATTATTGCGAAATATCAATTATGTTCAAAAGAAATAATGAGTTCTTAATAATGTAAAAAATTAATTCAATAGGGACAAGCATCATACATGTTAATAAACACACATTTCATACATAAAATGAATAAATGCAAGTATAGTCAAATAAGACAAATATGAAATCTAACAAAAAATCCATGCATCTTAATAATGTCGAAAGAAACATTAAGTCCAATTATTCAAATTAAAATAAGATGTGATTAATTAGTGTATATCCAAAATAAAGTATAATAAATTAAATGCATGACATAGGATCAAATAAATTATATTTTGGTCATATCAATTAATTTTATTTTTTTTTACTTAAAGATATTAGAAATCATACATGACAGTTTAAAATTATTCAGTATAAAATAAAATAGTTAACTCATAATAATAAAAGAGATTCAATTTCCTAAAAATTAAAAATTTGAATTTGAATAAATTATTTATCTTAAGTCTCTAAAGTTACAATTATCAGGAGAATTTTATAGTGTCAATATTAAGTATATTATTAGCAATAATGAAAATAATAACGGCACGTCAAAGGAGAAAATAAATCTTTATTGTAAGAATTTATGTAAAAAGGAAAAGGTGTTGCTCCCACTTCATTAATAATTTAATTCCAACAAAGTAACTACTCTAACAATAATAGCATCACAAAAATAAAATTACTTTGGGTCCACGATAAATTTATTAATTTTTTTCTCAAAATTAAATAATAAATTCATTTTTTTTTCAAATTTTATTTTATAGGAGATAAAAATCCATTCATAATTTTGAGGGTAAATAATAATATCAAAAATATAATTTTTTTTGTTCTCTCATAGTATGAAAATTTAGAAAAGAAGAAGAAAGAAAAAGGGACGTTGCAACAATCGTGTTTTAAATTTATTATAATACTAAGAAATAATTTATGCAATGCATGAATAATTTTAAATTTAGATAAAATTTAATAAATAAATTAAAAGAAAACAGCTAAAACAAAATTTTAAATTGAATAATAAATTGTGAAAATAAATCATGTTAATTAATTATTAAGTTAACATATGTACCAAAAATTATTAAGTCAACATATTGTTAACTATTAAGTTAATAAATTATGTTCAAATTTAAATAATTACAAAAGTTATTAAGTACTAAATAACAATTAATTTTAACTATAATAAATAAGATACCTTCTTTTAGTCTCTACTTTTAATTGGACTATTGTACAATTTAATTATTCTTCAAAATTCACTTTTTTATCTTTTAATTAACTACTCTCTAAACTACCTAGTACATCCTCTTTCTTTTATTTTATTTTTATTTTTAAAAAAATTAAGAGAGGCACTGTTAACATAATATTTATGTGAAATTATAAGTGTAAAATAATAACATATATTATGTGAAAATAATAATTAATTAATTATTATGTGTAAAATATTTAAATAATAACATTTCTGGTACGTAGTTTTACACCACCAGAAAGTGTGTAGTGATTTTTAATCACCAAAAAGTAAAATAACTAAAGTTACATATGCATCGATTTTTCACATGATTGTCATGTCAGACTAGTAGTTCATGTGGTTCTCATATTATCGTTTAACAATAACAATTAACAAGAGAGACTAAAATAAATGATGAATTTTTTTTTAGAGACTAAGACCGGTCATGTTTTTTTTTAGGGATAAAAGTGCAAACCAAGATAAAATGAGGGACTTTTTTCATATTTTATCATTATATAAATATAATATCATATTATACTATTATTAATGCATAATTGTTAAAAAGATATATTTTTTAAAATAATATAATGTACTAGATTGGATTAGATGACCCATGGTATAACTTGAATTCATATCTAAACACATCGATTCTAATTTTTAAATCCTGAATCTATCAAAATTAACTTTGAATTAGACTAAATTAATAAAATAGAACATGTCAAGATAAGCCCTAATTTGAAAAAAAAAAAAAAAAAAGGTGCTTGTTCAGTTTCAATCAAGTTACCCTTTGTGCAAGCTGAGTAAATTTTTGGAAAGCTTAATTACACCTTTTGCCTTCATAGTTTTATAATTTCATAAATTTTGTCCCTAAATAATTTTTTTAGCAAATTTTGTCCTCCAATTTAAAAATATCATGAAATTTGCCTCACGTAAAAAATTATGGCGAGTTTTTCTACGTAGGGACAAAATTTGTGATATTTTGTAAATTAGGAGACAAACTTTTTATTTCTCTCCTTCGATTAGCGTGGAATTAATTTTAGCCTGATTCACAATCTTTTTATTTCTTTCCTTCACATTTCATACCAAGCAGCCTTCATTTTAAACATTTTCTTTATTTCCTATCTCTTCTCTCAATTTTTACAATATTTCTCTTGTAACACACAGAGTGTTAGTTTTTGTTAATATATATTAAAAACATAAAATATCACACTCTTGTTACTTTAATTTATTTTATTTTTTATTAACATTTTGTAAAGGAAATTATGAAAATAATTCTTTCTTGTTTTCAAAATTTATTTAACAATTTTTTAATATAAAATGACATGATATTTTATAATTATTGATAAAAATATATCAATTTAAAATGAAAAAGAAGCAAACACCACTTTCAATTTAGAGTTTAATTATTATACATTGTCAGTGTAAAATTTTTTACACTGTCAACCAATTAAAAATACCAATGGTATGACTTTTAAGGTAGTTATTATAAAAGTCAACAAACTTGTTATACATGATGGTTTGTGATTGAATGACAGTATAAAATAGCTTTATACTACCAATGCATAGCTTATTTTCTCTTCAATTTATTATTTTTTTCATAACAAAATAATCGCATAGATCGCATGAACTCCACACTAATATATATACATTCACCCTATATATTAAATGAGAATAATTATCTTGAACGAGATCGTTTTTAGCTACTATTATTCAATAAGAGTATTTTTAGCTATCATTTTTTAACGAGAGCGTTTTTAGAGATTTTTTAACTTCTTATCTCTTTTAATCTATCATTTTTAATATCTTTAGTTCTAAATTGAATTTTAATATTTTTTTAAAATAAATTATCAACAATTAAAAATTAACATTATATTATAATAATTGTTTATTATAAATTTAAAATATAATCTATATGTTCAAAAATATTTATTTATTACAAATTTTAATTATAATATAATTTATATATCAGAAATATTTATTTATTATAAATTAAAGTTATATAAAATAAATATTTATTCTATGGAATGCACAAACTAAAATACTAATAAAGTACAATTTAATAATTTCGTAACATAAGGAGGTGTCCGGTTTGTTTTGCTTTAGTTTTTAGTTAATATTTTTTTTAATTAAAAATATAAAATATCACACTCTTGTTACTTTAATTTATTTTATTTTCTATTAACATTTTGTAAAGGAAATTATGAAAATAATGCCTTCTTGTTTTAAAAATTTATTTAACAATTTTTTAATATAAAATGACATGATATTTTATAATTATTAATAAAAATATATCAATTTAAAATAAAAAAGAAGCAAACACCACTTTCAATTTATTGTTTTTTTCATAACAAACTGAAAGAGTTTCATAGGCTACAAACCAAGCATGCAATCCAACACTTTTGCAAACTTGTTCATAGCTTCGGGGGACAACCAAATTGGTAATACTATACCTTCTTCTCCTTTGACATTCTTGAATGGAGTGAAAAATGTTACTTCTGGAAAGGGCCTAAGCTCACCTTTGGCCGGTCCACCATAGACAGCATCACCCCACCCATAATTAATTTCTCTTAAACTAAAGCATCTCAAATCTGACACAATGAAAGACATTATGATCATAGGTATGTATCGTCCCTTAGAGCATTTTCAACCATGGGTTACTTATACAAATTGTTTATTTCAAATTTGTGGGCCCTATAATGCTACCTAAATTTAAGAATTCTACCCAAAAATTTACTCCAATACCAAAGTTACTTAAGTAAGTTCTTAACTTATTTTGGTGGGTCCTACAATTGACCCCATATATTAATACTTATATTTATATTTATTTATTTTATATTAAAATATTATTTTATTTGTATTATAATTTTAAAATAATAAATATGTAAAAATTAAAAAAAAATAATACTAATTTGAAGATAATAACAATAAGTAAAATTAACTTGAGAGAAGTAACAATAATAAAAAAATTGGCTTGAGATCAATTGTGAGTTGAAATACATTTGCCCCACAATTTATAGGAAATTTTTACACTTAAAATAACACACAATTTTAACTTCACAATAACTTTGTTACTAGTTTATGTTAATTTTCAGAACGGTAGAGTCTATGCAACAGCTGAATTTTTACCATATTAAGTTAACACTGTTTCAATTATTTTTTATTTACAAAAGTCAAATGTCCATTTCTCTCGCTAGCATTCTCTAGAACCACTTAGCCCCTTGCTTTACGCGTTTAGTCTGGTTCTATGTCCAATTCTCCACACTCTTTTTCCCCAAACTTGGCATCTTTAGGCGACAATCTCCGTTGTTTGCAATGACACAAACGCTCTCTAGCAGACCTCTGACAACGAGATCACCTTGCGATGATGGCAAACCTTTGACAGCCTTCTTAAGACGCAAGTGCTCTCTAGCAAACCTCCACACGCCATTTGCGAAGACGCAAATGCTCGCGGTGAACCTTCGTCTTGCAAGTTTCTCGCCACGATGATCTTTGGCGAACCTCCTATGGTGGCAAACACTAGCGACCATCTCTGTCGTGCAACGACAGTCACCCAAGGTGGCAACAATCTCCACTACGCAACGACGACATACGACGATCTCTGGCACACATGCAACCTTTTCGTCTTTAATGCACTCTCCCCAACGCAGATTGACATTCTCCAACGAAGATTGGTGTTCTCTGATGCATTCACCATCTTCTTCGGCAAACATTTATCATGCACATTTGACTGTTCAACATCTTTGCATATCTGTGTATTTATTAATTTTTTTTCCTAATTTTATTGTTGTTATGTTTGATTCTAGTGGTGGAGTTTCAATATGATTGTGGAGATGGATTTTAATGTAATTTTTTTAATTTTTTATTTCTATTGCTAGAGTTTGCATTTTGACAAGAACGATTCATGTTTTGGGCAATGCTTTGATTCATGTTCTAGGCAATGCTTTCGTTTTGTGCCGATATTACTGTTTCTTTCCCTCTTTTTTCTGTTGATTCTGTTGAGTCTGAGCTTGAAATTTATTTTTTATTCTCAAAAAGCATTTAAGCAATGCGCTTTATGTAAGCACCATCACGTAATTTGCTCCAATGGTAATATTTGATAAGCAACACATCTTAAAGATAAGGAACAAGAGATAAGCTCCCGTGTTGGAGATGCCCTTAATCACCAATAAATCTGCCACAGAATGCATATACTCTATTGTCACTCTCACTTCGCTTTTCACTTTATTTATTAACTCTACAGTATACCCAAATGGATTTTCGCAAGGTGGTGACTGCCACGGGATATGCAAAAGCATTACTGCAGTAATCAACAGGTAATGGAGGATTAAACCTAGCACGCACATTGACGATGACAATCACGCAAACATCCTCATCTACCTCTATTTGTAATGCTTTTGTGCGACAACGCCATAAGCATGCTGTGATCGTATCAAATCAAATGTAGTGCAATGCTGAAGGTGATGGGGAATCAAGCGACGAATGGCCGCTACCTCGGTGGGTCCAAAGAAGAAAGATCAAAGAACCATGTCATTCTCGTATGAAGTGATGGTCCCTTCCTTGGTGTCTAGGACTTGCATGTATTCACGATGATTGCATGTAACGCGAGGTGGATCTCTTGCCATTAGGAACTCTCTACGCCACACAGGTAAAATGGAAGGTTTGCATGCATCTCGAGCCATTTCAGCCCAAGCGTTGATGAATTGTGAAAAACCAGCGCCATCGCTTATGGCATGGTTCAAGCGAATGGCTAGAATGAAACTACCACACTTGAATCGTGTGACCAGTTATTTATTATCCAACATCAAGAAATTTATAAATTCTACTCCTGCCATGCTTTTCTATAAGTAACTAATAGGAAGACAAAGGGGAAGAAACACGAGATAAATTATGATAGAAAAATATAGAGAGAAAAATGTAAATTGCAAAGAAGTGACGTTGAAAATTTTTGCAAAAATATAACTCCAAGAAATTAATTGAAGTTTAATGTATGAAACTGATTTTTTTTTCATGTTGGGTTAACTCCCATATAAAATACATGTGTGAGGGTGTGTTTTGTTATAACTATTTACAAAACTTTAATAAAGTCTCTACTTATTATTCATTTTTATGAAGAAAAAAAATATATGTAGAAACAAAATTTATAAGATCAAATAAAGTTTCAACAAAAGATTCATTTTTACGTTTGTTATGCAATTTTCCATATATATATGGTTTTATTTTCAAAATTTTCATGTGCCTTTTGGACGACTTTTGCTTTCTATGAAACAGTGGATAAATTAATTATCAATAATATGTGTATTGGACCTGTATGAGTAGAAGGGGAGTATTAGTAATTTCTTCGGAGCCCGGAACATCATATAACATTTCTTGGAAGCACGGGAATGGAGGTTGTTGAGTGTCACCGAACTGATCAAGTGTTACGTCTGCATCAGCTTCAACGAACAAGACGCCCTCCCCAGTACAAACCACCATCAATTTGCGGCCAGGTCCCTCCCTAAGCCTACCCGCAAATGGGTAATAGAACACAAGTGTTTGTGCCAGTGCCTGCCGAATCACCTCAACTGGGTCTATGTATCATTGGAATCTGGAAACGCAGGCCCTCTTGATCATCTATGTCGGATAGTAGTTTAAGTTCGTGGGGAGTGGGTATAGCAGGAGCCACCAACTCAGGTTGGCACCTCCGCACTGGAAACACTAGAGAGGGAGATGATGAGGCCATGTTAATTATCAGCAAATGGGATTGCTGACTAAGAAAGAATAGAAGAGATATTAAGCAACGTATTTTGCTTGAGTGAGTCACTGGAGCTAGGGCTGCTGCTAGCCTTTATAAAGGGAGCTTCCAACTGTCCACAATAATTGCCATAAAAAGAAAGTTGTAATAACTTTTAAAAATGGACAAAATTTAATTAGTATATTTCCTTAGATTTTTTTTAATTGTTGTTTTTTAATTAAAATTAAAGTTTCATTTTGATAACTTATACTACAATAAAGATTGGAATTTAAAGTCAATAAGATACCACAAAATGTGTAGATCAATTAGTGTGGGATTGTTCTAATGTAACTGATGGTCTCGAGTCCGACTTTTGAGTGTGCAACTATGTTAAATATTCAAAGAAAAAGTTTTGTTTTTCATAGTGGTCCTACCAGCTCCAACAGAATTGCTTTCGATAAAAGATACATGTAATCTATACCAAAAAAAGTCAGTAAGATAAAACTTTAATTATAAATTTGTGATTAGAGAATAGAAAAATAAAAAATAATAAAATTTACATATTAAGTTTTGTCCTTTTGAGGTGCGCGTTTGCAATTACACCTTATCTTGTAGGAGCAAACTAATATGTACCATTTTATTTTTTTTTGTTAATCGTACATGTGTCAAATTTAAGGGAAACTTATTTTGTTCTTTACAGGGAAGGAAGCGATAACATCACCTGCATTTGTATTTATACTTAAACTAGTACAATACATGTGCTATTAGACGGCTCATGTTAGTTTTTACACATGTTTAAAAATTATTGTGTATATAATTAAAAAGATATATTATTATATTATTATGAATGCTTTAAAATTACATATATTTTAGCTTAAAATAATTATCTAAAATATAATTAGAAAATTAAACAGTATTAATGTGAGATATTGGATATTATTGATATATAAGACAAGTGAAAAAATAATAAAAAGATAGTAATTTTTAAAATAAAATAGATGTTTAACGTAAAATTTAATTTAAGAAATAAATCAAAATAAAAAATTAATAAGATTACTCCAAATTCAGTTCATTTCATTGGCCAATTGAGTTATCTATATGTAAAATAAACTTGAAATCGCAAGAAAGAAGAGTAAATGTACTAACTGCACAACAGTCAAAACATCTAAAGTAGAGCAAACACTTTGTGGAATCCCAATATTTTGCATTATATTAATAAGGAATGGAAGCCAAGAAAAAATAGACAACAAAGAGGAGCAAAGAAAAGTTATGGGAGACATGAAAGAAACAAATAAGAAAAAAAAAGTAACAAATAATAAAACAAGAGAAGGAAAAATAATGAAGACCATCACACCATACCAAAGCGCCAGGTGGCCATAACTCCTCAAGTTCCTCAGGCTTGAAATCAAAAAAATAAACAATAAAAAATCTTGAGTTGAATAACTTACAATGTTACTTAAGGTGCCTAAGTAATTAAACATGACAACAACAATGTAACCTTAAAATAAATTAAATTTAGTCCAAATACAAAGCATAACAGGAGGAAGAAGGCCACAATTTGAAGTTGTTTAGAATAACTTACTTAGATGTTGTTGTTTGCATTTGTCCATTATCTTTCTAGCTTTTTCCAAAAGATCTTCAATATGTGTGGAAGTGGTTCTTGCATTGCCACCAAGCTATTGGTCTTTATTGAATTTAGGAATGCAAAGTTTGCAAGCCTCTCAATGGTTCTTCTAATAACAACAGAACAATATGATGAAACCTCCAATGTGCGTGTAAATTCATAGAGAAAAAGCCCTTTAAGAGTCTAGGATAGGCAATTATGTTACTGCTAAAAACAGTGAAAAATTTGGAAACAATAAAGAAATATGAATGTATTCTTTCAACAACATACCTTAAAGTTTCTTATAGTCACACTATTACTTATTCATCCATCTATCTCCCATTGGTTCCCCGAGCCCTATTATATTAAAAAGAGTAAATTATATTAACAGTTCATGAGTTTTTTTTAGATTGCACATACCCTTCTTTTTCTATCCCTACACTAACTTTCTTAATTGTTTAAAAAATATTACACTGACACCTTTTATACATTATACTAACCCCCCTTAATTGTTTGAAAAATATTACATTGTGTTTCCCTATAAGGGAAGTTGATGTAAACATTAAAAAACAGGAAGATTAGGTGCGATCTAAAAAAACCTCAAAGGATGTCAACATAATTTACTCTATTAAAAAACAAAATGTTTTCATGCAGATGAAGAAGCAAACACAGAACTTAATTAAAATGTAGATTTAAAGAAAAATCAACCTCAAATAGGCATTCTTTTAAAATATAATTTACTCTTCAATGCATCCAATCCAACACGAAAAATCTAGTAGACCCTCATAATTGATTCTTAGAATAAGAATTAACCAAAACTATTATAGAACTAGAAGATCATCTGAATAAATTGTAGCACATTTCTACCAACCACTTTATGTCTACACTTTCTGCTTATAATATACATCAACAAACCATGTCGACAAGAGCATGCTTTAGATGAAAGAGAAACACTTAAAAACAAAAGTACCTGAGTAGAATATTTTTATCTGCAACTTCTGTGGCTAGTAATTTACAATAGCAATTCAAACATAGGGCATCTATAAGTACTTAATAAGATGTCTCTATAGCTCTTTCCAAGTAAGATGTCTATAGTAGATGAAAATTATAGCAGATTTGAAAATAATGAAAGGGAAGATTCTGAAAGTTATTGTCCTAACATTAACATGGATAAGAGAAATCATGAAAGTTATACATTGGTTTGCAGAGAAGTAATGAAACATAAGGGGAGATTTGAAATTACATTTTTGAAACCCTAGTAAAAAATGGTTTGCAGAGAAATCATGAAAGTTATACACAAATTACAATCAAAGAGAAAAAGATTGCACTAATTTCCTTACTTTTTCTCTGAAATTCTATTGTTGTATAAATTGTTCTTGAAGATTGAAGCTTGATCACGTTTTGATGGTTGCTAAAGAACTCTAAAATCCTGCATCCATTGTTAGGGGAAGAAAAAAAGCTAGAAAAAAAGGGGGAAGAAAAGAAATCGAAATTAAATGGCTTGTAATGAATATTCGAATGAAGATTGAGATAAAAGGGGAGAGTTTGAAATGAAGATCAGGAAGATGATTATGAAGATAAAATTTCATGATAGATAGGTGTTAGTTCAAGAGAATGAGAGTGAGGGAAGGAGAAGATATGCTAAAACACCCAAATTTTAGAGCGTGAAAATTATCAAAGAAGGGAATATAATAGGTTTTTTGGTGAGAAGAAAAAGGACAAAAGAAAAACGAAAAATGAAAAGAAAAAGTGAAAAGGAGTAGAAGAAAAAAGTTGAGTGGAAAAGTGAAAGAAGAGAGAAAAAAAAAATAAAAAAAAGAAAAGAAAGAAAGAGAAAAAGAATTGAGCGGAAAAAATGTTGTTCAAATGATGACATGTGTCCTCAAAGGGATTAGTTTTCTTAGAGTATATTGAAAAATGAAGACAACTTACATATAGTTTTATAGATGCTATTTATACTGTTTTTTGATACAAATTTTTACTTTGCTCGAAGAATAATCCTTTATTTTTTTGTATGTTACTCGGTTATTAACTTCGCCCAACCCGCCACGTGCATGCTTTGATTTCGACTACCACACAGTCCCATTCGCGAATCCAACCTCATATCCATCCTTCACCCGTCCCCACCAACTATCACCGTTTACACAAATTTCGAACCCAGCTCTCCTTGTCGAGCATTTTCGGCCATTACTGGGAGCCGCCCTAAACCAATCAAAATTGTGTTACTGTTAGACAATTCCATCTCTGCTTAGGAAAAACAATTGTTATCAATTTTTTTTTATTTTTTCCTGTAGTTGCTGGAATGTGTGAGATTTGAGGACCGAAACCCCTAGATGAAACTCTAATTTATTCATGGTTTGGTGATATGTGTTGTTTGTAATTGATAATATGCTTCAACCAGCAAGGTGCTGATATACAGGAATTTCAAATTGAAAATTTTTTATGCCTTACTGTTCTATTATGACTGAACCAGCAGGAGGCTGATATTTTGGAAATTTGATCTTAAATTTCAGTGTTTTATTGCTCTGTGACAAATAGTAATTGTGTTATGAAAGAACTCGTATGACATTGATACTCTGATTGAAATCGCAGGTTGCTGATGTTTTGAAAAATTTAGTTGTAATTTGGATGCCTTAATGATCTGTGACATATGATGATGGCATTAGGACTGAACCATGTGCGTGTTCATTTGGACTGGTAGATGTAATTCTAGACGATTTTGGACTAGAATATATTGTGGCCATACTTGAAAAGGTTTTTACTGTTGTGGTTCGAGACATTTGTACAAAGTTGATAGGAATAGGTGACTTTAATAGAAACAGGTAGATGGAGCCTTGAAGCTTATACAGCCTTGGCCAAGAGAGAATAGGATGTCTAAAAAAATTTCGCTAGAGCTAGAGAAACTAAAACTTAAGATGTAAAATGATATGAACTAGATTTACTGATAAAACAAAGAACACCTTTTTTACGAGAAATTAATGCATCAGTAATACAAATTTTGTCACAAAAAATAATTTGTCACTAATACTGGCATCACAAGAATTTTAGTGATGAATTTTTAAAAATTACATGTAAATTGTTTTGTCACTGATGGTAATATTTTTTGTAGTATTTGAGGTCAGAAAATAAAAATACCTCCAGAAAGAAAGAAAGAAGGGAAATAGAATATGATGAAATAATTCTTTTTTGCCTCAATTTCCTCTCATGTGGAATACATATAGCAATTCCAAAATGGAAAGCCACAATAACAAACAAAATAACAACCCCAATGATAACGTGCCAACACAACAACATAACAGAATTCACAACACAACAAGCCTTATCGGCGTACCCCTAGACCCATCCTTCTTGTCTCCTTCAGGTTTCACGCTGTCATTTATGTCTGTTAGTTTGTAGTCTGTTGACCTGCTTTCATTTTTTTCTGATCATATTTACTTGGTTTCAAAAGGTTTGGGGCTATCATTTAGATTCACCAGTGCCTTATTCTGCTAAACAAGCCACACACATTTGGGTTATTTAGTCAGAACTAAACCTTTAGATTTGGGCCACTAACAGAATATGAGCCTTGTTATCTATCAGCATTTCTTTTCTTTCCTTTTGGGCTATATAGGTTCGGCTAATTGGATAGCAGCACCATTGTTTCTTTGGGTTTTAGGGTGCTAGAGTGTGTATTAGGCTCAACGTTTGGAAAATTGATTTTACTAGTGATTTATGTTTGCATTTTAATTTTAAAAGTAAGTTAGTAGTAAAACTTTATATTTTTTTTATCTTATGCAAAAGTTACGTAAAATTGCTTCAATTCAAAATTAATTTTAAACTCAAAATCAATTCTTATGTAAAACTAAATATGTGAATATTTACCTATAATCGTGTTAGTTGGTATTTTAACGTGATATTTGATCATCTAACATGAATTCAAACATGATAATAGCATTATAGTGAGAGCATAAATAAAAGAAAGAGATATAAGTATAAAATAAAAGTAAAATCCATAATAGGAAAAATAAATAATGAAGATTAAAAAAATAAAAATAAAAATGTAGCAGCTGTCTGTTTCATTTATTTTTATGAATGTATGTATTATTTTAGTGTTCTTTTACACTTATATGTTGTGAGCTCGGTCCATTTATTTTAAGTAATTAGTTTAACCACAAACCTCTTTTTGAAAACTAATTAATTTCTCTAACTAATACTAAATTAAATAATCTAAATACATAAGTCTGATTAAGATTAATTATTTTGCTACAAACAACAAGACGACTAAATTGTTCTTTAATTAACGTTAATTTAATATCTTATCAAAATTAATTATTTTTTAATAACGAATTGTTAGTGACAACTATTTTGGATATACTCGTTGTTTGGTCATTGCATGAACCTTGTGTTTTGGGAAACGATTGAGACGTGACGATTTGGTAACTCCCAACTTTTCTAGTTTCTAAAATTATTTTTACAATAAAAATAAAAATGGGTTGTTAGTGATAACCATTTTGGATCTACATCTTATTTGGTTATTATGAAAACCTTGTGTTTTGGAGAGCGTTTGAGACACAATGACTTGATAATTCCCAACTTTTTGAATTTATAATTCATGAAAAAAAAATTTAATTGTTAATGATAATAATTTTAAATCTATTTTTTTGTTTGGTTGTAGTGAGAACTTGTGTTTTGGGAAATGCCTAAGACATAATGATGTAGTAATCCCCATATTTTTTAGTTTCTAAACACATTTTACAAAAAAAAAAAGAAAAGTTGTTAATGATAAACATTTTAGATCAATTTCTTTTTTGGTTATTGTGAGAACATTGTGTTTTGAATAACCTATGTTATTTCCCACCTTTTCAAAACCAAAATTCAATGACCCTTTCGTATTTTCATAAAAATAATACTTTAATTAAGATCAACCAATACACAAGTATTTACTAATGAACTATGTGACTACAAGGTTTTCATTACACTAGAAGATACGTAAGAACCAAGATCATCCTTGTTGATGTCAAAATAAATTTTAAAAAAAAATTCCTTTAATTAAAGATAAATAATAAGTTTTTCATATATACTTCTTAATTTCAAAAAATAATTACATGAATAAAAGTATTCATAAATTCAATTTTCACAATTAAGTTACTAATAAAAGGGGTAAAATAATTTTTTAAAATTTATAAATAATTTGCACAATTAACTAAAGGAAACTATTTTTAATAAATGTATTAGGAATGTAGTAGTATGCAACAAAGCCACTCGAACATTACAAAGAAAATAAGGAAGAACCAAACTTCAGCAGTGAGGAACCTAGTTTTTGCATGAACCATTAAATTTATTATACGACAAATACAACAAGCAGAAAGAAAAAAAAACCACATTCTACTATCAAGAAACAATCTTAATTTAAGACATTAATAACTCAAACCTTTTATCAAACAAGTAGCTAGTAGGAATTAAAAAAAAAATCATTATATGAATTTAGATAGTAGCAAGCCAACAACACTATCAAACCAATAAACTTCAAAATACACAAATAAAGAGGATAACTCACATAATATCAAAAGAATATTCAATCACCAACATTATATTGGTTTGAGTAGAACTAAGTTCAAATTCCTTAAGATCTTGAATTTGAGCTTTGTGAAGATAAAAAAAAATGATTAAAAGAGGAGACCCTATTAAAAGTAATTAGTTAAATATTTCGGTAAAAATTAGTCATCAACAAAATTGGTAAACACTTCACAACTATAACATGGTAAAAAAAAAAAAAAAAACCCAATCACATACATTGATTTTAGTCAATATGATTTAAACTCCCGGTAACATAAAAATAACCCCCCATTAAATCCAATTTTTCTTGTAATCGATATAAGTGAAAAAAAAAAATGAGCTGTATCGATTAAATTAACCTGTTTATCGCACTTTTTTGGGAAACTGAATTAGTATTATTCTTGTGGCCAACTTTAGGCCAACACTCAATTAGCATTTAGTGTTGACTCTTCCTAATTTTAATTAGCATCAACTTTTGCCTTATGCAATTTTTTTTTTTCTGTGGTGCATGTCACCACTAAATGACGACATATATAGCATGAGTACAAATTAATGCTGATGTACAATAATTGAAGGCTCAGTTGTTTTTCCTTCTGAACGTTCACACGGTGACATTAATTGGAATTTAAGAGGTTGGACCACATTTTACACGTGTCCTCCTCACAGGCAAAGGATTTTAGCTTGTATCAGCAGACTTTTATGGCCTGTTTAGTAGTGTAGACAAAAATAGAGAGAATGAAAGTGAATAGACGAGAAAAAAAGAAAATAAAAATAAATAAAAAATAGAAGAAAAGTTAAGGTTGTTTGGCTAATACAAAATAAAGTAGAAATAAATTTGTAAAATTGTTTAATTTAAATAAAAAAAAAGATATTAGATTACTACAAAAATATCATTTTATCCTTAGAACGAACCTCCAATCATTTTTTCAAATTTTTTTCGATTATAATTAGACCTCCAATCATTTTTATACCTAGAACCACGTGGCTGCAATTCTGATACATGAAATCGATTTTGTCAAAAGACAAAACAGATTTGTAAGCACCTCCAGAGACCTCGTGGCTATATATATATATCAAATCTATTTTGTGAAATGACAAAACAGATTTACCAAACACAGCAACGCACAGGATTATTTTTGGAAGAGCAACAAGCGCATATTGAATTCCAACAAGTCTTCATGTGTGGGACCCACATTTTTTTTTAATTTTTTTTTTACTTATTTCTGCTACACCAAATTCATACCCATTTCTTACTTTTCCTCTCTTCCTTTGTCTCCCCTTTTCCTCCCCTCTATTTCCTATATATCAAACAAAGTGTTAAGAAAAAAAATCCTCTCTGATTATGTAAAAACTGATTGAAATCTTAGTCTTTGATTAATTTTAATATTTAATAAATTTAAGATATAAAAGATAAAAAATCATGTATTGAATGGTGAGATTTAAAAACTGCACACTTTTTAATTTTTTTCAATTGGAGAGATCTATTCAATTTAAAAAATTGAAAAGAAGTAAAAACACCAAATAATAAAATAAAATAACACTGCAAAAGCTAGAACATTCCAAAGAGTTTTTCTTTTAGCATTTCCCAATTTTTTGGTATATAAATAAAATTTCAAATCAACAGCTGACATGAGAAATATTGCTTGAGTATGTTAATTGCACGTTCTCTGAAAACTTCAATCACGCACATCATTAATGTAAATGCTTATATAATTAAGTATTTAACAAGATTTTGATCTAATACCTTATCCAAATTATTCAAAACTCTCACAACTAAGCCAATCCTAACGGGTTAATTATTTATCTTCATACTATCCATTGTTACTCCTATCCACCAATCACGCACATCGTAGACCTGGCATGTTCATTTTTAACGCTTTTCACATCTAAGCAATACATCATCACAATTATTTTTTGTCCTCTCCATCGATTTTTCCGTTTACATCTCGACATCTCTAGTCCACATTAGAGCTACATATAAATGCTAGTTGTTACAGAAACGAAAGGATTCTGAATTAACGACTTGACTGTTTACTGTAAACGGATCGATTACTTTGCTGCTTTTTCTTTTAAAAAAAGTTTAAATTTGATTTTACTTTTTAGTTCCTGTAAATAAGTCCATGTTCAATTTTAGTCTCTAAAAAATAAATCATTTTTATTGTATAAATTATTATATGGGTTGTTTTTTGTGTGATATAAATGTATAAATAATCTAACTTAAAATAAAACAAAACAAACCATTGCATTTGGTGGCATAAAAGCGACCAGACCAGCATTCATGTGTGATTTTGTACGGAGGATTTTATCGTTTCCGTCTTCACAAAGAAGAAAATGAATGCGAACATTTACCCCCACAAACAAAAATCGTGGTGCACATTGCTTGCTAGCTGCTAACAACCAAGATGAGGTGCAGGCTTGTTTGTGGGTTCATCCTAAACATTGCCGCAAAAAGATCCGTGGATATCAATCTATAAAATTAATACTTGGAGAGAGAAATGGAAAAAGAAAAAGAAAAAAACAAAAAAAGTGTAAGTATAGTAGATAATATATAATATAATAAAAAGAAAAATAAAGAAACATAATAGTATTAATAAAGTATATAATATGTGAAGGTGTTCATGTGTGATTATTCTTTTGAAATTGTGTTTACAATTTTATTTTTTATGGCAATTATCTTTTGACGGATCCTTTTCAAATAATTCATTTATAAACTAAAATGATATTTAGACACTTCAAATGTTTTTCAACACTTAGCCTTTGTTTGGTAGAAAGAAGAAAAAAAAAAAGGAAAAAAATGTATAAAAAATAAGTTAAGAGTGAGAAATAAATAAAAAAATAATTTAAAATTTTAGGTTGTTTAGTATGAAAGAAATAGATAACAAATAGAAAAAAGATGGAGAGGTAAATAAAAGTATGTGAGAAATAAAATAAAAATAAGTAACGAGACTCACTAAAAATTTTAAAAATTTCTTACTTATTTCTGCTCAATCAAATCACCTAAATTTTAAAAATTTCTTTTATTCTTCTCTCCTCTCCACTCCACTCAATCATACAAAACATTAGTGGGAGAATTAAAAAAGAGAAAAAATATATAAATATTAGAAGTAATATAATGTCATCAAAAGAAAGTGATAAAAGAAAAAAGAGACAGATGTTCACCGAATGTTTAAAAAAAAAAAATGTCTAGCAATCATTACTCTTTATAAGAACTAGCACCTTTGGTCCACTGACTAACTCAGCAACGTCACTTAACTCTTCCGTTTCTTCTTTCTCTCCATCAGCAGTCCCATTTTCAGAGAACATGGCTTCATCATCTCCCTCTCTAATGTTCACTGTGCGGAGGTGCCAACCGGAGCTGGTGGCTCCTGCTATACCCACTCCTCGCGAAGTTTTGCCACTATCCGACATAGATGATCAACAAGGCCTGCGTTTCCAAATTCCACTCGTACAATTCTATGGTAATGAGCCATCAATGGCAGGGAAAGACCCTGCTAATGTCATTAGACAGGCACTCGCGCAAACTCTTATATTTTACTACCCTTTTGCGGGTAGGCTTAGAGAAAGACCCGGTCGCAAATTGGTGGTGGATTGTACTGGGGAAGGCGTCATGTTCATTGAGGCTGATGCGGATGTAACCCTTGATCAATTGGGTGACACACTTCAACCTCCATTCCCTTGCTTCCAGCAACTCCTATATGATGTTCCCGGCTCCGAGGGAATTACTGACTGTCCCCTTCTACTCTTTCAGGTGCAATACAGTACACTGTACACACACCATTATGATTCACATTTTGATCTACTTTTTAGTTGTAGGAAACAGTAATACAAAAACCACATGAACTTTTTGAAGAACTAACTCTAGCTAGCAAGTTATATTATTTACACACTGCTTCTTAATTAGTTGTAGATTAAGTGTACTTTTGGATAAACTTTTTAACATATAATATTATTTATACAGCATTTTTTATAACATTGTTTTTCTCTCTTGTCACATTGATAATTTCATCCCACATTTCTCTTTCTTCAACCCTCCGTTCCCATGCTTCCAACAACTCCTTTATGATGTTCCTAGGGGAAATTACTGATTGTCCCCTTCTACTTTTTCAGGTCCAGTGCACATAACATTGATGATTCACTTACCTACTTAGTTGTAGAATACACTTGAGTAAACCATTGATTTAATCTTTAAAATATCACGCTCTCTTTTAAATAGTTGTTAAACTAATAAAATTACATAAATAGTTCTTAAAGTATTAAATATTCATCAATTTAGTCTTTGATGAGAGATTAATTTGAAGTATTTTTTAATACTTAAAAGACTATATAGCATGATTTTTAATGCTTTAAAGATCATTTATATAATTTTATTAGTTTAAGAACTATTTAGAAAAAAAAATGATACTTCAAGGACTAAATTGATGGTTTAATCAAAAATAGTCTTACAAAAAGCAAATGATCTTTTTGAAGAACTAACTCTAGCTAGCAAGATATATTTATTATTTACACATCAAGTGTATAGGTTAAGGAAATAAATATATAACTTTTTGTTAATAAGGAAAACATTTATTGTATTTACATAAAAAAAAACTTTAATATCTATTTCTAAAATAATTAAAAGCTTTTCATTATGCATATTTAATTACCTTTAAATTATGCACCAAATACCGAAGATAAAAAGGTGCGTAGGTATTAATTTTAATTTTATCAAAATATAAACAAAAGTTCCACTTTTTCATGTTTTCAGTATCAGTAATGGTTAAAATCATAATATATGTATATATATACTGAAAAATAATTTTCATTATGATTTCACCTAATTAATTTTTACAATGTAATACAATATTCACATGATTTTGATTTGAACAATGTAAACAAGTATGTTTTTATTTTTTAGTCTTTTTGACTTGTTTATGTTTCTAATTAAGTAATATATTGTGAATAATTGTTTTTAAATTTTGGTAGTTAACTAAATCTAAATATATATGAATATATAGTTTAATTAACTTTTACTATTCAAGCATAAAGTAATCATAAATAAATTTTAGAATTTTTTTTTTAAAGTTCAAGTGTATATAGTTTGGGAGTGAAGAAAAATATAGGAAGGGAAAAAAAGAATAATAATAAATATAATGAGTAATGAGATGAAAAGAAAAAAAGAGACAAATTTTCAAAATAATTTTATAAAGATATAAGAAATAATAAATTTAATAACCATGATCTTGATATTAAGAAGTATTAACAAAGAGATGAGAAATAATAAATATGAAATATAATTGTCTTGAAAATTTAAGCAAATCATGTATATAACTAAAAAAATGTATTGGTCTTTACCAAATGATAAAGTCAAAAATCTACTTGACAAAATTGTTAGACAATATCGTTTCGTTTGTATGTAATATAAATTATGACAACTTATGTTAATCAGTTTTTGCATAAAACTTACTAAAAAAAGTTTTAAAAGAATTGCGAAATTCTATTTATACATCAATTTTTAACAATTTTTTTTTCAAGAAAAATATAGAAAAGACAGATCATGTGAGATAAGATACGATGGAGAAAGACAAAATAAATAAATAAATAAATAAAATTATAAGTTATATATATGAATATAGTGTTTAAAAAAAGTGTGTAAGTTAGAACTCAATTTAACACATTCAAGGTTTACTAGGGTTGACATAGTTGTGGGGTTTGAGTAGTAAGCATAAAATTTTAGGTTCTAATCTTATTGTCAACAATGTAAAAAAAAAAAAAAAAGTTTTTCAAAATCTTCCTTAAGCATATATTATGTTGTCATTGGATTTTAAATCACAGGTCACACGCCTCAAGTGTGGTGGTTTCATCCTAGCCGTTCGCATGAACCACACCATGAGCGATGGAGCTGGCATTTCACAATTCATGAGCGCATTAGCTGAAATGGCTCAAGGAGCTCGTGAACCTTCTGTTCCACCTGTGTGGCGTAGGGAGCTTCTACAGGCAAGAAATCCACGTCGCATCACATGCAACCATCGTGAATACGAGCAACTAGACACCAAGGAAGCGACCATAATCAGTACTTCATACGAGAACCACATGGTCCTTCAATCTTTCTTCTTTGGACCCGCTGATATAGCAGCCATTCGTCGCTTGGTTCCCCATCACCTTCAGCATTGCTCCACGTTTGATGCCATCACGGCATGCATCTGGCGTTGTCGCACAAAAGCATTGCAGATAGATGCAGATGAGGATGTTCGCATGATGGTCATTGTCAATGCACGTCCTAGGTTCAATCCACCATTACCTGTTGGTTACTACGGCAATGCCTTCGCATACCCTGCGGCAGTCACCACTGCGGGGAAGCTTTGCGGAAATCCATTTGGGTATGCCGTAGAGTTAATAAATAAAGTGAAATGTGAGGTGACAGAGGAATACATGCATTCTGTGGCAGATCTAATGGTGACTAAGGGACGGTGCTTGTTTACAACAGTAAGATCTTTTATTGTGTCGGATTTGAGACGTTTTAGTTTCAAACAACTCAATTTTGGGTGGGGTAATGCACTATATGGTGGAGTGGCCAAAGGTGGGGCTGGCCCTTTCCTGGAGTAATGTATCTCATGTCGCATAAGAATGCAAAAGGAGAAGAAGGTGTAGTAATACCAATCTGGTTGCCTGCCAAAGCTATGGACAAGTTTGCAAATGAATTAAATGACATACTTGGGAACCAAAACCAATGTACTATAGATCCTATTTTTAACGGGGTTGTCTAACCTACTTCAAATAAAAATGAGATTAAACAACTCCATCAAAAATTATTGGTGTAATTTGTTATGCTATATCAACCATCTTTAAATACATAGAAAATTATGCCATTCATTTTTAATGGAGTTATTCAATCTCATTTTTACTTGGGGTAAATTAGCCAATTCCATTTTTAATATGTCTACCATATATAGTTTGTAGCATATGACACTCTAAATACTAGAAGGCTAAATAAAATTTTAGTTTATGAATTGTTGGAAAAATTATATATATATATATATATATATATATATATATATATATATATGTATGTATGTATATATATGTATGTATGTATGTATATATATACATATATATAACTTGTGAAAATTTAAATTCTAAGTATTTGAAGGTGTTTTGTTTTCTTACTTGTATTTCTATTTATATATTATTTATTAACTAGTATTTTAACCTGTACATTGCACAAAATAAATATTTATTTTATATAACTTAAATTTATAATAAATAAACACTTTTGAATTTATAAATTTATAATAAATAAATATTTTTGAACATATAGATTATATTTTAAATTTATAATAAACAATTATTATAATATAATGTTAATTTTTAATTATTGATAATTTCTTTTAAAAAAATATTGAAATTTAATTTAGAACTAAAGATATTGAAAATGATAGATTGGAGGACATAAGAGGTTAAAAAATTTCTAAAAACGCTCTCATTAAAGAATAACAGCTAAAAAAGTAGGGTGAATGAAATAAAAGTGTCTTAAGTGTTATTTGCAATAAAAAGATATCAAGTTTAAGAGAAAAAATCATCTAACAATTTGTAAGACCTGCGTTGTTATATGAAATTAGGAGCATTCGTAAACTTATTCAATCAAATGCAAATTGCAAAAGCCAAACTCATAAACACTTTAAATTCTCCAATCTGATTAGAGAGAGAGAGTGAGAGAGATGCTATGAGCACTTACAAATTGGATTATATTGGGAGAGATATTTGCAAATTGGATTGTATTGGTTTATATTTGTGTTCTGAAAATCAGACCGGACCGATCAGTTGGATCGAAAAACCGATGAACCGATCACCTGACCGATTCAAATAAATCATAGAATTGACCTGAAAAAAAACTAGCAAAACTAGTCAAAAATCGGCCAAAAATCAATTTATAGCAGGTCAAAGAAAAATGCTTAATATAGCATTATTTTAATTTTTTTCTTAAAAAAATAAAAACTAACCTAAAGTATTTATCATTTTCTTTTTTATTTTAAATATAATCTGGTTTTTATTAATAAATGTTAATGTGTATAGTTAAAATTTATACTTAAGTATCATGACTTATTTGATTTACACTTTTGTAGGTATTGTATATGTAAAGAACCTATAAAATTATGTTTTATTTTTAATTTTTAGTATTATAAAATTATGATATGATTTTTTTAAATATTATTTTATGTATTATTTAATTATTATTATTATTATTATTTTATTAATACTAGTTTGACTATAGTTCAACAACGGTTGAACCATTCAACCTTAAACCAGTATCTTGACCGGTTCAATGACCGATCTGGTTTTAAAAACATTGGTTTATATTCATTTTGTTTTTATTTAATTGAATTGGTTTTTAATTTTTAATTTTTTTATGCTTTGTTCGGATGAGGAGTGAAACAGAAAGAAAAAAATAGAAAGGAATAAAATAGAATTGATAGAAATAAAGGAGAAATAGAATTGAATGAAAAATATATGTTGTTTAGATGAATAGAAATAAGATAGAAGGAAGTGAGGAGAGTGAAAAAAAAAGTGAATTATATAAATAAAATATTTTTAATATAATATTTTTTTTCTAAACAGGAAATTATTTATTATTTTTTTAAAAGAATTATATTATAAAAAGTTTTAAAAAATTAAACTAAAAAAATAAAAAAATGAGAAAGATAATTTTCCTCCCATTTCATTCTTAAAGTGAGGGAAATTTTATTTTTTTTTCAGATTTTACAAAAATAACTTTTCTTCTTCCTATTTCTCCTCTCAAACAAACAACTGAGTTTTGTCTTTTTATCTTTCTCCTTCCTATTTTCTTCCCCCCTATTCAACCAAAACATAGTTAGAAAGTGATAACGTATTTTTTTGGTATAAAACAAAAAATAAAATAAATAAGACACAAATTTCAATTAATTCTAAACCAATATTCATTTTAGTGAAAAAAAAATCGACATATATGCACCCTGCCAATGTAAAACCTATGACTATTGATGTGAAGGCTCGAATGTACTACGTAGCTAACTGCATACGATTCTAATGGGACCTTGAATATGTGGTTGAAGTTCTTTAATTCCAGTCCATGTAATTGTGACGAGTTCATTCATGGCTACCATTCCACACTACATCCATTGTTGCCTACCTTCCACGCTGCCAAAGCCTCTTTTCACATTATCACTCTATTTTATTTTTTTCAGCAAAAGAAAATTTTATTAGGGGCACAAGTGGTGCCAAGAGGTTCAGTTTACAAAATATGGCCAAAGTTACATAGCAACAACCCCCCGACATGAAATAACTAAGAAATTGGAAGGAGAGTAGAAATGGAAAGGATGATAAAAACTGCAGTTGTTTGGTATAGGTGAAAGGGAAAATAGGAGTAAAGTAATTTTTCACTATTATCTAATCATAAGCTACAATGTATAGTATAAGTTTGTTGACTTATATAATAATTACTTTAAAAATCATACTAATGATGATATCTAATTGGTTGATAGTGTAAAAGTTTTTGTACTGACAATACATAGTCATTAAACTCTAAGTGAAATAGAAAGGAGAGAAATGTAAAAATGTTGGATCCCACTTAAAAAATTTCTTCATTGGACTAACGAGAAATACCGTAGAATTGCACACTAACCTTACTTTCTTAAAATAACCCTTCTCTAATTTGTGGTAATTGATTGTTACATGTTGATAATCAATTGTCCTGCAAGGTTATATATATGAGAAAATGGCTTATATTTAAATAACTGATTGCCTTGTGAGGTTTATAATTGATAATCGATTGTGCTGTGTGATTTCTATTTGACAATCAGTTGTCTTATATTTGATAATATATTGTTTATATTTTGTGCGGGTTAAACACTGTACATAAGGATAAAATAATTTAATTTCTAATCTAATTTATCGCATTTCCTTTCATCTAAACCAAACAACCTTACAATATTATTTCTTATAAAAAAAATTCTATTTCTCTCTTCTCCATTTCTCTATATCCTATTTCTATCTACTTTATTTCTTTTCTTACTACTGGACAAAGTGTACATTTCATTAATAGGACAGTCTTTTCTGTGTATAATTGATTTAGAATGTCCTTTCAAGACCCTCAAAAGTTGTAAAAGGATATTAAGATTTTACATTAGTTCATAAATAACTGATGTAAAAAATACTTTATGGACTGGTTGTCTTAAAAATTGATGAGTGTTGAAATAGTTTTGTTGGACAAAAAGATTAGTTAAGTTATTTTTGTTTTAAATAATATGTAATAAATGTAAAATGAAATAACAACTTCAAAATTTTCTAATAACAGGCTCATGCATTACACGAGTCACTAGACTCCCCACACCAGTGTGTGTGTGTGTGCAGTTTTAAAATATAATACTAGGCTTGTGCATTGCACAAGTTACCACATTAGTGTGTGTGCGCACCCACACGCACAAAGTGCACTGTAACTGATAAGTAATTTTTTCGATGAATATTGGTCTCTAAAATTAATTTGTATTAGAATAATTTTGCGTGTTAACTTAAATCTTCAAAATCTTTTAAAGGAGAAGAGAAAGAAAGAGGCCTTTCTGGTTAATGAAGAGATCAAAGAATTGAACCAAGTTTCGTGGGTATTTATAGATTAAGTGATCTTTTTTATGTTTTTTAAGTTAATTTAAATTTATTTCAAATTAAATTTGAATTAATTACATTACTAAAATATTTATTATAAATTACATGACTAATAATAGTAACAATAATAATGTAACTTGATAAATGTCAAAATTTGGTGTGATGATAATAGAATGCTAAATTTAAATAATGACAAAATTAATAAAAATAAGATTATTTTATATAGAAAAGTTTCTAATTTCATATTGAAATGTGACATGATTCACACTGGTATATTTATATTTGATTGAAAGTAATAAACATTTATTATAAATATTTAGATTATTGAATTATGATTTATTTATTATTATAAATTTATTTATTACTTTATTTGTATAACATTTATATTTTGAGTGTGATTTTAAGTATAAATTATTTTTATTTGAAGTATCAAGTTGAATGCATTAAGTGTAGAATCACATTGCCACATCTTAGTTTCTTTTTTAATAGGCAGAAAAGTGACAATTATGCTGTCATATTATACATTTGATTGATATAGCTATAATTTAACTTAATAATGCATACATATGTATTAATAATTGAGTTGATCAGATATTTTTTTGTTTTATGAAAATCAAATTATGCAAAAAAAATTAATTTGATTAAGCTATAAATTTGAATAAGAATTCATATTTGTATTATCAATTAATTTGAATCATAATATATTTGTGTTATCAATTTCAATGTTCAAATTATGAAAAATTATATTGATTACAATTACCTTAATTATTATAATTATGTATTTTTTATGAATTAAAAAAGAAAAAATATTTGTGTTTGCAATGAGAAAAAATTTCTATGATGCATTTGCCTATGTAGCCCGACCTACGAAGCAAAACCTTCTTTTATAATAATATAATTAAAAATTGATTGACTTTAATAAAAGATATTAATAACTAAATTCCCCAATTTGATTAGAGAGAGAGTGAGAGAGATGCTATGAGCACTTACAAATTGGATTATATTGGGAGAGATATTTGCAAATTAGAATGTATTGGTTTATATATGTGTTCTAAAATTGGACCAGACGAGCCGGTTGGACCAAAAAACCGGTGAACCGATTACCTGACCAGTTCAAATCAATGTTTTCAAAATCGGACCGGTCATTGAACCGGTAAAGGCACTGTTTCAAGGTTTAATGGTTCAACCGTGGTTGAACCATGGTCAAACCGGTATTAATTAAATAATAATAATAATTAAATAATACATAAAATAATATTAAAAAAATATAATATCATAACTTTATAATACTAAAAACTAAAAATAAAATATAATTTTATAGGTTCTTAACATATACAATATCTAGAAAAGTTCAAATTAAATATGTTATAATACTTAAGTCTAATTTTTAATAATACACATTAATATTTATTAATAAAAACAAGTTTATATTTAGAATAAAAAAATGACAAATATTTTAGGTTGATTTTTATTTTTTTAAGAAAAAAATCAAAATAATGTTTTATTAAACATTTTTTATTGAACCATTCCGAATCGGTTTTTGACCGGTTCACTGGTTCATAGACTGGTTTTTTGTCTGACCGGTTCTCTGGTTCAATAGGACCGGTTCACTTGTTTTCCGGTTGAACCGGCCGGTCCGGTCTAACTTTTAAAACATAGGTTCAAATAAACTATAGAACCGGCCTAAAGAAAAATCGGTCAGACAACCAAAAAAGTGGTCAAAAACTGGCAAAACTAGTCAAAAATCAGCCAAAAACTGGTTCATAGTAGGTCAAAGAAAAATGTTTAATATAACATTATTTTAATTTTTTTCTTAAAAAATAAAAACTAACCTAAAGTATTTATCATTTTCTTTTTATTTTAAATATAATCTTGTTTTTTTTAATAAATGTTGATGTGTATGGTTAAAATTTATACTTAAGTATCATGACGTATTTGATTTGCACTTTTGTAGGTATTGTATATATAAAGAACCTATAAAATTATGTTTTATTTTTAATTTTTAGTATTATAAAATTACAATATGATGTTTTTTTAATATTATTTTATGTATCATTTAATTATTATTATTATTATTATTATTATATTAATACGAGTTTGACCATGGTTAACCACAATTGAACCATTGAACCTTGAACCAGTGCCTTGACCGGTTCAATGACTGGTCCGATTTTAAAAACATTGGTTCATATTCATTTTGTTTTTATTTAATTGAATTGGTTTTAATTTTTAATTTTTTTATGCTTTGTTTGGATGAGGAATGAAATAGAAAGAAAAAAATAGAAAGGAATAAAATAGAATTGATAGAAATAAAGGAGAAATAGAATTAAATGAAAAATATATGTTGTTTAGATGATTAGAAATAGGAAAGAAGGAAGTGAGGAGAGTGAAAAGAAATAAGTGAATTATATAAATAAAATATTTTTTTCCTAATGTGAAATTATTTATTATTTTTTTAAAAAAATTATATTATAGAAAGTTTTAAAAAATTAAACTAAAAAAATAAAAAAATGAGAAAGATAATTTTCCTCCCATTTCATTCTTAAAGTGAGGGGAATTTTATTTTTTTTAGATTTTACAAAAATAACTTTTCTTCTTCCTATTTCTCCTCTCAAACAAACAACAAAAAATTTTCTTTTTGTCTTTTTCCTTCCTATTTTCTTCTGCCTTATTCAACCAAAACATAGTTAGAAAGTGATAACATATTTTTTTGGTATAAAACAAAAAATAAAATAAATAAGACACAAATTTCAATTAATTCTAAACCAATATTCATTTTAGTGAAAAAAAAATCGACGCAGATGCACCCTGCCCATTTAAAACCTATGACTATTGATGTGAAGGCTCGAATGTACTACGTAGCTAACTGCATACGATTCTAATGGGACCTTGAATATGTGGTTGAAGTTCTTTAATTCCAGTCCATGTAATTGGGACCAGTTCATTCATGGCTACCATTCCACACTACATCCATTGTTGCCTACCTTCCACGCTGCCAAATCCTCTTTTCACATTACCACCCTATTTTATTTTTTTCAGCAAAAGAGAAATTTTATTAGGGGCACAAGTGGTGCCAAGAGGTTCAGTTTACAAAATATGGCCAAAGTTACATAGCAACAAACCCCCGACATGAAATAACTAAGAAATTGGAAGGAGAGTAGAAATGGAAAGGATGATAAAAACTGCAGTTGTTTGGTATAGGTGAAAGAGAAAATAGGTGTAAAGTAATTTTACACTATTATCTAATCATAAGCTACAATGTATAGTATAAGTTTGTTAACTTATATAATAATTACTTTAAAAATCATACTAATGATGATTTTTAATTAGTTGACAGTGTAAAAGTTTTTGTACTAACAATACATAGTTATTAAATTCTAGGTGAAATAGAAAGGAGAGACATGTAAAAATGGTGGGTCTCACTTAAAAAATTTCTTCATTGGACTAACAAGAAATACCGTAGAATTGCACACTAACCTTACTTTCTTAAAATAACCCTTCTCTAATTTGTGGTAATTGATTGTTACATGTTGATAATCGATTGTCCTGCAAGGTTATATATACAAGAAAATGGTTTATATTTAAATAATTGATTGTTTTGTGAGGTTTATAATTGATAATCGATTGTGCTGCGTGATTTCTATTTGACAATCAGTTGTCTTATATGTGATAATATATTGTTTATATTTTGTGCAGGTTAAACACAGTATATAGGGATAAAATAATTTTATTTCTAGTCTAATTTCTCGTATTTCCTTTCATCTAAACCAAGTTTTGTGGGTATTTATAGATTAAGTGATATTTTTTATGTTTTTTAAGTTAATTTAAATTTAATTCAAATTAAATTTGAATTAATTACATTACTAAAATATTTATTATAATTACATGACTAATAATAGTAACAATAATAATGTAACTTGATAAATGTCAAAATTTGGTGTGATGATAATAGAATGCTAAATTTAAATAATGACAAAATTAATAAAAATAAGATTATTATATATAGAAAAGTTTCTAATTTCATATTAAAATGTGACATGATTCACATTGGTATATTTATATTTGATTGAAAGTAATAACATTATTATAATATTTAGATTATTGAATTATGATTTATTTATTATTATAAATTTATTTATTACTTTATTTATATAACATTTATATTATGAGTGTGATTTTAAGTATAAATTATTTTTATTTGAAGTATCAAGTTGAATGCATTGAGTGCAGAATCACATTATCACATCTTAGTTTCTTTTTTAATAGGCAGAAAAGTGACAATTATGCTGTCATATTGTACATTTGATTGATATAGCTATAATTTAACTTAATAATGCATACATATGTATTTATAATTGAGTTGATCAGATATTTTTTTGTTTTATGAAAATCAAATTATGCAAAAAAAATAATTTGATTCAGCTATAAATTTGAATAAGAATTCATATGTGTATTATCAATTAATTTGAATCATAATATATTTGTGTTATCAATTTCAATGTTCAAATTATGAAAAATTATATTGATTACAATTACCTTAATTATTATAATTATGTATTTTTTATGAATTAAAAAAGAAAAAATATTTGTATTTGCAGTAGCTCGACCTACGAAGCAAAACCTTATTTTATAATAATATAATTAAAAATTGATTGATTTTAATAAAAGATATTAATAATTAAATATATTTTAAATTTTATTTTATTTGTTTGATTGATATTAATGAGTTTTGATAATACAGTTTCAATTATATATCAGATGTTGATGTGATGTGTTTCTATGATATTATTTCAATTAAATAATTGAAACAATTAAATAATTTATATTAATTGACTTATTTTTAATTTTAATTGAAACAATTATATTGGTATGTTTTTGTCACTTATCAATTTTATTATATAATTGGAATAATTATATAATTGACATTAATTTACTTAAAGCTAATTTTAATTGTAATTAATACTTTCCTAAACGATAGTTGTAATTGATGTTATTTCAAGTATATATTTCTTGAGATTAAAAAAATATTTTTATTTGATTGATGCTAATATTTGTTTCAGTGATATTGTTTCAATTTTTCGTAAATGACATGCATTTGCCACTTCACATAATAACTTTTAAATTTTAAATGATAGTCAATATAAATGTGTTTGATGAAACATGATTATATGATAGATTCTAAATTTAAAAAATTTTCTTATTATACGGCCTAATTGATTTGATTTTAAATGTAAATCTAATCCAATCAAATATCTAATTAAAATTTATTTGAATGAAATTAATTTTTACTTTTAAAAATTTTTCAATCTATAAATTCCTCAAAATATATAATATAAAAAATCTTTAAGTGTGAATAATATGAAACTTATTAAGCAAAATATATTTAATTTTTGTTTGACTTTGCTATAAATTTATTAAGAAAATATAATTTGATTAAGTTCGGGAGAATTTCTTAATTTAAATTTAACTTTGCTATAAATTTGAATCAAGATATATATTAGTGTTATCAATTAATTTGAATAAGAATATATATATATATATATATATATATATATATATATATATATATTAATTAGAATATTTAAATTATGATTGATTATCGTAATTAAATATTTCATAATTAAATGATCACCTTAATTACTATAATTATATATTTTTATGAATTAAAAAAAAATAAAAAATAATTCATCAACATTTTGGTGGGAAAAGAATCGATGTAATGTTATTACATAGTATCTGTCTATGTGGCAAAACCTTTTTTTATAATATATAATATAATAATAATAATTGATAGTTGATCGATTTATTTATAAGTTTTTTAAAATGAATTTAATTAGAATGCAATGACAGTGTAAATGTTTCTTACACTATCATCTAATAATAAATTAGCATGTATGGTAAGATTGTCAACTTTTTGTGATAATTACTTTAAAAGTTATATCTAGAATAATTTTTAATTGACTAACAATGTAAAATTTTTTACACTAATACTGCATTAATTGAGGTACAGTGATAGTGTAAAGATTTGTGACATTGTCATCCAATCTGACATGTATAGTGAAACTAGTATTTTAGCTTGTGCATTACACAAAATAAATGTTTATTTTATATAATTTAAATTTATAATAAATAAATACTTCTAAATATATAAATTATATTATAATTAAAATTTATAATAAATAAATATTTTAGAACATATAAATTATATTTTAGATTTATGATAAATACTTTATATTATGATACAATATTATTTTTAATTATTGATAATTTCTTTTAAAAAAATATTGAAATTCAAGTTAAAACTAAAGATATTGAAAATAATAGATTGCAAGAAATAAGAGGTTAAGAAAAATTCCTAAAAGTGTTTTTGTTAAAGAATGACAGCTAAAAATGCTTTCGTTCAAGATAATTATTCAATTTATATACACAAAGGAATATCATATGTATGTTAAGAGCGTATTTGAATTTTGAAGATAAAATATCTATATTCAAAATTGATTTATGATATTTAGTTATAGTTTGTTAAACTGTTTAATTGATATTAAGAGCGTATTTGAATTTTAAAGATAATATATATATATATATATATATATATATATATATATATATATATATATATATATATATATATATATATATATATATATATATACTTGAAATTGGGTTTTGATATTCAGTTACAATTTATTAAAAGCATAAGAGCATATATCAGATGCATGTTAGGATAGTGAAGTTCACCTCTTCATGAAAAGAGAGTATTCAAATGAGAGTGAATGTGGGGGAGAGTGGAGACCTGAGAAACATTTTACACGTTTATATATATAAAAGGATTATTGATTTTTATATTAATTATTTTGAAGTCATTCTAAGAATAATTATTATACCAGATGCATGTTTTTATTTTATAATAATTATTATTTTAATTGAGTGACAATGTAAAAAAAATTAATTCATAATGAATAACAATTAAATTCATAATGTATCAAAATAAATTCTTTTAATATCAAAATTATGAAAGTTGAATTTCATGTGATTGAGGCGAAAACATGTTTGCCAATAAAATAGACAATTTTAATTAAATATTTAATAAGTTAAATTTAAATGATTCATAAATATTATCTGTGTGTATATATATGATAGATGTAAACAAACATCGATATTTATGGTCAATTAAACATCGTGTAGGATTGAGTTGACCAGTGACGTGCGATATTGTTTAAGACCACTCATCTTCTATCCATTATCATATCTAAAATTACGATATTCGTATTGTTACGCACTAATTAACAGCTGTTAGTCAATTTCAATGTTAATTGCCCGTTAGAATTTGGCAATTTGTGTGTGTGTGCTACACCGCTTACACATATCAAGGCTATTTTCTCTTATCTCCACCATATAAAAGTGGCACAAGAGACAAGGATGGTATTAAGGATTAATTATCTTACATATTTATATTATAAAGAAATATTTGATCCATAATCTCATTTTGGGTGGATTTGAGTTGTAGAAAGAGAAAAAAATAATAATAAATGCAATAAATAATATAATAAAAAAAGAAAAATTAAAAAATGAAGTAAAAATGAAAACAAAAGAAAATAAGTATATATTTATAATAACCCTAATTTTAAATCGCTATCACAAGATGTGTGACTTATGAGTCCTTGATGTATATTATATGACAAAACATCCATCTTCCATCCCCGTCTAACTGTTATATTATATAATTATATGAAAGAAAAATTGTCAGGATAAACCATACATATCACCTGAATATTATGATTATCTTATTTTTTTCGTCTAAAATAATTTTAATTTTTAACAATTTTAAGGACTCTTATACAAATAATTTAATAAATTAATTAATCAATAAATCAAATATTACTTTCATAGAAACATAATCTATTAATTAATTATTAAATCAATTATTATCATAACCAATTAAATCCATTATCTATCTATATTATAATTGACGGTTTTCTTCACTTATTTTTCACCATATTTTTCCTCTCAAAATTATCATATTATATATTAATATAATATCTTTATATTATAATAATATAATTACATGCATTATAATATAAGAAATAATATTATATATGACAATAAATAATAGTACAATATTTACAGTTTATTAAGTAAAAATTTAAATATATTAAGAAAAAAACATTTTTCGAGACCAATTGCAAAAGATGGTGAGAACAGAAAAAGTGAAATATATTTTCAAAATTGATGTTTGGCGTCATCAAGTTTATTAAATTCAAAAAAGCTTAATTTTTTTTTTATTAAAAGAATATGGTCTACGGAAAGGAGAATGACTACAAACTATTTCTGCGGTGCTGTGGTTAGTGAAATGCAGTTATAGAGTACTCGCTAACAGTATGGTGTGGAGGCATTCTTATATTAGTTCTCTTTTTGGTGTATTATATGCGTGGTTTTATGCTTTCTTTGGGGGTGCTTAGTTTAATTTTTGGACCTTGTCGGGTTATTTTAGTTGTATCCTTTGTTTGGGGTTGGGGTTCGGCACATCTCACTACTACAGAAAACGGATTTTAAAGTAGGAATTTAAATCAGTTAATATCAAACCGGTTTAAAAAAGAAACGCGGTGTTATTTTTGAAATTATAACAAACTTTTTTAAATTGATTCAAATATAACCGATTTAAAAAGTCATTTTTAAAATTAAAGTAATATCCTCGCCTTCTTTTTAAACCGGTTCAAGCTGAACCGGTTTAAAAAATTCAACTTTTTAAACCGGTTTTGCTGGAACCGGTTTAAAAAGTCCCCTCTTTATCACTTCGCGCGCCTTTCCCTCTCATTTCTAGCAACCTTTTTCTTCCTCATTTCCTCCCTTCCAGCTTTCTTCTCCTCCATCCGCCCCTCATTTGTTCCATTGAAGCTTTTTTCTTCCTCATCTGCCCCTCATTTCCTCCATGCGAGCTTTCTCTTCCCCATCCGCCCCTCATTTACTCCATGCGAGCTTTCTCTTCCCCATTCGCCTCTCATTTCGCCATTTTCGTTGTTGCATTTTAGAGGGCATTGGAGAGCGCTATTTGCCGTCATTAGAGAGCGTCGTTTTGCCATTTGCTGTCGTTGGAGAGCGAGCTTGGTGCCAAGCTTGCTTTGGTTGGAGCCAACTTGCGCCATTATTGTTGGTGGAGATCCATTGCTGTTGAACAAGCTCTGTTGCTGAGTTTGGAGGTCGCGCACACTAGGTTAGTCATTTTAATTTCATTTGGTTCATTATGGTTTACATTGGTTCATTATGGTTTACATTAGTTTACATTGGTTCATTATGTGAATATGGTTGTTACATTTTTAATATTAATTTGAAATTAATCTTTTATGTTAATTATATTGTTACATGGAATTAATTAATAAAGATTATATATGGTTGAAAATGTTTATTAATATATATAAGAAAAATTTAATTCTTTGTATGTTTATAAATTTGTAAATCTTTAAAGAAAAAGATAAATTGTTTACATTAGTTATTAACTTATATAAATATGTGGTAAGAATTTTAAGTGTTGAGGATTAGATTACATAAGATAGAATTAAGTGAAGTTGATTATTTTAGCTAAGTTAGTAAGTAATGAAAAAGAATAAAAGTAAGAAATTAATTTAATTATATGTTAGGAATTAATTAATTGTCACCAAATGGTTTAACAAGCTATAACTAAATATCATAAATCACTTTTGAATATATATATTTTATCTTCAAAATTAAAATACACTCTTAACATACATATGATATCCCTCTATATATACAAATTATGATAATTATCTTGAATGAAAGCATTTTTAGCTGTCATTCTTCAATTAAGAGGATTTTTAGGAATTTTTCTTAACCTCTTATATCTTTCAATCTATTATTTTCAATATCTTTAGTTTAAATTTGAATTTCAATATTTTTTAAAAGAAATTATCAATAATTAAAAATAATATTATATCATAATATAAAGTATTTATCATAAATCTTAAATATAATTTATATGTTCTAAATATTTATTTATTATAAATTTAAATTATAGTATAATTTATATATTTGTGAGTATTTATTTATTATAGATTTTAATTATATAAATAAACATTTATCCTATGCAATGCACAGGCTAAAATATTAGTATAATTAATGTAACTATATTTTGTTAGGCTAAAATACTAGTATAATTAATGTAAGTATATTTTGTTTTAAACCCAAAGCTCTATAATTACCATATTACAAGAATCAAAGAATTAGTAACGAAGAGTAGGCACTAGTTAGGAAATTAAATGACTGTAAGATAAGACAACTTATATATGCTTAGATACATCCTCAAGATAAAGTAAGCGAAAAAGGGAGAATTAAAGTGATTAAAATGCTACCATATATTCATAAGATAAATTGAGTAAAAAATAGAGAATTGATTACTGTTGTGTTGTTGACCATACCCTTTGTGAGGTATGATATATAGTGCCAAAAACAGAGGAAACTTTGTCAAATTTTGTATGAGATTAGTGAACTCTTGAGTATTAGATTTAATTTGTTGTGGATTGGATTGTCTTACATGGAATTGACATTTGGTTTTGTTATTGAATTTGGTTTTGTGTATAAATTATATGCATTATGTTGTGTGCTTAATTGTGTTGTTTTTCTATTGAATTTATACATTATGAGCGAACCTTAGTTTCCCGTTTGAGATTCAATACAATAATTAAAGTAGTAATTGTTGTATTGAATCTTGAATTGTCCGGTTGGACATTCTTTTTTTTTATACTTTATTAATACATAATGGTTAAATCTCATCGTAAATTTGATTAAATTTCGGTTTACTCGTTTCATGTTGTGTCTCCGGGTGCATACTTGATTGTGGTGAACTTGATGTCACCACTTTCATTTCGTGTACTTGGAGACCAATGCGAAATGTTGCCGAAATTTTGTCAAATTTAAGATATGAGACTAAACCTATACGTATTAATCAAGTTTAAAAAATGATTTTACCCAAAAAATCAAGTTTAAAAAGTTATTTCTTACCCAAATGATTTTAAATGATTTTTGAATCTCATCACATATATTCTTTTTGCAATGCAGCTCACATTGGCAATTGCTAATTATTTGTCCTAGGGACAATGTTGTGGCCTTATTGTGTTCGTTGCATAAGAAGCCTAACAAAGATTTGAAACAACTAATAGAAAGGTAACTTTTATTTATAATATATTTCATTCATGCTTTATATTGTAATTATGAAACCTATAACATATCTTGTATATCTATTTTTTAATCAGAGTCATGATTGGATATCAAACATTGGCACGTGTCACTACAGAGGAAGCCTAGTTGGTTTTTCCCTTATGTAAGTAATTTACAACTGCATATTCAATTACAATTTGTAATTGTTTTTACAATCATTTCTAAAACAACTCTCATTGGTAGGCTAACAAACAAGTAGGGAGCTATGAGTGTGGATATTATGTTATGAAACATATGTTGACCATAGTTTTAGCAGATATTATGGATTCATAGGATGAGGTAATATAATTTTTATTCAGTTACAATAATAATTATTGTAGGTGGTTGGGTAATGATTTATCTTATTTTTTTATGTTGCAGTTATTCATTGATAGGAAACCATTATCGCATGAGGACTTGCTAGACATCCGTCGACGTTGGGAAAAATTTTTCGTTGAAATAAGTAATAGATAGTTTGTTTAAAATGACTTTAGATAGAAAAGAATAGTAGTTTTTAATTTGATATGTTTCAAATATATTATGAAGTTTTGTTGGTTAATAAATGAATTCTCTAACTTTAGATAAATGAATTCTCTCACTATTTCTGTGGTATCTATCCTCTATCAGGTTTTGGTTGTATATGTGAAAACAATGAAGGTATTTTAAAAAAATGAAACCTTTTAAATCAGTTCTACACAGAACCGACTTAAAAATCAAACTTTTTAAATCGGTTCTACACAGAACCAATTTAAAAAGTTTGATTTTTTAAATCAGTTCTATGTAGAACTGATTTAAAAAGTTTTTTTGCATTGGTTGAATCTACAGTTTAAAATGATAATTTCTTTTATATTGGCTATATCTAAATCAGTTGTAAAACCGATTTAAAAAGTCATTTTTAATCGATTTAAATGGCCTTTTTTGAAGTGGTGTCTGCAACCTCAGCCTCTTCATCATCAATAATATTTTGTCTGCTTCTCAAAAAGAAAAAAAAAGTTGGTTATGTATAGGGAAAAGTGGAAATTGTATCTAATTATACTCCTAAAACATCCATTGAAAATAGTTATTTTATAATTAATTATACAATAAATTTTGAAATATTTGTTCTAAAGCCAAAAATAAAAAGAAATGAAATAAAACAAGATATATATATATATACACACACACACACACACCCAATTAGGGATTGTTTAGCTCCAACATATCCATCGATGCAATAAGAAACTCAAAGCTACATCATTCTTAGAAAACAAGTCATGAGTTAGATTAAAAAAAGAAAGGTACATAGACTTAGGATCATTAAATTGTCATAACTCAAGTGTCACAAATTAAATTTTAAGATTAATAAGGCGTCACACCTAAATCATTCTTTTTGATGTAAAATAAATTAATCATAAATTTATTTTAGGTAAATAAATAACTGAATAAAAAATAAATAGATAAATGAAATAAAATGAGTTTGGGATGACCACACTATCACAACTTAAGTGTCTCAAATTAAAATGTAGGAATAACAAGCTATCATGCCTAAATCACTCATTTTGCATTGATTAAGTAACTTAGTTATAAATAAATAAAATAAAGTTGAAGGTTTGGAAACACCAAGTTATCACAAAGGGCTCTTTTTAAACAAACAAATCCATAATTTAATTTTTTAAAAGGAATAAAAGGAAATTAACAAGGTGTTAGACCTAAATGGTCCTTCATAGATATAAAACAAATTTAGAATTAGTTGATTTTCAAAGAAGAAAGGAAGTAACAAGGTGTACACCCAAATTGTCCCTCATTAATATAAATAAAATTGAGAATTAATTCATTTTCAAAGAAGAGAGGGACTATCGTTGGCATCAAATCAATGAGAAAAGAGGAGACTAACAGGGTCTCACACTGTTAATTATATAATTATTAGCTATACTTCTGGGTTCGTATGTATGGAAAAACATTTATTGAAAGATGTCAACTCCTTAAATAGATCTCAATACTTTAAGAGACTAGTCCTTAACTTTCAGCTGGGGATATCATAGGTTCACCCAAAAAACAGGGTATCACATTCTAGTCATCCATCGTTAATGTAAATAAAATTGAAAATTAATTTATTTTTAATTAAATTGAAATTAGAGAGATTGTATTAGGACCTCATGGGCAATGAAATTGGAGTTGGGAAGAAGAAGGACTTTTGTGGCTGTGGGAGGGAATGTTATTATCATCCACATCGCAGCTAGGGACACATTGGCTCATTTGAGAAATTGATGATGCTCTGTACCGAGAACTGTGTTATGCTTTGTTAAATGTTTGGGAGATGTAGAGGACAGAGAAAAACGTTGATGTATTAGGATTATTACAACATAGGTTTTCATTAAGAGCTATTGTTTTATTTTGGGCACAATTATTACAGCTATATATATATATATTGTATAGACTAGTATTAAATAACTTTTTTTATAAGGAGCCTAAAGCAAGGAGTAGGACTGTCTTATGCTTGAATCAACCTTATCTTTATTGATAAAACATATCTAGGTTCACACCTTCCCAAATAGATGTAATAATTACTAAAGAGCTCATGGATCAACTGATGCAGGTTGTTTAAGCTTAATCAGTGCTATCGAGTTTATGTCTTGACCATGCAACTGCGTTAAATATTCAAAAAGGACAGCTTTGTCACCTATAGTGATCCTACTTAGCTCGAGCAGGATTACTTTCAATGGAAGATATCTATGATTCATAGGCGATTCCTTGGTTTCTTGGCGATCTAAGAAACAATCCATTGTTTCTTGATCAGCCCCTGAAGCAAAATATTGAGCCCTTGCCACTACCGTGGGTGAGCTTCAATGGCTAACTTATCTACTTTAGGATCTTCACTTGCCTTTCATTATGCAAGCATGCTTATATTTGTGACAGCCAGTTCACAAGACATATTACACTAGTCCAAGTTTCCATGAGTGTATTAATCACATTGACATAGATTGTCACCTTGTACGTGAGAAAGTCCAAGCAAGACTGTTTCACTTATTACCTCAGCTGCTGATTGGCTTGGTGATTTTTCACCAAAAATGTTGAATATTAGGTATGTAATAAAAATAGCTTACATGTACTTTTCAATTGCATAATTTGTTAGACAGTTATGCATTCAGTTAGATAGGTTAACTATATCTAGTTGGTCCCACTCTATATATAAACCTCTCATGAGTTTGATATATTAGATTATCCAATTCACTTTTGATATACGAGACCTAATGATCATTATCCCTTTATTATCTTTCAAGTTCTATCCTATCTTTCAAATTCTTTGAATTGTTTACCATGTGGTAGTACTAAGACCAACTCTTTTTTTTTTTTCATTCTCTCTATCTTCATATTGATAGTTTTCATCAAATGAATCAAATTATTCACCACTCTTATAATTTCTTTTAAAAAATTATGTAAAGTCATGCAAGAAATAATGACTTGACTTTGTGTTTTCAAAGTAAAAGGAGCCATATTATTACCCAATATCACTCTATTCAACTTTGATTGAGAGACTAATGCATCACATTTTATACCATGTTTGCATAACATTATATTTAGGATGTATTGCATATTTATGCCTTCTTTGGTCCTATTTCTAGTCATTTAAGTTGTTTTTTTTTCTTTTTGTTGGACTTGTCACGATTTGGTCATGTTTTTGTTTTAGGAGCAGACTTTCTTTTGATTTAGAGCATGGGGTGTGTGCAAGGATTAATGGAAAGTCCTTATGTTAAGTCTCGATGATGGCATCAAATTAGGTTGGAGCTTGAATTGAAAAGAGCTGGAGCAAAAGGCCAAGAAGATGAATTTTTTCTTCATAGGTAGTGAGGATCACGAGCAGCCCGTAAAACATACTATTGCTCATGAACCAACCTGTTGGGCACACCAAAGTCAAAATAGAAAGGATCATGGGCAGCTCGTGATCAACCTTTTTGCTCGTGATCAACCTTTTTGCCCGTGACCTGTCACCTACAACCTATTTTAAGTATTTTTGCGTTTTTGTTTTGTTTGGGCTTAAACTTCTATTAGCCCAAGGTTTTAAATAGACCTTTTAGGATTAGTTTAAGCATCTTGAACCTTGGCATTGACGACGGAGAGCGAGAGCTTGGAATTGTTATCTTCTCCTTTTTCTCTTTCTCGGTTTGATGTTTTTCTTTTTTATTTGCTTATTTTCTATGAATATGTCTGAGTAGTCACTTCTATTCTAGGATTGAAGCACAGCCCTAGACAAATGTTAATGCTAATTGAATTATCTTGATCTTCTTTGGTATCTCTTATTGATTTCTCTTTTATTAAATTTTTGTATGTGAAATGTCCAAATTGCGTTTTTCATAATCATAGATTCTTAGGGAAGAGTCAAAAGGTGAACCTAGGTGTCGCAAATATAAAGGAGGAACTCAAGTCTAACCCACAAAAGTAGGTTAAAACCCTCGAGGAATAATTAAATTAACAAATGACGTAAAGGGCCTAATTGAGCATAGCTACCACGAAAGTAGGGGTCAATTCAACTAGGTACATCTCTGTGCCTTGAAAGGGAATGAAGGTCACATTAGGTTAATTCACCTTCAAAGAGAACCAACAAAAGCATTAAGATAAAGAGATTAGGTCAATAGGGAGTTTAGGTGTGAACTCTTAATCCTAAAAGTCTTCCTATTATTGAATTTTTCCTCAATTTTAAATACTTGCTCATTTTAATTTTTTTAATTGCAATTCCTTTTAAATCATTCAAAACCCAAATTCTCTAAATCAATACCTTTTCTTTAATTTTAATTAAATAGTGATAATCACTAAACCTAACGCGTAATCCTTATAGAAAGAACGATAATTTATTACTAGAACGATACCGTACACTTACGATACCGTATCAGAGACATTTTCACAAGCTTAATAAAAAGAAACTCTATAATTCAACATGATAAAAGAAGACAGGAAACATTTTAGCACTCTACAATTTCATGAGTTTGATAGAGTGACTAGTAGTAAATAACTCTTATACAAGCATGCAATATCATATATGGAAACACATCTGAACCACACAATGGCTAGAACTGTGTCTTCAATGTTGCTTATTTATTGTTTTTAATAAAGTAATTTATGATTAGAAAATATCATCTAAGTAATGCTAAGCGTATTTGATCCAAAATGTAGTTTACCCGTCAACCCAAATTTTCTTTCAAGAAAGATAAAATAGAAAATAGAAAGCAACATTTTATCCAATGGACACAACTTAGTTAGCAACATGTGTTGAACTTATGAGTAAGGACTTGAGTTCTATTCCCGCAAAATAAATTCTTAGGAAGGGGCGATAAGCTTTACTTGTGACTAGACTTTGAATTGAGGATTAGTCCTAGAGTTGACCCAAAGGACTAAAACTCTTAAAGATATCTTAGGGTTCCATCAAAGAGTCAAAGGTCTTAATTATGATGGTTATCCCCAAAATAAAAAGAATCAAGATTTTAGAATAGCAAGACAAGATTTTGTAATAAACGAAACTAATCTTCCCATTTGATGCATACATCAAAACCATGAGAAGGAGTATACAAAACCAAATAAAGATTACATGAGATCAAGAAGCAAAAAGAAACAAGTGACCTTTTAGCTAATTGTCATCATATATTGTCAGATGGTTATGGTGCTACTCCTTTCTATCATAGTAATACCTTCTTTTACCATAGTACACATAATTTTCAATAACTGCCAAATTTACATGGCATCAAAAATAGAAAAGAGAAAAAAGAAGTGTGAATACAACCAAAACTAAAGAATTATTGTGGTTATATGCAATCTAATCACAAAAAGGTATCAAAATCACGACATGTCAAAGCAACAACTTCTAATACTAGAACACATTTGGCGACCAAATGGTCATTCATAGAACAAAACAAATGTTACTGAAAGTGCAAGTGGTTACTATGCATCTAAGGGGGAAAAGTGAAGCAGAAAGTAAGAGCATTAGTTGAGATGGATCCAATGATTTTACACCCGCAATGGCCAATCACTCAAGAGATTGGATATAATTTGACTTGTATTTTCATAAAATACGTACATAAGGGTAAATTTAAAATCTAAATAAAAATAAAAAATGTATATAAACTTGTTAAAATATAAAAAAATCTTACCCATCTCCTTTAACTATTTTCTTTTTTAATTTTCCTTTTGTTTTTAAATTCAACAATCCAAACACAAGCTTATGGGTGTATACACACGAATTATCTTTATTTAGGGTCAGCCCAACATATTTTTAGGCCTCAAGTGAACTGTGAAGTGAGGTATTTTTAAAACTGATAACAATATATTTCTGACAAAAATAATAACAATATTTTATTAAAATGATTATATTTTTATTACACATTTATCATTTGAGCTTTTCTGGTTGTAAAATAATTTATTAAAATATTGTAATTGATTTCGTTTAACATTTATTTTTCAATTGATGATAAATTTGATTCATTCAATCTTTGTTGAGACATTGTTGATCTTAACTAAGATTTTATTAATTTTAGTTTTGAAAAACTTCTTTATGTTGAAGCAACCGTTACAAGAATCTTCAAAATTATTCTATAAGCAATATATGCATTTAGAAAAGAATCTAGTCTTCTTGTATAAATAAGTATGTCAATTAGTGTATCATTTTCCACTTGGATAATTTCTATTACATTTTTTAGTTCTGTAAATAAATATAATCTATCAACATTTGAGTGGTTATTAAGTTTTAATAAGCATTCAAGTTAAGACAATCTCTTCTTTTAAAAAATCACTATTCAATGGCTTTAATTTCTCAATGCTGCATAGAAAACAAAAAGTATCTCCATATATTTTAAATAGTTCAAAAAGAGTGACTTTTGACATAGTCAATTCAGGAATATTTTATAGGCTAAATTTGGTAAGAATTGATATTTTAAGAGACAACCTATCTAATTCAAATTAATGACTAAATAAATTTTAGGTGAGAGAAAGTGACAGAAAAATTAGGGGCCTTACCAAAAAACAGAAGTAGATCCAGTGATGGAGCGGCAAGTTACAGGACAACTTGCCTAATTAGAGTCATTAAAAGCCTTGAGTTGTAGCGGAGAAGAGGTAGAGAAGAAAAGGCCATGATCGGGAGAGGACTTAATACATCTCAGAATGCAAATGGCAGCTTGATAATGAGTAACTGTAGGAGAAGTTATGAACTGATTCAGTTGTTGCATAGTAAAAGTGATGTAAGGATGTGTTGTGGTTAAATAGAGGAGACAACCAATGAGATAATGGTATAAAGCTACATCAGGCAAAAGCTCAACAGTATCGAGATGAAGATGAGTGGTTTTCACCATAGGGGTAGAACAAGGTTTGGCAATAAGTAATCCTATATCAGAAAGAATGCCAAGCATATTTAAGTTGATAAAGAGTGATGCTTTTATGAAAGCTTGCAACTTCAAGACCGAGGAAGTACTTGAGAGTGTTGAGGTCTTTGATCTTGAACTTTTCATCAAGAAAAGATTTGACAAAGTTGATTTCAATTAGGGAATTCCCTTTGAGGACTAGATCATCAACATAGACTAAAAGAGCAGTGAAGGAGTCAACAAAATGCTTGGTGAAGAGATTGTTATCGGACTGAGATTGTGTGTAGCCTTAAGATATTAGGGAGTTGGATAATTTTGTAAACCATTAGCAGCTGGCTTGCTTTAAGCCATAGAAAGACTTGGTGAGGTGACACACTAATAAAGGAACAACACCATAAGGTAGTGCCATGTACACTTCTTCATCAAGATCTCCATGTAAGATGGCATTGTTGACATCCAATTGGTAAAGGTGCCAATTTTGGGAAGCTACAATGGTAAGAAAGAGATGCACAATTGTAAGTTTTGCCACCAAAGAGAATGTGATAAAATAATCCACACCCTCTTATTGTGTGTACCCCTTTGCCACTAGTCAAGCTTTGTACCATTCAATTGAGTTAATTGCCTTTACACTTAATTCGATAAGCCCACCTGCAACTAATAAGAACCTTCCAAATAGAAAAGTCAGTGAGATACCATGTATTATCATCATTAAGAGCAATAAGTTCAACTTCCATCGCTTTCACCCATTTCGGGGATTGGATAACTTCTTTATATGATTTAGGTTCAATGTTAGAGGAAAGAGTGAAGGTGTAATGTAAGTAAAAGGAAGATAAGGAATTATAAAAGAGGATAAAAAAAAAAGGATAAGGAGTGCCTTGTGCTAAAGAAGAATTAGACTTAACTAAATTAAGAAGATTGCAATGAAAATATTTCAAATATTGAAGAGCCTGACTATGTCTTTCTAACCTTTAAAGTGTTGGATTAGGGGTCTCATGTGTTGGAGAATTAGAAATAGGAGATTCAAGTATGTGTGGGGTTTAGAGGGTGGTGTTTGAAACACTATCTAGTAAAAAAACAGAAGTAGAAGGGGAATCATTTTGTTAATTAGGTGTTGCATCAGTGTGTAAGTTATACAGTGAGTAGTTTTGATAAAGAAAACTATGCTCATGGAAAACAACATTTCGTAAAACAAAAATTTCACTTGTTTATAAATCAAACAAAATGCACCCCTTTGTTTCGGGTTTAAAACCAATGAAAATACATTTTTTAGCATAGGGATCTAAGTTTGTTCTATGTTGAGTGAGAGTTAGGGCAAAACATAATGAACCAAAAACTTTAAGGTCAAGCAAAGTGGGCAGTATCTTATGTGGTAACTGAAAAATAGTTTTGTTGCCTAATGTAGAAGAAGGTAATCGGTTTACAATATGAGTATCATAATTAGTAATGTATGACCAAATTTTTTTGGCAAATGTGCATAAAACAACAAGCTACAACTTACATTGAGTATTGATGAATACTCATCTAATGATGTTTTAATGTATGATTTACAGTGTAAAAACTTGAGAAAAAGCTTTAGAAAAAGAAGAAAATGTTGAGAAAAAGATAAAAAGTGTTTACTTTCTTTGTTTGTAAATAAATTAGCTTAGAAGGAATCTTTCCAAGCTTTTATAGGTAAAATAAAGGAAAGTTCTTGCATTTGGTAGTGCAACGTAAGAGATACAGGATTGCGTCCCACATCAAGTGAACTCAAAAGAGGCTCTCCATAAGAAGCTCAGCATTAGACATTGCAAGTATGCTAAAAACACTGTATCAGACATCGAAAGCACTGGATTCTTTGGGTAAACCTATGTTCGAGATGCCATGATGCTTGGAGATGCCAAATTGGATGCCAAGACATCATTTCCATACTGGCAGAGTAACGTCCACCTTGTCGTCTGGCATGTAAGTGACTGAAGCTTGTCCATTTCAAATCGTAGCTCAATGTCCCAGACACCTAGCCAATGTGGGAGGGACCCTAGTGGTATTTTATTGACAACGCAAAATGATTTTGCTGACATGTTTAGGCCTATTCCACTTTATATAAAAGCCAATTTTGTAGAAGAGGAGATGTTGGAAGACACTCTTCAATCTTTAGGTTTTTCTTCCATTTTATCATTGGAGCTTCATCCTTTGGAAGAGGAGTGTGAAGATCTAGTATATTCATCATCTCCCGTTATCATTTCTATCTTGTATTGCTTTTATCTTTCTCGTTTTTCTTTATTTTGGTTTAATTAGTGTTTGATGAACCTTGTAGAATTCCTTTGTATGAATAATTCCTTGTATTTATGGGTAATTAACTTTATTCTTAATGCCTTTTCATCGTAACTCACTGTTGAAAATAATGCGAACTCACTCATCATGAGGAATCATATGCAAGTGGTCTGAATTGATACTTGATTATTGTGTCTTAAGTTGAGTCTAGGAATAGCCCTTCGTAACGGCATGTGTTCTTGAGGATTTCAATCTCAATGCTTGATTTAAGTTTCAATAGATCATGTGTAAGCATGGTATTGAGCCTGAGGCATAGATATTTTTGCCAAGGAATCAGTACGATCTATTTTTGAGAAATCCGAACTTTGAAACCAAGTTGTTGTGTTGAGTTAAGGAAAAATGCATTGGATGACCACAAGAGGAGTCAAATTCCTAATTATACTATCTGTTAATATAAAATCAATTAAAAACCTAAGAACATAGTAGTAGATTTAATTTTCGCAATTTGGTGATTTGTGGTATGACAATGCAAATATTGCTTGCCTCATTGATAGTTGAATTGGAACATTTTACTCCAATTCTTGAGAATAATGATACCCTACTCACTAAGGTTTTTACTACTTGTTCAACTAGTGCACTTGCTGTAAAAGAGGTTTTGAAATTGAAATTGAAATTGATAAATATATGCTTCTCATATATTGCATCTGGAACCTCAATAAGTATATGTTGATTCTTTCATACCACAACTGAGTTTTGTTGCGAAGTTTCAACACAAGATGTTTGATGGATGATAACTGGCATTTATGCACACCTTTCTGGTGTGCATTTATACAATTATTTCTTCTTTTAACCAACTTAATACTTTGTTTGGCCCCAAAATTTAACAATTGTAAGTAGTTTGGATCAGTAGATAAACTTTATGGATTTAAGGCATTTTACTACTGATCTATTAATATTTTTTTGCAAGATTTGAAGAAGAAGGCTTAGAACTATTTGAATGGGGATTTTGCTAAACTAAAAGAAGACCTCACTAAGCGAGGTGATTGTCCAAAATTTGCTTGGCGAGTACTTTTCTCGCAAAGCAAAAACGTTACCTCTAGGGAGAGCATGAAATTGAATCTAAAGCATTCACTGAGCGAGTTGGGAATTTGCTCAGTGAAATTAATTTGTGCCTTAATTTTAGAATCGAAGGGATTTGCTTAGCAAGAATGACTTTCGTTGAGTGAACACATGCCAGATCATTTAATGAGGGTGCGACGAATGAATTCATGGAGGGGGATATGAGAAAAAGGCATTAACTTTTCATTCTCTCTTCACTTTTTAACTCTCTCTGTGGTTTAGGAAGCACTATGAGACAACTAGGAAGCTCTCTATGGCCCTCCAATCCACCTTCTTCATTTTCCCATCATTTTGGTTGCTTCACCCTTCAATGATTAGCTAGATCTCACCTTGTTAGCGTTTGATGTAACTAAACCTACCCTCATGTATACATTCAAAGTTATCTATTGATGCTTATATTTCACTATTAAGTGTCTTTACTTCTATGCTTAATGCATGTTGTGGCTTGATCTTCCATAGCATGATTTTATTATTTTGAATGTCGTTGGAAAACGCTTTCTTTACTTAAACTGAAGTAAGCATCTAATAAACCTTGTGTCTAGGAATGAAAGATGGTTTGTTAGCCATTGTTTAACCTCTTTTCTTAAAGTAAGTTGCTTGGGTAAGCTAGTTAAGGGACCGATAGTTTAAACAAGGAACTTAGATTCACTCCACTACAAAACTAGGGTTTGAGTATTTTTATGGATTGATGGTAACAAGTGAAACTTAAACTCAATGGGTAATGTTGTTGTGCATGAGAGGATGGTTTAGTTAATCAAACCCCAACGCTCTTTATTATTGTTATCAATCTATTTCCATTTTCAAAAAATAGCAAAAAGACTTTGTAGTATGCTCTTATTGCCTAAGTGTTTTCATTCATATTTCCGTTACACAAAGAATTTTATATCATTTAGGATAGCATTATTTTGTGAAAAGCTTTGTATTACTCAAATCCCTTGGGAGACGATATTCATACTCATCATTGTCTACTTGTGTGATTTGATACCCTTGCCAAAGGAGATAATAGCGGATAATACCAATTTGTCACGAAGTTCAAAAAGAAAAAAAAATTAGTGTCATTATCTGCTCTAATGATTAAATTGAATTTTAACCAAAGCAATGAATTTTTGAAGTAAATCTCTTGTTTCTGATTTTGCTTTCATAGGATATATCCAAATCGTTTACTATGGTAAGGAAGTATTGATGTCCACGCATTGATTTTCCATTAATAGAGCTCCAAATATCTATATGTAGCAAATCAAAGGAATTATGAGTCTTACTACTACTTAAGGAGAAAAGGAGTCTATGTGTTGTTTAGCCAAGTGACAAAATCACAAATCGTATTGTTATTAATCTGAACATATGGAAAAAGAGTATAAATTGTATTTAGCACCTTATTTGATGGGTGACCTCGGCAAGAATGCCACAAGTCAAAAGATGATGAGGAAAGAGTATTTGCAATAAAATTGTTTACATGAGTAAAAGACACAACAGGTGATCCTAGTTGCTTCAAAGAGTTTTTTTTTTTTTTCCTTCTTCTTTCTCTCTTCTCCCAATCCCAATCCATTCCAAAATATGGGGTGGACATTGAAGGCTCATTTACTTCTACTTTTATTTTTTAGTTTCCACTTCTTAATTACAAATATGTCACCTTATTTTCAACCTATTTTTTGTTTTCAAATATTTGTACAAGAAACATCTAAAACAACTTCTTTTTTTTATTTCTTGTATAAATATTTGAAAATAGATTAAAAACAAGGTGACAGTTTTGTAATTAAAAAATAAAAACAAAAGTAAATGGACCCTTAAATTTTTTCAATGAAGAAATGATCTCTTCCTCTAGACTCAACCGTATATAATTTTGATTAAAAAAATAAAAGGTAATATTTTTTGGACACCATAACATTGTAAACACCCTATTGACGCTCATGCTTTCTATTTTTTTCTTGTCACATTATATTACTTGTCACGTCTATACTTCTATTTCTTTCATCTTTTTTTCTTTATGAGTGGCTACTAGTATGGAGTGCTATGTATCATTTTTCAAAATAAAACTCTTATTTAGTAAACACGACTTTTACTTTAAAAAAAAAAAAAAACTCGTCATGTTTAACATATGCAATCTGTGTTATTAAATTTTTCTGTGATAGACGGTTTGCATTTTTTTAAATTTTTTAATATTTGGATTAAAAAAGTAAGTCACATGGAAAAGCATGAATGTAATCGTGGGGTCGGAGTAGAAGGAAGAAAGAAAGAAATAAGAAAAGGTGGAGAGAAGAAATGATAGATGTGATAAGTAATGTAATTAAAAAAAAGAAAGAAAAACAAGCAAAAAAAAAAGATAAAAATGAAATGGAAAGTAAATTAAATATATTTTATACTAGTCAAAAATTAAGTGCCACTTGCTCTTAATATTTTGCACTTTTCATCGAGAAATATTTTTAAAACTACACCGACAGTAAATTTCGTTTCAATTACACTATGTTGGTAAAATAACTTATGAATACAAATGATAGGTAACACGCCTCAAGTGTGGCGGCTTCATTCTCGCCCTCTGATTGAATCACAGCATGAGCGACGGATTTGGCATAGACCATTTCATGTCCTTCCAACCTCGAGTAGTTTTTATATGTATGTAAATGCAAGTAGTTTTTATACATTTAAGTAGGTGAATATGATCTAGTATAATTAATTATGGCTTTAAAAGAAAATTCGGACAACTTTCTCAAGCAGCATGTGACTTTAACAAGAAACAACCCAAGTGTAGATATAACACGCTAATGGTTACCAAAAAAAAGGGTATGCAAGGTGACAACTTTTATTTAAAAGAAGGATAAAACATTGAAAAACAGATAGACACTACTGCAGAAAAACCTTTTTACATTGGTTAAAAGGGACTTTTTAAATTGATTCTTGAAAATATTTAGATATAGGGGATATGAAAAGTGGGAAGTTTTTAGAATGGATGTTCGACCAATTTTAAAAAGTTTTTTTAACTCAGTTATTAGGTAGCCGATTTAAAAAACTTCCTCCAATTTTACTTTCTTTCAAGTTTATTTTTAACTCGGTTATTAGGCAGCCGATTTAAAAAACTTCCTCTAATTTTACTTTCTTTCAAGTTTATCCTCTCCTTTCATCCATTATCATCAAGCATTATAATCATATATACCACTTTGGATGACATAAATATCTTTTCACTAGTGGTTAGTGGTTAATTTTGATTCATATATCCTTCAATCTTGACAACTAGAGTATATTTCGATTCACTAGTAGAGTGCACCATCGCCTCGCCCTCCTCCTCCACCCCAACAAGTGTTCCTAAAAGGGAAGAGGAATTATCAAAACCTAGTGCTTCATACTCACAATAGCAAGAACAAAAAAAGCTATCAAAATCAACATAGCTAAACCATGAAAAAAAAAAATACACCAAAAATTTACAATAAAACAAAACAAGCAAGAAAAATGACGAGACAAGAAGAAATTAAACAAATGAACAACCCTTCACTTTGCCGACCACACCTTCGAGCTCGTCGGCAACACCTAGGCCTTCCTCTACGACCCCGTCAAGAAAGCCATCTACGATAAGGAGCTCTCCATCTTCTCCCGTGTTGATTTTTTGGTCCCCAGGTGGGTTCAACAAGAGAATGGCAAAGACGTGGAGGCGAAGGGAAACAAGAATAGGGGAAGAATGACACAAATGTGGGTTTTTAAAAGTTTTTTTTTAAATCGATTGCATGAGAATCGATTAAATTTTTAAATCGGTTCTACTTGTAACCGATTTAAAAAATTAGTTTTAAATCAGTTACAAGTAGAACCAATTTAAAAAGTTATTTTTTAAATCAGTTCTCATGCAACTTATTTAAATAGTTTTTCACTTATTTACAAAAAAGCCACCACATTTTTGTTTAGATCGGGCCCAAAAAAAGAGTTAAATTCCTCCTAATACAGGTTTTTTTTTTTATCGTTAACTTCTTATTTATAATTTCTTTTTATAACTAGTATTTTAATTTGAGTTTAATGGTTATGTACTGTCAGTGTGTAAAAAGTTTTACACTGTCAACTACTCACAAATCACCGTTGTTATGACTTTTAAGATAATTATTATAAAAGTCAACAAATATACCATACATGGTGGTTTGTAATTGAATGACAATGTAAAACAATTTTACACTGTCAATGTATAGTTTTTTTTTCTCTTTTAATTTATGCATTGGACAAAATAAATATTTATTTTATATTACCTAAATTTATAATAAATAAATATTTTTGAATATATAAATTACGTTATAATTAAAATTTGTAATAAATAAATATTTTTGAACATATAAATTATATTTTAAATTTATATTAAACAATTATTGTAATAAAATACTAATTTTTAATTATTGATAATTTTTTAAAAAAATATATTGAAATTCAATTTAGAATTAAAAATATTGAAAATGATAAATTTAAAGAGATAAGAAGATAAAAAAATTTCTAAAAACCCTCATTGAAAAATGACATCTAAAAACACTCTTGTTGAAAAATAATAGCTAAAAACGTTCTTGTTCAAAATAGCTATTCTAAACTATATATATAGAGGATATAGGATTCTAAATCTTTCTGACATATTTCTATTAATATTTTTATTTTTCAATGATAACTCTTTTATTAATTTTTTAGTTTTTGTATGATAAATATTACATATATTTTTATATTTTCAAGATAGTAAATAACTTCTTTTTTGTTTTTTTATTTCCTTTATAAATCTTTGAAAATAGATTAAAAACAAGGTGACAGTTTTATAATTAAAAAATAAAAACAAAAGTAAATGGACCCTTAAATTTTTCCAAAGAAGAGATGATATCTTCCTTTAGACTCAACCGTATATAATTTTGATTAAAAAAATGAAAGGTAATATTTTTTGGAAACCATAACACTATAAACACCCTATTGACACTCATGCTTTTTATATTTTTTCTTTTCACATTATATTACTTGTCATGTCTATACTTCTATTTCTTTCATCTTTTTTTCCTCTATGTTTGGCTCTACTAGTATGGAGTGTTTGTGTATCATCTTTCAAAAAAAAACTCTTATTTAGTAAACACAACTTCTACTTTTTAAAAAATAAAAAATAAAAAACACGTCCTGTTTAACATATGCAATCTGTGTTATTAAATTTTACTGTGATAGACGGTTTGCATTTTGTTAAGTTTTTTAATATTTGGATTAAAAAAGTAAGTCACGTGGAAAAGGATAAATGAAATCGTGGGGTTGGAGCAGAAGGAAGAAAAAAAGAAATAAGAAATGGTGGAGAGAGAAAATGATAGATGTGATAAGTAATGTAATAAAAAAAAAGGAAAATAAGTAAAAAAAAAAGATAAAAATGAAATGGAAAATAAAGTAAATATATTTTATACTAGTCGAAAATTAAGTACCACTTGCTCTTAACATTTTGCACTTTTCGTCTACGATTTATTCTTGAGAAATATTTATAAAGCTACACCGACGGTAAATTTCGTTTCAATTACATATGTTGGTAAAATAACTTATGAATACAAATGACAGGTAACGCGCCTCAAGTGTGGCAGCTTCATACTCGCCTTCCGATTGAATCACAGCATGAGCGACGGATTTGGCATAGCGAAATTCATGAATGCTTTAGCCGAAATTGCTCGTGGCGCAAAGGAACCTTCCCTCACTCCAGTGTGGTGTAGGGAGCTCTTGAATGCAAGAGACCCACCTCGAGTTTCACGCAGCCATCATGAATATGAGGAAGTCGTGGTGGAAAACGAAGCCAAAGGGACTATGGTTCTGCTCAGGTTGCAAGATAGGCAAAGTTAATTTATTTCTTTGAAATTAAAAATATTTATTATTAAGAATAGAAATATATTATTCTTTTTAATTTATTTTTATTTATAAAATAGTTGAATTTAAAAAGATTCATAATGTTATTTTTTTCTGGTGCAAAGGAGGGAAAAACATTCATATATACCGCATGTGATAAACATTTTAGTTGATGTGTAATTACAGCAATAATGTGATCAAACAACACCACATCAAACTCAATTACCAATTATTGAGCCCGGAAGCATCATCCATGATTGGTACGATAGATTAAAACAGTCACTAAACCCTCACGCTCACATACTCTATTTAACGCCCCCAATCCAATATTCCTCCTCAGCAATCATCATTTCTAATCATCCCATGGCCTCTCATTCGTCTCCCACTCTCGTGTTTACAGTACGGAGGAGGCAACCGGAGCTAATAGCGCCGGCTAAGCCCACTCCCCGTGAAGCTAAAAAACTATCCGACATAGATGACCAAGAGGGCCTACGTTTCCAAATTCCATTCGCACAATTCTACCGTAACGAGGCATCAATGGCGGGCAAAGACCCTGTTGAAGTTATTAGAAAGGCACTTGCACAAACCCTAATATTTTACTACCCATTTGCGGGTAGGCTTAGGGAAGGTCCTGGCCGCAAACTCATGGTGGATTGCACTGGGGAAGGGGTTCTTTTCATCGAGGCAGACGCTGACGTCACACTCGACCAATTCGGTCCCATTCTTCATCCACCCTTCCCTTGCTTCCAGGAGCTTCTTCACGATGTTCCTGGTTCAGGGGGAATTACGGACTGTCCCCTCCTCCTAATACAGGTTTTTTTTATCGTTAACTTCTTATTTATAATTTCTTTTTATAACTACTATTTTAATTTGAGTTTAATGGTTATAGGGATGACAATGGGTAGGGTCTGGGTAGGGTACTATGGTACCCGTTCCCATACCCGCGTTTGAAAAAAATCCCCATACTCACTCCCATACTCGCGCGAGTAGCAACTTTAATCTCCATCCCCATACCCACTGGGTACCTATATACCCATACCCGTACCCACTACCTGCACTTTACTTAAGTGTAGTGCGATGAAAAAAAAATTTGTAGCCTTAGGCGAAATTCAAAATTTAATTTAATACAGTTTGACAAATCTCATTTTATTTTTGTAGCAATTATAAAAGTATTGATCAAATTTTTATAATTAAGTTTTTTTAATATTTCACTTTCAATATATAAAGGAAAATTCATTTGATCCATCCTTTAACATAGTTATTAACTAATAAAATTTGAATAATCTTACTTTAAAAAATCTACATTTAACGATAAGAATAATTACAAGTATTTCAATAATATTTGGAAGCATGTGTACATTTGAAAAGAATATAATCTTTTCATATAATTTATTTTCAAAGGAGTATAAATTATTTTTTTATATTTAATTTATATACAATTGTAGTGCAAAACATTTTTACATAGACGTTTAATAAAATTTAATTATTTCATCATATTATCCCATTTATTAATATGATGCAGCAGTATAGTGAATTTCTAGGTTACATATATGTAAAAAAAAATTTACAATAACAATGCATATAAATTAAACTCTTATTTTTGTTTATATTTCTTGCAATATCTTTTTTTTTTAATGAATCAAGATTTTTAATATTTTAATACTCACTAGAACTTATTTTTTTAGTATATTATATGAGATATATATATATATATATATATATATATATATATATATATATATATATATATATATATATATATATTTGTGTGTGTGTGTGCGGGTATGGGGTGGGTTGGATACTATAGTACCCATACCCGCACCCATCCCCATTATATTTTGCGGGTAAATCCCCGCCCCCGGCCCCGCCCCCATCCCCATTGAGCAGGTATTTACCCTACCCATTGCGGATATTTTTTGCAGGTACCCATAGGGTCTGGATAGAATTGTCATCCCTAAATGGTTATGCACTGTCAGTTTGTAAAAAGTTTTACATTGTCAACTACTCACAAATTACCGTTGTTATGACTTTTAAGATAATTATTGTAAAAGTCAACAAATATACCATACATGGTGGTTTGTGATTGAATGACAATGTAAAACAATTTTACACTGTTAGTGTATAGTCTTTTTTCTCTTTTAATTTATGCATTGGACAAACTAAATATTTATTTTATATTACCTAAATTTATAATAAATAAATATTTTTGAATATATAAATTACGTTATAATTAAAATTTGTAATAAATAAATATTTTGAACATATAAATTATATTTTAAATTTATATTAAACAATTATTGTAATAAAATACTAATTTTTAATTATTGATAATTTTTTTAAAAAAATATTCAAATTCAATTTAGAATTAAAAATATTGAAAATGATAAATTTAAAGAGATAAGAAGATAAAAAAAATTCTAAAACCCTCATTGAAAAATGACATCTAAAAACACTCTTCTTGAAAAATAACAGCTAAAAACGTTCTTGTTTAAAATAGCTATTCTAAACTATATATATAGAGGATATAGGATTCTAAATCTTTCTGACATATTTCTATTAATATTTTTATTTTTCAATGATAACTCTTTTATTAATTTTTTATTTTTTGTATGATAAATATTACATATATTTTTATATTTTCAAGATAGTAAATATATTTACATTTTTATTAATATTTTTGTATAAGATAATAAAAAGATTTATAGGAATGTTTATAGGGAAACATTAATAAAGTATAATTAACTTATTTAATTGTATGAAATTTTATATACTTTATTTGTTTCAAGAGAATTTTTAATTGAATGGTTGAATTAATAAAATTAAATATTTATATAAAAAAAGTAGTAAAAGGTGTTAGTTTATCGAGTTTGACATCTAGAGTCACTTATTCCTGTCCCACATATTCACACACAGAAAACTCCTGTATAGATTAAAAAAAAAATAGTTGATTTGTGTGAATAAAATATAGGTGTATAATAAAGATTGTAAATTTTATTATCAACAACAAATGATCAATAAGATGGCTTAATAGATTAAAAAAAAATGAGTAGAATTGGCCAAACATTCTTCGAGGTAAAATTAACAAAAATTTTGCTCAAAACATGAAAATTGGTGGAATAAAAAAAGGGGGGATTTCAATTTTACAATTTTTTTTGTTTAAAATTAAGAAAGGAAAATATAAGATGAGGTGAGAAATGTGATAAAAAGAGATAAAAAAAAAATGAATCATAAAATAGTGTTATAGAAATTGTGTATATCAATAATATAATTCTAAAAAATGGGTGTGTAAAATTTATTTTCACTCTTGGTTTGATAGGATGGCTGACATATGTTGTGTATAAAAACCTGATTCTTTGATGATTATATATGAATACGGTTTTTTTATGTTACCTTTCTAAAATAGAGTAAGCGACGATGAGAAATATGAGATATTAGGAACAAGTCATATTTCCCATTTACAAATTTTCTTTCTAATTCGCATAATGAAAAACTATAAAAATGTACAAGTCAATCGTGTATTTTTATTATAAAAAAAATAAAAAGATACAACTTATACACCACTAGTATTTTTATTTTAAAAAGTGGGAGTCGTATTTAGTAAACGCAAGTTTTATTTTATTTTTCTTAAACAAATGTCGTGTTTGTCAATTGCGAGAACCGATATATAATTATGATATAATGAAGTACCGCTGAAACATTCGGCTGAAGAAGAAGATCCTGGGGAAGCACCTTAGAGAACCACATAAGAGAGACAATTACAACAGTATTAACTATTAAGCAAGAAAGTAATATTAATAGAGGGAGTGGTGGTGATGCTTTCTTACCATTGATTCAGGAAAATATATAGAAGTACTACAGCACTACTCAACAGCCATATTGACCACAGAATATGTCGGTGATACCACTCCCAGTATTGCCAAACACATACCAAGGTCCATGTTTCAACGACCAAAATTCTATTAAAAAAGGAAAATAATATAAGTACATTCTATTTTGGAGTGTAATTAGGTGAATGGAAGAGAAAGATAAAAAAAAAAAAAAAGAGAATGTGACAGATATATATGATAAGTAATGTGATAAAAAAAAAAGAGAAATAAAAAGAAAATGACAGAAGATAAAAGAAAAAGTAAGTGTATATTTATAAAAGAAATGTTAGTAACATATTTTTTAATATATTTTTAAAAAAAATTACTGTTAGCTGAAATTTATTAGAAATTATAAAATTTTGTAAGTTTTACTATTTATTCAATAAGTTTCATTCATAATTTTATTGTTTTTAATAAATTTTAACTAATAATAAAAGGTGTGTTAAAAAGAATATGTTAAAGAGAATATAATACCACTCTTCTATTTATAAACCCATTTAAAAAACCGGTAATAAAGCTTATATATATGGGCAATTATTACCATCTTGATGGGTGGAATTTTCAATTCTCATTTTCGCAAAAATTTATCAAAAGAACAAATTCATACAGGGTAGGGATGGTAAAAAAATCCACATTCATGAATATTTGTGGATAAAATTTGTCACACGTAGAAAATGAAAAACTTTAATAGATACCTACAAATAATGGATATACGGATTTTTCTTTCTACCCATTTGTTAACGGGTGGGTATCATGGTATCTATACCACGGATACCTGCCCCCATAAAATTACTAAACCTCCCTAATATATATATATATATAACGAGGTACAATTTGCACAAACTAAACAATAGTGTATTGCTTGGGCAGCTAGAAATAGGTACAGACATAATAGGTGATATGATGTGATAGAAAAAAAGAAATAAAGAAAAATTATAGGTTTTAATGAGGTGTTTAACATATAAGAATGTTCATATATCATTACTCATAAAGGATTATTACATTTAGACACTCATTTTTACCTCTATCTCATTTCCATCTTCTTCTTCTTTTTTGGTCTTATCTCTCTCTTTATTCTCATCACGTTACCTATCACATTTATCACTTTTTCTTTTTATCTTTGCTTTTTTGTTCTTATTTCTCTCTTCTCTCAATCCCAATCCATTCCAAAATATGGGGTGGACATTTAAGGCTTGTTTACTTCTATTTTTATTTTTTGTTTTCACTTCTTAATTACAAATATGTCACCTTATTTTCAACCTGTTTTTATTTTCAAATATTGTACAGAAAACAGCAAAAATAACTTCTTTTTTGTTTTTTTATTTCCTTTATAAATCTTTGAAAATAGATTAAAAACAAGGTGACAGTTTTATAATTAAAAAATAAAAACAAAAGTAAATGGACCCTTAAATTTTTCCAATGAAGAGATGATCTCTTCCTTTAGACTCAACCGTATATAATTTTGATTAAAAAAATGAAGAGTAATATTTTTGGAAACCATAACACTATAAACACCCTATTGACACTCATGCTTTTTATATTTTTTCTTTTCACATTATATTACTTGTCATGTCTATACTTCTATTTCTTTCATCTTTTTTTCCTCTATGATTGGCTCTACTAGTATGGAGTGTTTGTGTATCATCTTTCAAAAAAAAACTCTTATTTAGTAAACACAACTTCTACTTTTTAAAAAATAAAAAATAAAAAACACGTCCTGTTTAACATTTGCAATCTGTGTTATTAAATTTTACTGTGATAGACGGTTTGCATTTTGTTAAGTTTTTTAATATTTGGATTAAAAAAGTAAGTCACGTGGAAAAGGATAAATGAAATCGTGGGGTTGGAGCAGAAGGAAGAAAAAAAGAAATAAGAAATGGTGGAGAGAGAAAATGATAGATGTGATAAGTAATGTAATAAAAAAAGAGGAAAATAAGTAAAAAAAAAAAGATAAAAATGAAATGGAAAATAAAGTAAATATATTTTATACTAGTCGAAAATTAAGTACCACTTGCTCTTAACATTTTGCACTTTTCGTCTACGATTTATTCTTGAGAAATATTTATAAAGCTACACCGACGGTAAATTTCGTTTCAATTACATATGTTGGTAAAATAACTTATGAATACAAATGACAGGTAACGCGCCTCAAGTGTGGCGGCTTCATACTCGCCTTCCGATTGAATCACAGCATGAGCGACGGATTTGGCATAGCGAAATTCATGAATGCTTTAGCCGAAATTGCTCGTGGCGCAAAGGAACCTTCCCTCACTCCAGTGTGGTGTAGGGAGCTCTTGAATGCAAGAGACCCACCTCGAGTTTCACGCAGCCATCATGAATATGAGGAAGTCGTGGTGGAACACGAAGCCAAAGGGACAATGATCCCATTAAATGACGTGGTACAACGTTGTTTCCTCTTTGGACCTACCGAAGTGGCTGCTATCCGTCGTTTGGTTCCCAAACATCTTGGTAGATGCACCACATTTGAGCTCATCACAGCATGCATGTGGAGATGCCGCATAAGGGCATTGCAACTTGACCCAGACGATGATGTCCGTTTCATTTACACTGTTAGCATTAACACCAAGGTGAATCCTCCGTTACCTATTGGTTACTACGGCAATGAATTTGTGCTCTCAGCAGCGGTAACAACGGCACGAAGGTTGTGTAAAAATCCATTTGGGTATGCTTTGGAGTTGGTTAAAAGTGCAAAAGCCAACGTGGATGAGGAGTTTGTGCGCTCTACAACAGATTTGATGGTGATTAAAGGACGACCGCTTTTCCACGCAACGACGAGGTCCTACCTTGTTTCGAATACTACTCGTGTTGGGCTTAATGAGGTGGACTTTGGGTGGGGCAAGCCCATTTATGGTGGACCTGCCATGGGTGGGATAACAAATATTCCTCAAATGACAAGCGTTTACGTGTCATATCAGAACCACAAAGGAGAGCATGTGATAGTGGTGCCAATTAGCATGCCAGCCAAAGCCATGGAGAGGTTTGCTGCAGAGATCGATGGGATGATTAAACACCGACGCCAACCAATAATGGAAGCTGAAGGATTAATGTCTTCGCTGTGAGAAATTATTGTCAGTATTTGGTGTACACATTTACATGCACTAAGCTGGTTAGAAATAAGAAAAATGATCCCTAGACACCTTTGGACTAATCTACACTTAGAGAGATAAAGAAATGGAATAGAGAAAAATATAGATATAATAAGTAATATGACATATGACAAGAAATAAGGGATAAAGAGAAGTAAAGAGTATCTATTAGGTGCATGTACTATGTGGATGTTTATATATTATTACTCAAGGAATAGTATATATAGTGTCACTTTAAAATATAAAATGCTATTCCTATTTGCTTTTAAATTTTTAACTTATTTTAAATTATTTATCATTTTAAAAAATAAGAATGAATTTTTTTTTTTACTTTTAATTACGTCTTAATTTATTTTCTTGACTCTACTAGTGAAAGAACAATTTAATCAAATGAAGTTATAATTTTTGTTTTTTTATAAGCGTGTAGTTTTATTTTGTTTATATAAAAATTGTTTTGACTAATTGTCAAAATACATCTTATCTTTGATAAGAACATAATCGGAAAAGCTAGATTTAAAGATAAGAAAGATTAATCCCGTAGAAGTTATCAATGATATGATGAGTCAAGATCATAAAGTTATCACCCTCAAAATTGAATGGACCGAGTGGCTAACTGCATACTATTCTTGTGGGACGTTGCATATATGTGGTTGAAATGATGTAAATCCAATTCATGTGGTTGTGAACGAGCAGATACTTCGTCATATTCAAGTTGCATTTATAGTGATAGTGACGAGACATCTTTTCATGTCTACCATTCCATGTTACAGCCAAAACATGTGCCCTACAAGGAAAACGATAACAAAATAGCGGCTGGGGTTGGTCCTTACAACAGTGAAGTAAGATTTGAATATTTATTGAAAGAGTGTTGGAAAACCCCCACAACGAAATTATCCACACATTTAAAAGATTATAAATGGATCACCCGTAAACAGCAACATAAATAGAAATGGTAAAAGAACACAAATTTAACGTGATTTGACATATTTTATTTATGTTTACAGGAATATCTCAATAAATATTCATTATCTTAAATAAGATTACAAATTTTCTAAACAAACTTGAAAAAACTCTTCTTATTATAAGTTTTTTAGACAAACTTGAAAAACTCTCATTACAAGTTTTTTGGACGAACTTAAGAAACTCTCCCCATTACAAGTAATTTTATAGACAAACTTAAGAAACTCTCTTCACAAGGACCTCTTTTTATACACCTTGCATCATAATCTTAAAAAATGAAACAAGTATGTGAAATAAATTGATAATATCTTAACATTTTAAATATTTGACATTGAAAATTGGAATTGTTCTCCCAACATTTTCTCCTTCAATTGAATTTTTCAATTCCCATTCTTAGTCTTTTCAACTCCTATCATCATGGATGTTAGTCACAATTTTTTTTCCTATATCATGCTTTCGCTCAACAAACTTTGGTGTGCTCCCTGCCATGTCTCTAATTTCAATGTTCTTCCACTAGTATTGAATGATAACACTTCTTATACTTGCATTGTCGTCAGCTATCGTCAACAAGACACGCCACTTGACTTTCACATCGTCAAAAGGACTTTCAACACAAGGATCCCTACATGGATTCACCATCAAGTTCATCTTGCTCCAATTACTCGTCTGATAATCATATGGCCGCACCATCAGCTCTAATATCATTGTTAAGGAAACCTCCCACAACGAAATTACCCACACACCCAAGAGATTTTAGATGGAATACACACAAATAACACCATAAAGAGAAATTTGAATCTCTGCTAAAAGAGTTACCCACATTTAATGTTCAACCATGCCTCGAACCAAAAAGCTTAAATATTGTTACTAAATATCTATTTAAGATCTTTTAAATCATGTTTGACTCCAATTTTAGTGGCAACAATTTGAGTCAGGAAATTTGCTAGTGGTCAACTTTTAACCTAAGCAAAGACAAAACAATTATTGAAATTGATAAGGTATGTGAAGGCCAATTAAATTAATTATGGGATTCAATCAATTAGAATGAGATCAAACAAATTGTGGAATATTTTTGTATTGACATGGTCACTTAACTGAGGTAAAGACTTAGTGCAAGGAAAAAGAACTAAACAATAATTGATTGTAATATTTAAATTGTTTCAAATATTTGGCTGAAGAGGCAAACCATACTCTATGGATGAAACATTTTATGAGGAGTGAAATTCATGTGGAGCATGGAAATTCTTCTCGCAATGGTTGCCAAGGTTTGTTTTTCCTGCTAGATCACACAAAGTCATTTTGAAAAGTGTTTTCTCTATTAAAATATATCAACCTTGAGAGATTAATATAGCTTTTGCACATGCTATTTTAGCATAAATTTATAAAGATGAGTTTATTGATTCACAACAAAATCAAAACTAGCATAGAGGTTGATTATTTTCTTCTCTTTTTCATTTTCTTCGACCATAGCTAAGTCATTTACTCACATGTCTTATACTTTCAAAAATGATGATTTGGGAATGGTTCATGGGGATTAGGATTCAAGTTAGGTGAGGGATTTGAGCTGGGTGGGTGGTTTGAGTGGTGTCCAATATAGCATCAGCCATGGTCAACACAAACTAGCGTTGGCCTAGAAGCCGACAAAAGTTTGCATTGGTTTTGCGTTTGCCACGTGTACACTAAGTCGTAGCGTCAACCTTTTTTTTTTTTTTGTTAGTCTTCCAATTAGCATGCATTTTTGGCTAATGCTAATTAGCATCAACCTAAATATTGGACACAAATGCTTAGCTTCAAGCTTTAAGGTGTCAAATTGTTGGCTGATGCTAAAGTCGATAAAATGTTGACTTTCATGTTTATTAGTGTCGACCAAAGGTATAATATGTGATATAATGTTATAAGAAGAAAAAGATAAAAGATATAATGGGTGTTGATAAAATATATGATATACATATAAAAGGCACAAATTATATGATTAAAAATCAAAATATAGGGTATATAAAAAAAAATCAAAATATAGGGCTTTGTATTTAGAAGGATGACTGGTGAATAAAGAAACTATAAACTAATGTTACAATAAGCTTTAATGAAAGATATAGGGATGGACTTGGATAAAAGGAAATGATTAACTATAAGAATTAAAATTCAGCTAATAAATATATACCCATCAAAATTTATATAAAAAATCATAATTATATATTTCAAAACGTTAATTACATAAATAATGTATCAAAACATTTGTCCTACATGTCATGAAAATCATCTATAATTGAATATACACTAACCTTTTCAACAGATTTCTTTTCAAAATAAATATTTTTCTAAACAAAAAATCAATATAACAAACATTATTTCAACATATTGAAAACAAAAATTGGTATCTACTTAACCATAATTTTTTTAGGAAAATGTCATACTAACTATGTTCTAAAAGTCTGCTAAATTAGAATAGATTGTGTTACTCATCCCCATCTAATGTTATCTTAGTGCATGATTCACATGTAAAAACTTGAGAAAAAGCTTTATAAAAAGAAGAAAATGGTTCGAAAAAGATAAAAATACTTTATTTTCTTTACTTGTGAATAAATTAGCTTATGATGAATCTTTCCATACTTTTGTAGATAAAATAAAGTAAAGTTCTTGCATTTGACAATGCAATGTAAGAGACGTTGGATGATGTCCCACATGAAGTGAAGCTCAATAGAAGCTCTGCACAAGAGGCCCAGCATTGGATGTTAGAAATGTACTAGAAATGTTGTGTCAGACGCTAGATGTAACACCCATATTTTTGTATATTAAATTATCCTATATTTATTTGATCCCTACGGTTATTCTCATATTAGAAAGTAGTACTTAGTTTAGATTTTTAATAATTTTGGGAAAATAGAGTCCGGAAAAAAGTAAAATGACTATTTTGCTCTAAAAGGACTAGATAATTGAGAAAATAGATAAAAATAGTTAGAACTGTCTAAGATTTATTTTTAAATCATCAATATAATTAGAATAATTAATAATGATTTTAGAAATTTTCAAAAATTTATTGAGACAATTTTTCGAAAATGACAAAAATACCCTTGGTTGACTACAGGAACCAAGTAGAGATTTTTGACCTCAAAATATTTTGAAAAATTTATATTAAGTATATTTTATTATAAAATTTTTATTTTAAAATAAAAATAGTGAAAAATATAACAACCCAATTTTAAAATTTTTTCAACCGTTTTTCTAATATTTGATAACATAATTTTGAAAAATCAAGAAGGAATTTCAAAATTCTAATTCTTGCCATTATGCTCAGAATTTCAAGATTTATTTTATTTTTATTTTTAATACTTTTTCCAAGCTGGAGCCCGCAAAAATTAGAAAATGACGATTTTGTCCCTCATGAGAAAAAGATACAATTAATATTAAAATGTCAATTTGAGCTTGGAATCATGTCATATATATTAAAATGTAATTTTAAAAATTTTCTAGGAATTTTCTGAAATTCTTGCGTAAAATAATCAAAATTTTGGTATTTATTGAATTAAAATAGATTTTTATGAATTTTCTAGCTTAAAAATACAAAATAAATACATATAATTTCAAATAAATTAATAAAAATTAAAATTTATTATTAGACATTTATTTTTGATTAAAAATAATGCATTTGTCCAGTTTTGCATTAAAATGCATTATTTTGATATTAAAAACTAATTTTTCAAGTTTAGACGTTTTTATCGACACCGGTTAATTCATCTACAGAGAAAATTTACACTGAGGAGCTTGAGGACAACTCATATAGCACGTCCCCAAGCCTAGGAGGGGTGATTCACCACCCTAAATGGTGTATGTGTCCCTAAATTAGATTAAAATAAAAAAAATTAGATTTATGACATAATGCTTACATAATGGCTTATGTAATTTTGTGGACACCTAATTCTTTCTCCTCCTCTATAAATAGCCATGGTTTTAGACCATTTTTCAAAACCTCTCCCTCTCTCAAGCTACCACATTCTTAGAGAGCTTCTCTCTCTAGAAAATTTTTTTCTTTTACTTTGCTTTTATGTTAAAATTTTACTAGTTTTCCAACAACTAGTAAATTCTCTTCCTAGGAGCTTTGCATCAACAATTTCATCCTCTTCATCAACCACCTTAAAGTTAATAGGGAGAGTGGGGTTAGTTCTAAATTATTGTCACTTTGCATGTTGATAAGAAAGGGTTTCCCCTAAATCCGTTTAGGCATAATTTTAATTATTATTACCATTATATTATGTTTAATGCTAAAATTTAATTTTTATTAAGTTGTTACCTTGCTCAAATTTAAATTATTAAATTATAATTGCTAAGTTGTTACCCTGCTCAAATTTAGATCATCAAATTATAATTTCTAAGTTGTTACTCTGCTCAATTTTAGAAAATTAAAATGCACTTGCTAAGCTGTTACTTTACTCAAATTTAGAAAATTAGTATGTATTTATTTAGTTGTTCATCTACCAAAATTTAGTAACCAAATTACTATGTCATTATTCTGCTAAAATTTTATATGATTACTAAATTGTTATTCTGTTAAAATTTTGGTATTTTGCAATTTCTGTAAAATAAGGCAGAAATGTTGATTGTGCTGGTACTCAAATTAAATGAGACCAGAGAAACATCTGCTTGAGAAGTTAGAAATTAATAGTTTAGTGAGTAATGTAAAGCAAGTGACATGCAGTGGCATGGCACCCTACTAGGGAAGCTACAGTTTGGTACGCTGAGGGATGAAAGGCAATGACCCGTTTGAGCAGGTCTTGGGGGTAGGCATCGAGTGGTGAAGGTCCTAATGGCCAGGGTAGCCCCCTCAAGTTGGGATATTCTCCTGACCAAGCTCGATAACCTCGACAACTGCTCAACATTCTGATATTAGTGTGAGAGTATACCTCTATAAATGGACATCCTGACTTATATTTGTTCCTCATTGATGATGAGAACTGTACCATGTGATGATGTTGATGAGGTATATACACTCCCAATCACTTTCCAAGTTCTGTTGAGAACTATTACTCACTAATGGGAAGTATGGATCCATAACAAGTCAAGGTAGTGTAGTATAACTTAGAATAAACACTAGATTCCCTTCGTTAATTGTGTTTTAATTCCTACCGTACATATGAAAGTAATTTTAGAACAAATCACCTTACTCCATTGTTTTTTTTTTCTTGTATGATTGATCGTAATTATTGAAGATGACGGTAATACCTGATGATGCTGAGGACGAGTCACGAGATACTCCTCCAAATTTGTATGCATAGTTTATAATAGTTTCTTTAAAGGATATGGTAGATAAATATTGCTCTGTATAGGATCTTTTTTATGTATATATTGGGCTAGGTAGTATATGTCTTTTGATGTACTTTTGTTTTCTTTTTGACTATTATGTATTACTCAAACCATGATGTACAGTTTTATATATATATATATATATACATAAACATTTTTTATCATTTCACTTCTATTTCTAAATTCTATTAACTTTAGAAATTTTCTATTATAAAATCGAAAAAAATTTACTCACATTTTCATCAACTTAATTTAATAACTAAATTAATATTAATCATATTTAAAATTAAGGGAATGTTATACTAGATGCACCGAATTTTTCAAGTAGATTCATGTCTGAGACGTCTTAATGCTTGGAGACGCCAGATGGAACACTAGGACATCATTTCCATGCTAACAGAGTAGCGTCTGCCATGCTTGCATGGCATATAATTGACTAAAGCCTATCCATTTCAAATCTTCACTCAATGTCCCAGATGTTTAGCCAGCATGGGACGCAGGCGGTATTTTACTAACAGCATGAAACGGTTTTGCTGATTGTTTAGGCCCATTCCTCTTCATATAAAAGCCAATGCAAGGCTCATTTGCAAGATGAGGGGACGTTGGAAGACACTCTTCACCATCACCCTAATCTTTAGGTTTTTCTTTCATTTCATCATTGGAGCTTCATCCCTTGAAAGAGAAGTGTGAAGATCCAATGTATCCACCATCTCCTGTAACCATTTATGTCTTGTATCACTTTTTATCTTTCTTGTTTTTCTTTATTTCAGTGAAATTAGGATTTGAGGGATTTAGCGAGATTCCTTTGTATGGATCTTTTGATTTAATGCAATTCCTTATATTTATCAACTCTATTCTTAATACTTTTTCACGGTAACTCACTGATGAGAATGATGTAATGTGTGCATAATGAGGAATCATATGTGTGTGTTCTGAATTGATGCTTGATCACCATGTCTTACGTTGAGTCTAAGAATAGCCCTTCTGAAGACATGTATTCTTATGGATTTTGAACTTAATGCTTGATTTGAGTTTTAATAGATCATGCGGAAGCAATGTATTAAGCTTGATTCATAGAGATCTTCACTAAGGAATTGGGTCAATCTATTTTTGAGAGATCCGAACTTTGAAACCTTGTTGTTTTGTGTTGAATTAGGGGAAAGTGCATGGGATGACCACCACAAGAGGAGTTAAATTTCTAGTTATATTTTCCACCAATATAAAATCAAATTAAAATCTCAAAAACATAACAGCAGATTTATTTTTTTGCATTTTATATCTTTGGTGATTTGTGGTGTAACAACGCAAATATTACCTAACTCATTGATAGTTGAATAATTGAATTGGAACATTTTACTCCAATTCCTAAAAGAACAATACCCTACTCACCAGAGTTTTATTACTTGTTCGACTAGTGCACTTACTATAAAAGAGGGTTTGAAATTGAAATTTATCAATATATGCTTTACACATACTGTACCTAGAACCTCAACACTCACTAGATTATCTTTTATGACAATAATAGCCAACAACCATGAAAGAATTATTTACTTTCATGTTGTTGAGAACTAGGAGAAGAATATTGTGTCATGGCAATTGTCACTTGTTCTGAATGCAAATTCTAGCAAATTTCTAATGCAACTCGATATCAAGTTTGTTTTTCCTTGCTTTACACATCGATGTGTCTAGACTCGTGCACTCGAGGCTAGAAGCACATTGGGTCTCACATGCATCTTATTTAAATAGTTTTTCACTTATTTACAAAAAAGCCACCGCATTTTTGTTTAGATCGGGCCCAAAAAAGAGTTAAATTCCTGTGTTGGAATGTGCATTTTGTAGCAGTGAGAAGAGATCTAGGTGTAGGAGGTGTCGTGGGAATGTTTAGGGCTTAGGAGAGGTCTTCAAAAGGTGAGTAGAACAACATCTTTTCTAAACTTCAATTGTATGAACCTTTGGGACGTGATTTTTTTGGGGGTTCTTGATAAGAGAATTTAAGGATGTTTGTGTAACCCAATTGCTATGTTGATTTAATGATTTCTTAGGATGTGATTCTTTGGGGTTCTTGATAAGAAAATTTTGGAGATTTTTGTAAGTTCTAATTGTTGCATTTGATTTAATGATTTCTTGGGAAATGCAATTTCCTTTGGGTTTTGATAAGAAATTGAGGATTTTAGGATGACCTAGTTATTTGTTGAAAACCAATTGAATTTGTTTTTCTTTATGAGAATTTCACTGTGATGAGATATGAGAATCCAATTGATAGTCACTAGGGATGACATAATTTTGTTATTGTGAGAGTCGGTCATTACCTTCCAAAAAGGAGAATCCAAAATATGGACTTATTTCAAAGTTGGTTTTTTCGATTATCGCCATGACTAAGAACAAACATTGTTTATGAACTCTTTTCTATTCACTGGGATTATTTTTTACTAAAGTGTTGTTTTCACATAACAAGGACGAAGTTGTTAAGAGTAGAGTAGGCTTAAAGATTTATTATCTTCTTTATTTATTTTGTATTTAGATGTATTAGGATTTGTTTGAATAAACAGTTGCCGGTTACTAAGTAAATTTTATTATTTCTTGTTTAGAATTGTTAGTAGCCACTAGATTTTTTGGATTTAATGATATGATTTATGTAAAGATATATTACATTGTTATTTTAATATAATTGAGGTATTGTTTCAAACCTCTTCATTTTTTAAATTTAATCTTTAGCAGTATTCTATGTAGGATTTATTTTTGTAACGAAGGATGTTACACGTACGACAGAGAAAGTGGAGAAATTAAAAGGGGACGGTTCTGTTCAGGTTGCAAGATAGGCAAAGTTAATTTATTTCTTTGAAATTAAAAATATTTATTATTAAGAATAGAAATATATTATTCTTTTTAATTTATTTTTATTTATAAAATAGTTGAATTTAAAAAGATTCATAATGTTATTTTTTTCTGGTGCAAAGGAGGGAAAAACATTCATATATACCGCATGTGATAAACATTTTAGTTGATGTGTAATTACAGCAATAATGTGATCAAACAACACCACATCAAACTCAATTACCAATTATTGAGCCCGGAAGCATCATCCATGATTGGTACGATAGATTAAAACAGTCACTAAACCCTCACGCTCACATACTCTATTTAACGCCCCCAATCCAATATTCCTCCTCAGCAATCATCATTTCTAATCATCCCATGGCCTCTCATTCGTCTCCCACTCTCGTGTTTACAGTACGGAGGAGGCAACCGGAGCTAATAGCGCCGGCTAAGCCCACTCCCCGTGAAGCTAAAAAACTATCCGACATAGATGACCAAGAGGGCCTACGTTTCCAAATTCCATTCGCACAATTCTACCGTAACGAGGCATCAATGGCGGGCAAAGACCCTGTTGAAGTTATTAGAAAGGCACTTGCACAAACCCTAATATTTTACTACCCATTTGCGGGTAGGCTTAGGGAAGGTCCTGGCCGCAAACTCATGGTGGATTGCACTGGGGAAGGGGTTCTTTTCATCGAGGCAGACGCTGACGTCACACTCGACCAATTCGGTCCCATTCTTCATCCACCCTTCCCTTGCTTCCAGGAGCTTCTTCACGATGTTCCTGGTTCAGGGGGAATTACGGACTGTCCCCTCCTCCTAATACAGGTTTTTTTTTATCGTTAACTTCTTATTTATAATTTCTTTTTATAACTACTATTTTAACTTGAGTTTAATGGTTATGTACTGTTAGTGTGTAAAAAGTTTTACACTGTCAACTACTCACAAATCACCGTTGTTATGACTTTTAAGATAATTATTGTAAAAGTCAACAAATATACCATACATGGTGGTTTGTGATTGAATGACAATGTAAAACAATTTTACACTGTCAGTGTATAGTCTTTTTTCTCTTTTAATTTATGCATTGGACAAAATAAATATTTATTTTATATTACCTAAATTTATAATAAATAAATATTTTTGAATATATAAATTACGTTATAATTAAAATTTGTAATAAATAAATATTTTTGAACATATAAATTATATTTTAAATTTATATTAAACAATTATTGTAATAAAATATTAATTTTTAATTATTGATATTTTTTAAAAAAATATATTGAAATTCAATTTAGAATTAAAAATATTGAAAATGATAAATTTAAAGAGATAAGAAGATAAAAAAATTTCTAAAAGCCCTCATTGAAAAATGACATCTAAAAACACTCTTGTTCAAAAATAATAGCTAAAAACGTTCTTGTTCAAAATAGCTATTCTAAACTATATATATAGAGGATATAGGATTCTAAATCTTTCTGACATATTTCTATTAATATTTTTATTTTTCAATGATAACTCTTTTATTAATTTTTTATTTTTTGTATGATAAATATTACATATATTTTTATATTTTCAAGATAGTAAATATATTTACATTTTTATTTAATATTTTTGTATAAAATATTAAAAAGATTTATAGGAATGTTTATAGGGAAACATTAATAAAGTATAATTAACTTATTTAATTGTATGAAATTTTATATACTTTATTTGTTTCAAGAGAATTTTTAATTGAATGGTTGAATTAATAAAATTAAATATTTATATAAAAAAGTAGTAAAAGGTGTTAGTTTATCGAGTTTGACATCTAGTGTCACTTATTCATGTCCCACATATTCACACACAGAAAACTCCTGTATAGATTAAAAAAAAAATAGTTGATTTGTGTGAATAAAATATAGGTGTGTAATAAAGATTGTAAATTTTATTATCAACAACAAATGATCAATAAGATGGCTTAATAGATAAAAAAAAATGAGTAGAATTGGCCAAACATTCTTCGAGGTAAAATTAACAAAATTTTTGCTCAAAACATGAAAATTGGTGGAATAAAAAAAGGGGGGATTTCAATTTTACAAATTTTTTTGTTTAAAATTAAGAAAGGAAAATATAAGATGAGGTGAGAAATGTGATAAAAAGAGATAAAAAAAAATGAATCATAAAATAGTGTTATAGAAATTGTGTATATCAATAATATAATTCTAAAAAAATGGGTGTGTAAAATTTATTTTCACTCTTGGTTTGATAGGATGGCTGACATATGTTGTGTATAAAAACCTGATTCTTTGATGATTATATATGAATACGGTTTTTTTATGTTACCTTTCTAAAATAGAGTAAGCGACGATGAGAAATATGAGATATTAGGAACAAGTCATATTTCCCATTTACAAATTTTCTTTCTAATTCGCATAATGAAAAACTATAAAAATGTACAAGTCAATCGTGTATTTTTATTATAAAAAAATAAAAAGATACAACTTATACACCACTAGTATTTTTATTTTAAAAAGTGGGAGTCGTATTTAGTAAACGCAAGTTTTATTTTATTTTTCTTAAACAAATGTCGTGTTTGTCAATTGCGAGAACCGATATATAATTATGATATAATGAAGTACCGCTGAAACATTCGGCTGAAGAAGAAGATCCTGGGGAAGCACCTTAGAGAACCACATAAGAGAGACAATTACAACAGTATTAACTATTAAGCAAGAAAGTAATATTAATAGAGGGAGTGGTGGTGATGCTTTCTTACCATTGATTCAGGAAAATATATAGAAGTACTACAGTACTACTCAACAGCCATATTGACCACAGAATATGTCGGTGATACCACTCCCAGTATTGCCAAACACATACCAAGGTCCATGTTTCAACGACCAAAATTCTATTAAAAAAGGAAAATAATATAAGTACATTCTTGGAGTGTAATTAGGTGAATGGAAGAGAAAGATAAAAAAAAATAAAAAAATAAGAGAATGTAACAGATATATATGATAAGTAATGTGATAAAAAAAAAAAGAGAAATAAAAAGAAAATGACAGAAGATAAAAGAAAAAGTAAGTGTATATTTATAAAAGAAATGTTAGTAACATATTTTTTAATATATTTAAAAAAAATTACTGTTGACTGAAATTTATTAGAAATTATAAAATTTTGTAAGTTTTACTATTTGTTCAATAAGTTTCATTCATAATTTTATTGTTTTTAATAAATTTTAACTAATAATAAAAGGTGTGTTAAAAAGAATATGTTAAAGAGAATATAATACCACTCTTCTATTTATAAACCCATTTAAAAAACCGGTAATAAAGCTTATATATATGGGCAATTATTACCATCTTGATGGGTTGAATTTTCAATTCTCATTTTCGCAAAAATTTATCAAAAGAACAAATTCATACAGGGTAGGGATGGTAAAAAAATCCACATTCATGAATATTTGTGGATAAAATTTTTCACATGTAAAAAATGAGTAACTTTAATAGATACCTGCAATAATGGATATACGGATTTTTTTTCTACCCATTTCTTAACTGGGTGGGTATCATGATATCTATACCACGAATACCCGCCCCCATAAAATTACTAAACCTCCCTAATATATATATATATATATATATATATATATATATATATATATATATATATATATATATATATATATATATATATATATATATATATAACGAGGTACAATTGCACAAACTAAACAATAGTGTATTGCCTGGGCAGCTAGAAATAAGTACAAACATAATAGGTGATATGATATGATAGAAAAAAAAAAATAAAGAAAAATTATAGGTTATAATGAGGTGTTTAACATATAAGAATGTTCATATATCATTACTCAGAAATGATTATTACATTAGACACTCATTTTTTCTTTTATCTCATTTCCATCTTTTCTCTCTTTTGGTCTTATCTCTCTCTTTATTCTCATCACGTTACTTATCACATTTATCACTTTTTCTTTTTATCTTTTCTTTTTTGTTCTTATTTCTCTCTTCTCTCAATCCCAATCCATTCCAAAATATGGGGTGGACATTTAAGGCTTGTTTACTTCTATTTTTATTTTTTGTTTTCACTTCTTAATTACAAATATGTCACCTTATTTTCAACCTGTTTTTTATTTTCAAATATTGTACAGAAAACAGCAAACATAACTTCTTTTTTGTTTTTTATTTCCTGTATAAATCTTTGAAAATAGATTAAAAACAAGGTGACAGTTTTATAATTAAAAAATAAAAACAAAAGTAAATGGACCCTTAAATTTTTCCAAAGAAGAGATGATATCTTCCTTTAGACTCAACCGTATATAATTTTGATTAAAAAATGAAAGGTAATATTTTTTGGAAACCATAACACTATAAACACCCTATTGACACTCATGCTTTTTATATTTTTTCTTTTCACATTATATTACTTGTCATGTCTATACTTCTATTTCTTTCATCTTTTTTTCCTCTATGATTGGCTCTACTAGTATGGAGTGTTTGTGTATCATCTTTCAAAAAAAAACTCTTATTTAGTAAACACAACTTCAACTTTTTAAAAAATAAAAATAAAAAACACGTCCTGTTTAACATATGCAATCTGTGTTATTAAATTTTACTGTGATAGACGGTTTGCATTTTGTTAAGTTTTTTAATATTTGGATTAAAAAGTAAGTCACGTGGAAAAGGATAAATGAAATCGTGGGGTTGGAGCAGAAGGAAGAAAAAAAGAAATAAGAAATGGTGGAGAGAGAAAATGATAGATGTGATAAGTAATGTAATAAAAAAAAGAGGAAAATAAGTAAAAAAAAAAAGATAAAAATGAAATGGAAAATAAAGTAAATATATTTTATACTAGTCGAAAATTAAGTACCACTTGCTCTTAACATTTTGCACTTTTCCTCTACGATTTGTTCTTGAGAAATATTCAGTGTTTTGAAAATCGGATCAGACCGGCCGGTCGAACCGAAAACCAATGAACCGGTCACCTAACCGGTTCAAATAAATCACAGAACCGGCCTGAAGAAAAACCGGTCAAAGAACCGGTGAAAACCGGTCAAAAACTGGCTAAAAACTGGTTCACAGCGGGTAAAAGAAAAATGTTTAATACAACATTATTTTGATTTTTTTTCTTAAAAAAAATAAAAACCAACCTAAAGTATTTATCATTTTCTTTTTATTTTAAATATAAACTTGTTTTTATTAATAAATGTTGATGTGTATAGTTAAAACTTATACTTAAGTATCATAACATATTTGATTTGCACTTATAGTATTGTAAATATAAAGAACCTATAAAATTATGTTTATTTTTAATTTTTAGTATTACAAATTATAATATTATGCTTTTTTAATATTATCATATGTACTATTTAATTATTATTCTTATTATTTTATTAATACCTGGTTCGACCACGGTTTAACTCCAGTTGAATCATTGAACCTTAAACCAGTGCCTTGACCGGTTCAATGACCGGTCCGGTTTTAAAAACATTGGAAATATTTATAAAGCTACACCGACGGTAAATTTCGTTTCAATTACATATGTTGGCAAAATAACTTATGAATACAAATGACAGGTAACGCGCCTCAAGTGTGGCGGCTTCATACTCGCCTTCCGATTGAATCACAGCATGAGCGACGGATTTGGCATAGCGAAATTCATGAATGCTTTAGCCGAAATTGCTCGTGGCGCAAAGGAACCTTCCCTCACTCCAGTGTGGTGTAGGGAGCTCTTGAATGCAAGAGACCCACCTCGAGTTTCACGCAGCCATCATGAATATGAGGAAGTCGTGGTGGAACACGAAGCCAAAGGGACAATGATCCCATTAAATGACGTGGTACAACGTTGTTTCCTCTTTGGACCTACCGAAGTGGCTGCTATCCGTCGTTTGGTTCCCAAACATCTTGGTAGATGCACCACATTTGAGCTCATCACAGCATGCATGTGGAGATGCCGCATAAGGGCATTGCAACTTGACCCAGACGATGATGTCCGTTTCATTTACACTGTTAGCATTAACACCAAGGTGAATCCTCCGTTACCTATTGGTTACTACGGCAATGAATTTGTGCTCTCAGCAGCGGTAACAACGGCACGAAGGTTGTGTAAAAATCCATTTGGGTATGCTTTGGAGTTGGTTAAAAGTGCAAAAGCCAACGTGGATGAGGAGTTTGTGCGCTCTACAACAGATTTGATGGTGATTAAAGGACGACCGCTTTTCCACGCAACGACGAGGTCCTACCTTGTTTCGAATACTACTCGTGTTGGGCTTAATGAGGTGGACTTTGGGTGGGGCAAGCCCATTTATGGTGGACCTGCCATGGGTGGGATAACAAATATTCCTCAAATGACAAGCGTTTACGTGTCATATCAGAACCACAAAGGAGAGCATGTGATAGTGGTGCCAATTAGCATGCCAGCCAAAGCCATGGAGAGGTTTGCTGCAGAGATCGATGGGATGATTAAACACCGACGCCAACCAATAATGGAAGCTGAAGGATTAATGTCTTCGCTGTGAGAAATTATTGTCAGTATTTGGTGTACACATTTACATGCACTAAGCTGGTTAGAAATGAGAAAAATGATCCATAGACACCTTTGGACTAATCTACACTTAGAGAGATAAAGAAATGGAATAGAAAAAATATAGATATAATAAGTAATATGACATATGACAAGAAATAAGAGATAAAGAGAAGTAAAGAGTATCTATTAGGTGCATGTACTATGTGGATGTTTATATATTATTACTCAAGGAATAATATATATAGTGTCACTTTAAAATATAAAATGCTATTCCTATTTGCTTTTAAATTTTTAACTTATTTTAAATTATTTATCATTTTAAAAAATAAGAATGAATTTTTTTTTACTTTTAATTACGTCTTAATTTATTTTCTTGACTCTACTAGTGAAAGAACAATTTAATCAAATGAAGTTATAATTTTTGTTTTTTATAAGCGTGTAGTTTTATTTTTGTTTATATAAAAATTGTTTTGACTAATTGTCAAAATACATCTTATCTTTGATAAGAACATAATCGGAAAAGCTAGATTTAAAGATAAGAAAGATTAATCCCGTAGAAGTTATCAATGATATGATGAGTCAAGATCATAAAGTTATCACCCTCAAAATTGAATGGACCGAGTGGCTAACTGCATACTATTCTTGTGGGACGTTGCATATATGTGGTTGAAATGATGTAAATCCAATTCATGTGGTTGTGAACGAGCAGATACTTCGTCATATTCATGTTGTATTTATAGTGATAGTGACGAGACATCTTTTCATGTCTACCATTCCATGTTACAGCCAAAACATGTGCCCTACAAGGAAAACGATAACAAAATAGCGGCTGGGGTTGGTCCTTACAACAGTGAAGTAAGATTTGAATATTTATTGAAAGAGTGTTGGAAAACCCCCACAACGAAATTATCCACACATTTAAAAGATTATAAATGGATCACCCGTAAACAGCAACATAAATAGAAATGGTAAAAGAACACAAATTTAACGTGATTTGACACATTTTATTTATGTTTGTAGGAATATCTCAATAAATATTCATTATCTTAAATAAGATTACAAATTTTCTAAACAAACTTGAAAAAACTCTTCCTATTATAAGTTTTTAGACAAACTTAAAAAACTCTCTCATTACAAGTTTTTTGGACGAACTTAAGAAACTCTCCCCATTACAAGTAATTTTATAGACAAACTTAAGAAACTCTCTTCACAAGGACCTCTTTTTATACACCTTGCATCATAATCTTAAAAAATGAAACAAGTCTGTGAAATAAATTGATAATATCTTAACATTTTAAATATTTGACATTGAAAATTGGAATTGTTCTCCCAACATTTTCTCCTTCAATTGAATTTTTCAATTCCCATTCTTAGTCTTTTCAACTCCTATCATCATGGATGTTAGTCACAATTTTTTTTCCTATATCATGCTTTCGCTCAACAAACTTTGGTGTGCTCCCTGCCATGTCTCTAATTTCAATGTTCTTCCACTAGTATTGAATGATAACACTTCTTATACTTGCATTGTCGTCAGCTATCGTCAACAGGACATGCCACTCGACTTTCACATCGTCAAAAGGACTTTCAACACAAGGATCCCTACATGGATTCACCATCAGGTTCATCTTGCTCCAATTACTCGTCTGATAATCATATGGCCGCACCATCAGCTCTAATATCATTGTTGAGGAAACCTCCCACAATGAAATTACCCACACACCCAAGAGATTTTAGATGGAATACACACAAATAACACCATAAAGAGAAATTTGAATCTTTGCTAAAAGAGTTACCCACATTTAATGTTCAACCATGCCTCGAACCAAAAGCTTAAATATTGTTACTAAATATCTATTTAAGATCTTTTAAATCAGGTTTGACTCCAATCTTAGTGGCAACAATTTGAGTCAGGAAATTTGCTAGTGGTCAACTTTTAACCTAAGCAAAGACAAAACAATTATTGAAATTGATAAGGTATGTGAAAGGCCAATTAAATTAATTATGGGATTTAATCAATTAGAATGAGATCAAACAAATTGTGGAATATTTTTGTATTGACATGGTCACTTAACTGAGGTAAAGACTTAGTGCAAGGAAAAAGAACTAAACAAGAATTGATTGTAATATTTAAATTGTTTCAAATATTTGGCTGAAAAGGCAAACCATACTCTATGGATGAAACATTTTATGAGGAGTGAAATTCATGTGGAGCATGGGAAATTCTTCTCGCAATGGTTGCCAAGGTTTGTTTTTCCTGCTATATCACACAAAGTCATTTTGAAAAGTGTTTTCTCTCTTACAATATATCAACCTTGAGAGATTAATATAGCTTTTGCACTATGCTATTTTAGCATAAATTTATAAAGATGAGTTTATTGATTCACAACAAAATCAAAACTAGCATAGAGGTTGATTATTTTCTTCTCTTTTTCATTTTCTTCGACCATAGCTAAGTCATTTACTCACATGTCTTATACTTTCAAAAATGATGATTTGGGAATGGTTCATGGGGATTAGGATTCAAGTTAGGTGAGGGATTTGAGCTGGGTGGGTGGTTTGAGTGGTGTCCAATATAGCATCAGCCATGGTCAACACAAACTAGCGTTGGCCTAGAAGCCGACAAAAGTTTGCATTGGTTTTGCGTTTGCCACGTGTACACTAAGTTGTAGCGTCAACCCTTTTTTTTTTTGTTAGTCTTCCAAATTAGCATGCATTTTTGGCTAATGCTAATTAGCATCAACCTAAATATTGGACACACATGCTTAGCTTCAAGCTTTAAGGCGTCAAATTGTTGGCTGATGCTAAAGTCGATTAAATGTTGACTTTCATGTTTTATTAGTGTCGACCAAAGGTATAATATGTGATATAATGTTATAAGAAGAAAAAGATAAAAAGATATAATGGGTGTTGATAAAATATATGATATACATAGGTTTCTTTATATCATCACTCATTTCATATTTACGTATTTTTTCCATACAAATTAAATTTTGCTTAAAACTAGTCCTCGAATGTGTAATGCATGGACCGTTTATATTGGATGTGATTTACAATAATTTTTACATTAGAATTTATATATAAAAGGCACAAATTATATGATTAAAAATCAAAATATAGGGTATATAAAAAAAATCAAAATATAGGGCTTTGTATTTAGAAGGATGACTGGTGAATAAAGAAACTATAAAATAATGTTACAATAAGCTTTAATGAAAGATATAGGGATGGACTTGGATAAAAGGAAAGGATTAACTATAAGAATTAAAATTCAGCTAATAAATATATACCCATCAAATTTTATATAAAAACTCATAATTATATATTTCAAAACGTTAATTACATAAATAATGTATCAAAACATTTGTCCTACATGTCATGAAAATCATCTATAATTGAATCTACACTAACCTTTTCAACAGATTTCTTTTCAAAATAAATATTTTTCTAAACAAAAAATCAATATAACAAACATTATTTCAACATATTGAAAACAAAAATTGGTATCTACTTAACCATAATTTTTTTAGGAAAATGTCATACTACTATGTTCTAAAAGTCTGCTAAATTAGAATAGCATGTGTTACTCATCCTCATCTAATGTTATCTTAGTGCATGATTCACATGTAAAAACTTGAGAAAAAGCTTTATAAAAAGAAGAAAATGGTTCGAAAAAGATAAAAATACTTTATTTTCTTTACTTGTGAATAAATTAGCTTATGATGAATCTTTCCATACTTTTGTAGATAAAATAAAGTAAAGTTCTTGCATTTGACAATGCAATGTAAGAGACGTTGGATGATGTCCCACATGAAGTGAAGCTCAATAGAAGCTCTGCACAAGAGGCCCAGCATTGGATGTTAGAAATGTACTAGAAATGTTGTGCCAGACGCTAGATGTAACACCCATATTTTTGTATATTAAATTATCCTATATTTATTTGATCCCTACAGTTATGTTCATATTAGAAAGTAGTACTTAGTTTAGATTTTTAATAATTTTTGGAAAATAGAGTCCGGAAAAGAGTAAAATGACTATTTTTCTCTAAAAGGACTAGATAATTGAGAAAATAGATAAAAATAGTTAGAACTGTCTAAGATTTATTTTTAAATCATCAATATAATTAGAATAATTAATAATAATTTTATAAATTTTCAAAAATTTATTGAGACAATTTTTCGAAAATGACAAAAATACCCTTGGTTGACTACAGGAACCAAGTAGAGACTTTTGACCTCAAAATATTTGAAAATTTTATATTAAGTATATTTTATTATAAAATTTTTATTTTAAAATAAAAATAGTGAAAAATATAACAACCCAATTTTAAATTTTTTCAACCGTTTTTCTAATATTTGATAATGTAATTTTGAAAAATCAAGAAGGAATTTCAAAATTCTAATTCTTGCCATTATGCTCAGAATTTCAAGATTTATTTTATTTTTATTTTTAATACTTTTTCCAAGCTGGAGCCGCAAAAATTAGAAAATGACGATTTTGTCCTTATTCTCACATTAAGGCTAACATGAGAAAAAGATACAATTGATATTAAAATGTCAATTTGAGCTTGGAATCATGTCATATATATTAAAATGTAATTTTATAAATTTTCTAGGAATTTTCTGAAATTCTTGCGTAAAATAATCAAAATTTTGGTATTTATTGAATTAAAATAGATTTTTTATGAATTTTATAGCTTAAAAATACAAAATAAATACATATAATTTGAAAAAATTAATAAAAATTAAAATTTATTATTAGAAATTTATTTTTGATGAAAAATAATGTATTTGTCTAGTTTTGCATTAAAATGCATTATTTTGATATTAAAAACTAATTTTTCAAATTTAGCATTTTTATCAGCACCGGTTAATTTATCTACAGAGAAAATTTACATTGAGGAGCTTGAGGACAACTCATATAGCATGTCCCCAAGCCTAGGAGGGGTGATTCACCACCCTAAATGGTGTATGTGTCCCTAAATTAGATTAAAATAAAAAAAATTAGATTTATGACATAATGCTTACATAATGGCTTATGTAATTTTGTGGACACCTAATTCTTTCTCCTCCTCTATAAATAGCCATGGTTTTGAACCATTTTTCAAAACCTCTCCCTCTCTCAAGCTACCAAATTCTTAGAGAGCTTCTCTCTCTAGAAATTTTTTTTTTACTTTGCTTTTATGTTAAAATTTTACTAGTTTTCCAACAACTAGTAAAGTTCTCTTCCTAGGAGCTTTGCATCAACAATTTCATCCTCTTCATCAACCACCTTAGAGGTAATAGGGGGAGTGGGGTTAGTTCTAAATTATTGTCACTTTGCATGTTGATAGAAAGGGTTTCCCCTAAATCCGTTTAGGCATAATTTTAATTATTATTACCATTATATTATGTTTAATGCTAAAATTTAATTTTTATTAAGTTGTTACTTTGCTCAAATTTAAATTATTAAATTATAATTGCTAAGTTGTTACCCTGCTCAAATTTAGATTATCAAATTATAATTTCTAAGCTGTTACTCTGCTCAATTTTAGAAAATTAAAATGCACTTGCTAAGCTGTTACTTTGCTTAAATTTAGAAAATTAATATGTATTTATTTAGTTGTTGATCTACCAAAATTTATTAACTAAATTACTATGTCATTATTCTGCTAAAATTTTATATGATTACTAAATTGTTATTCTATTAAAATTTTGGTATTTTGCAATTTCTGTAAAATAAGGCAGAAATGTTGATTGTACTGGTGCTTAAATGAGACCAGAGAAACCTCTGCTTGAGAAGTTAGAAATTGATAGTTTAGTAAGTAATGTAAAGCAAGTGACATGCAGTGGCATGGCACCCTACTAGGGAAGCTATAGTTTGGTACGCTGAGGGATGAAAAGCAATGACTCATTTGAGCAGGTCTTGGGGGTAGGCATCGAGTGGTGAAGGTCCTAATGGCCAGGGTAGCCCCCTCAAGTTGGGATATTCGCCTGACCAAGCTCGATAACCCCGACAACTACTCAGCATTTTGAGATTAGTGTGAGAGTATACCTCTATAAATAGACATCCTGACTTATATTTGTTCCTCATTGATGATGAGAACTGTACCATGTGATGATGTTGATGAGGTATATACACTCCCAATCACTTTCCAAGTTCTGTTGAGAACTATTACTCACTAATGGGAAGTATGGATCCATAATAGTCAAGGTAGTGTAGTATATGTTAGAATAAACACTAGGTTCCCTTCGTTAATTATGTTTTAATTCCTATCGTACATGTGAAAGTAATTTTAGAACAAATCACCTCACTCCATTGTTTTTTTTTCTTGTATGATTGATCGTAATTATTGAAGATGACAGTAATACCTGATGATGCTGAGGACGAGTCAAGAGATACTCCTCCAGATTTGTATGCATAGTTTATAATAGTTTCTTTAAAGGATATGGTAGATAAATACTGTTCTGTATAGGATCTTTTTTATGTATATATTGGGCTAGGTAGTATATGTCTTTTGATGTACTTTTGTTTTCTGTTTGACTATTATGTATTACTCAAACGATGATGTACAATTGATATATATATATATATATATATATATACATAAGCATTTTTTATCATTTCACTTCTATTTTTAAATTCTATTAAATTTAGAATTTTTCTATTATAAAATCGAAAAAAATTTACTCACATTTTCATCAACTTAATTTAATAATTAAATTAATATGAATTATATTTAAAATTAAGGGAATGTTATACTGGACACACCAAATTTTTCAACTAGATTCATGTTCGAGACGTCTTAATGCTTGGGGATGCCAGATCAAACACTAGGACATCATTTCCATGCTAACAGAGTAGCATCTGCCATGCTGCATGGCATATAACTGACTAAAGCCTATCCATTTCAAATCTTCACTCAATGTCCCAGATGCTTAGCCAGCATGGACGCAAGCGGTATTTTACTAACAATATGAAACGGTTTTGCTGATTGTTTAGGCCCATTCCACTTCATATAAAAGCCAATGCAAGGCTCATTGGCAAGATGAGGGGACGTTGGAAGACACTCTTCACCATCACCCTAATCTATAGGTTTTTCTTTCATTTCATCGTTGGAGCCTCATCCCTTGAAAGAGAAGTGTGAAGATCCAATGTATCCACCATCTCCTGTTACCATTTATGTCTTGTATCACTTTTTATCTGTCTTGTTTTTCTTTATTTCAGTGAAATTAGGATTTAATGGATTTAGCGAGATTCCTTTGTATGAATCTTTTGATTTAATGCAATTCCTTATATTTATCAACTCTATTCTTAATACTTTTTCACGGTAACTCACTGATGAGAATGATGTAATGTGTGCATGATGAGGAATCATATGTGTGTGTTCTGAATTGATGCTTGATCACCATGTCTTACGTTGAGTCTAAGAATAGCCCTTTTGAAGACATGTATTCTTATGGATTTTGAACTTAATGCTTGATTTGAGTTTTAATAGATCATGCGAAAGCAATGTATTAAGCTTGATTCATAGATCTCTTCACTAAGGAATTGGGTCAATCTATTTTTGAGAGATCCGAACTTTGAAACCTTGTTGTTTTGTGTTGAATTACGGGAAAGTGTATGGAATGACCACCACAAGAGGAGTTAAATATCTAGTTATATTTTCCACCAATATAAAATCAAATTAAAATCTCAAAAACATAGCAGTAGATTTAATTTTTTGCATTTTATATCTTTGGTGATTTGTGGTGTAACAACGCAAATATTACCTAACTCATTGATAGTTGAATAATTGAATTCAAACGTTTTACTCCAATTCCTAAGAAGAACAATACCCTACTCACCAGAGTTTTATTACTTGTTCGACTAGTGCACTTGCTATAAAAGAGGGTTTGAAATTGAAATTTATCAATATATGCTTTACACATACTGTACCTAGAACCTCAACACTCACTAGATTATCTTTTATGACAATAATAGCCAACAACCATGAAAGAATTATTTACTTTCATGTTGTTGAGAACTGGGAGAAGAATATTGTGTCATGGCAATTGTCACTGTTCTGAATGCAAATTCTAGCAAATCACTAATGCAACTCGATATCAAGTTTGTTTTTCCTTGCTTTACACATCGATGTGTCTAGACTCATGCACTCGAGGCTAGAAGCACATTGGGGCCTCACAAATAACATGAGAAGAACAAAGATGAAAAGAGAAAAACAACTAGAATATATGAAGGATTGTGATAAAAAAAAGAATATTTGTTAGTGTATCTCAAAGCTCAAGTATTCAATATCTTATATAGTGTGCATAAGATTGCCCCATTGGCAAAGATTAATAAATAGGCTTTAATTCTCAAATCAATATTAATGGAAGACTAATAAAGCCATTTGATTGCAAATGTAATCATTTATATGTCGAAATTTTAACAACAAATGATACATAATCATAGCATGTAATTCACAATCATAAAATAACAATTATAAGGATTAATAGATGTGTGCTTAAAGAGGATATAAGATCCATGCTTGTTATTTTGATTGAATCACAAACACCGAAATGAGGGAGATACTTTCGCTACTTGGTGGCTAAGATTTCCTACATAATGTTGTGTCACACAAAATTATCTATAGGACAATAAATATATAACCACCAAACAATAGCAAAGACCCATCATTTGGACACCAAGTAAAGGCCTAACCCATCATAGACATACTCACATCATAATCCCAAACAACTAATATTCATCAATTAAAATACCATAAATCTTATTTTCATAATTGATAATGATCTAAAATTTAATTCAATAATTAGACAATGTTAATATACAAAATTCAAATAATCTCCCACTTAAATAGCATTAATTTAATTATTGGAGACAAAAGATTATCATAACAAAATATCAATTATATATGTCCAAAGTAATAATGAGCTATTAACAATGCAAAAAATTATATTTGATAAGGACAAACATTATACACATCAATAACTCACATTTCATACATAAGATGGATAAAGGAAAGCATAATTTAATAAGATGTCTATACAATTTCAACAAAATAGTCCAAGCATCTTAATGATATCATTAGAGACATGATAATTGATGCTTTGCATTTTACATCATTTATGCATAGCATCTTACTTAGGGTGCATTATATATCTTTGCATTTAGGACTTAATTATAGCATATTTTCATTGTTTTTCCTTTCTTTTTGGAGCTTGTTATGCATTTGGTATTTTCTTGTTGTAGGAGTAGGTGTCATGGACTTGGAGGGACTAAAGGTAAAGATTGAAAGCATTTTGGAAGTAGTAGGACTTGAGTTAGCAGTTTTGGAGACCCAATAGACAAATTGCAAGCACCTTGTGGTGGTCCAAAGGAGTTCACCCCCGTGAATCCTGCTCACCCCCATGAGCTTATCTGGTTCATGAATTTTTTGTTAAGGGCAGAGGAGTTCACCCCCGTGAACTCCTAATCACTCCTGTGAACTTGACCGACAGCATTTTCCCTTTTTCGCATTTGTCACATGTAATATGGGCCTGAACCCTATTGAGCCCTTTTATTTATATAGGTTTAGAAAAGAGGAAAAAACACTTTTGGAAAAGAGCTTGAAACCAAAGGCAAGAGCCTAGGGATCATCTTCTCCTCTTCTTTTTCGGTTTGATGTTCTTATTTTCTAATTTTTATTCTGTCTTTATGGGTATTTGTGAGTATTTCTTCTTTATTCTAGATTGGGCGTAGCCCTATGAACTTCTTAATGAATTGATTCCTGTAATCGTTGTGTGAATCTTGTTTTCCTGTTGATTCCTTCTTTATTATTTATCTCTATGCGAAACAATTAGACTACATTTTACATAATTTTAGGGGTTTGGGGAAGTACTGAAAGAGAACCCAAACACTAGAACCATAGGGAAGGAACTTAGGTCTAAACTATGAAAGTAGATGAAACCTTTGAGGAATTAATTAAATTAACAAAAAGCATAATGGGTTTAATTAAACACAATCATCACGAAAGTAGGTGGGTAATTTGATTAGACATCTCTCCGTATCTTGAAAGAGAACAAAGGGTATCTTAGATTAATTCACCCTCAATGAGAACTGGTTGAAGCACAACGATAACTGGAATTAATTTATTAAGTGTCATAGTGTGAACCCTGATCCTAGAAGTTTCAATTATCAAACTTCTCCAATTTCATATTATTTGTTTGTTTCTGAATTTACTTGTGACTTCTCTTCATTGAATCAACATGCATTTAAATTATTCCCTTTTGTTTAATTATAATTGAATCACAATAATTACTAAGCCTAACACGCGGTCCCTATGGATTTGATATTATTACTTGACGATAACTGTGCACTTGCGGTTTTTGCACTTCAATAATAACAGTGACGCCATCAAATTACACATCTCATCAAAAACAATAAACAAATGCATAATTTCAAACTCTCATTAACACAAAACATCAAAAGACTTAACCAAATATATATAAGCAATAATATTCTCAAAAGCTCAAATAGTTAAACCTTTGGTTGGTGTGGATTTACCAATATGCACTCTATAGCAATGTACTCAATATAAGCCCGAGACTCTAGAAATTTCTCTCTTTGAAACATCAAAGTGCTTTGTACAAATAGAACTCTTATTATTTTGAGAGAAATATGCAAAAGTATTGTTGCAAGGTGTCACAACGGGCCTATATAGATGTGTCAAAACAGACCACCTGACCCAACAAGCCAAGGGGTGGAAGCAGGTCAAGCCGAGCTGGCCTAATTTTCTTATGGGCTACACTTTCATTAGCCCAGGGCTGGGCCAAATTGGCTAATTTTGTAATTTTTTTTGCCTAAGTTTATTTAAATTTTACCAGAAATATAAAAAATAATACCGAGCCAAATAAGCTCGATAATTTTCAAGCCTGCATTTTATGCATTTGACTTGGCTCATCTAACCCATTAAGGCAAGCCAAATTGACCCTCTCTTTTTTTTTTGCCTCAAATTTAAGAGCCCGGCCTAGCCCTATTGGGCTAGGCGAAATTTGACAACTCTAGGCCTAGCTATGCTTTCAACGATGTAGAAGCCAAAAATTAGCCACATAACTTGGCAAGTAGCTAGCCTCATAGAAAGAGACATATTCTGTCTCTAAGATCAAGTAGCTATAAGTGTTTTCCTGACACTCTTCCAAGAAATAGCTCCTCTTACCATCAGAAAATAAAAGTTAGAAGTAGATTTTTAGTCATCAATGTAGCCTATAAAAACAATGACCTTAAATTAATCAAACTTCACATAGGTCAACATTTAATTCATACCACCCTACAAATATCTCAAGACCTTTTATGACTTTCCAATGATCCAAAATGGGTTGTTCAAGTATCTTCCTAAGGTATTAACACCAAAAATAGTATTAAGATGAACACAAACTTGTGTATACATTAGGTTGTCAAAAACGAAAGCATATAAGACCTTATTTATCTTAGTTGTCTCCTTACAATTCTAAGGACATTAGGGCTTAAAAGAAATCTCTTCTATATACAAACTTGTGCATACATCAGGTGATCACTCTTTGTTCATTCGGTGTGCTGCAAAGTCCTTAATATTGCCATGCTTATATATGTTGAAGACATGTTGATAATGCGGGATTCTCTTGATGTATTATCTAAGGTCAAGTCCACCCTTCAACAATTTGGCATTAAAGACCTTGGCACTCTCAAGGTTTTCTTAAGCTTGAAGCAACCTATTCTTCCAAATGAATTACTTTATGCCAAAGGCAATATTGCCTCAACTTGCTCTTGGACACTGGTACATTATGGTGTAGACCAACTAATAGTCCCGTGGACCCTAGTGTTTGACTTCATCATGATAAAGGCCTTTTATACAATGATGTGGCTAAGTATAGGAGATTGATTAAACGTCTCATATACCTCACTAGCACATGACCAAACATCTCACATGCAGTACAAAAGTTGAGTTAGTTTCTTTCTAAGCCAATTATGGTGCATTATAAGGCAACTTAGAAGGTACTTCATTATTTAAAAAGTTATTTAGGCAAAGGCTTGCTTTTCCCATGTTGTTCTTCCTTGCAGCTTATGGCATTCATAGATTCTAATTGGGGTGGCTATCCCAATTCACAAAAATCTGTTAATGGCTTTTGTTTCTTCTTGGGGCAGTTTCTCATCAGTTGGCGTCCAAGAAATAAACCATCGTAGCTTGTTCTCCATCTAAAGTAGAGTATCATGATCTAGCTTCAACCACTTACGAGCTTCAATGGCTACATTAGAATTAGAGGATTAGTTGCACCAAGCAAGTTGTCTTGTATTGTGACAATTGCAATGCTCTTCATATTGTGACGAATCTTGTTTTCCATGAAAGAACAAAACATCTGGAGGTTGATTGCCACATTGTGAAGGAGAAAGTCTCAGTTGTGTTGATTTGTTTGTTGCCATTGCTATCCAATGAACAAACTGTTGACTTGTTCACTAAGATTTTGCATCCCAATCCTTTCCATCATTTGGTTGCCAAGCTCGAGATAGTCAATATCTACTACCCTTGAGCTTGCGAAAGGATATTACACGTGTATAAGTTGGTTAAGAGTTAATTAGTTAACCTCTAAAACACTTGTATAAATAGTTGTATCGTCATTCTTTTTCATATCTAAAAAAATACATCAAATTTTAGCTTCCTTTTTCTCTTAATAGCTCTTAGTTCATCAAGAAAATTTATGAATCATATCATGCAACAATAAGATCCTACAATATTTCAAATATTACTTGTACTAAGCTCAACGTGGTGAATGTTGGGTGGGGGCAAACCCATTCCTACCATGTCATAATGGTGGTGCCAAATTAGCTTGATAACCAAAGCCATGGAAAGTTGTGCAAAAGAGTTAGATGGGATGCATAGAAACCATGACCAAACAATAGTTGGAACCCAAATCAAGTCTTCATTGTGAGACATGTATGTGTACTTGATAACATTTAGTAGACGAGTTTCAATAGGATGAAATATAATATGAATGTGTATGTGTGTGTGAGAAAGAGTTTTGTTCTATGTCTGATGTATTTGAAAAATATGATAGAATTAGATATTTAGGGAATTTTGACCCTATTAAAAAAAAAGTAAAACGGGAGAAAACATATAGAATAGAATATTTAATTTCATTTTTTTCTATATGCTAATGGTTACTTTACCGTGCATATTTGAATGCATTAAACAAATAATATGAAATAATGTGTTGCTACTTTAAAATATGTTCTCTTTAGTTTGAGAAAAAATTGTTTTTATTTCTTATTTTTGTAAGTAATTGTAAAAATATTATCTAATCTTCATTTTTCAACTATTATATATTTGTATATGAAAAATGATGAAAATAACGAAATGATAAAATGTTTTTTTTATCATTTTCTATATAAATCTTTAAAAACATAAAAAAAAATTAAAAAAAATCTTGCTAGTATTTTATCATCAATCATGCTTATAATCTTCCATCAATATATTCTAATTAAGGGTAAGAAATAAAATTATTGAAACAAAACAATTTTCATTTTTAAGGTATTTTAAATATATAAATTGATTTAAAATCAAGTCACTTAATATTTTGTATTGCCATGTTATGTGACATGGTTAATGAATTTTACTGTCATGGTAAACTCTCAAATGGTGTTTTGTCTTCATTTATTGTCTTAGTACCCAAAAGGAGCAACCCTCAAACAGTATCTAAGATTAGACCTATTTCTCTAATTGGAAGTATCTATAAAATTATTTCTAAACTCATGGCTATTCGGTTAAAAAAGGTTATAGGGTTGGTCGTTTCTTTTAGTCAAATTGTTTTCTTGCCAAATGGGTAGGTTTTAGAAGGTGTGCTCTTGGTAAATGAGTTGGTGGACTTAGTTCAAAGAAGTATAAGACAATGCTTTACTTTTAAGGTAGACTTTGAAAAGGCATATGATTCAATGAATTGGGGTTTCTCAAACTATATGCTACGTAGATTGAGTTTTTGTGAGAAATGAACAAATTTGATTAAAGCATGTGTATTCCATGGATCACTTTTTGTGCTTGTTAGTGGTTCCCTAACAGAGGAGATTCCTATGTTTCAGGGTTTATGGCAAGGACATTCCTTGTCCCCCTTCCTTTTTCTGATTATTGTTGAGGGGTTGTGTGGTTTGATGGGCAATGCCTTTTCACATGGAAAATTTTTTGGTTTATCTAATGATAAGAAGATAAATATTTTTCTATCACAATATGCAAAATGATAATTCATTGATGGGAGAGGTAAAAATGGAAAATCTTTAGACTTGAAAGGCTATTCTTCGAAGATTCGAACATATATCCAGATTAAAGATATTTTTTAGCAAAAGTGCCTTTTTTTTAGTATTAATGTGGAGGGCTCTTTTATGGTGGCAGTTGCTAACTTCCTGCATTGTGGTTCTGATAGCCTCCCTTTTAAGTTTCTTGGTTTGCTGATAAAAGCAAACCCGAGAAAGGTTGCTACTTGGGCACCAATTATAGAGTCTATGAAGTGTTAGTTGTCAACATGGAAAGGAAAGAAATTGTCTCTAAGCAATTGCATTGTGCTAGTAAATTCTGTATTATGCATCCTCCCTTTATACTAATTGATCTTTTTATTCAAAATGCCCAAGAGGATCTTGAATATTCTAAAAGGGTTGCAAAGAACTTCTTTGTGGTTTGATGGAGATGACCCTCGCAAAATTACATGGGTCAGCTGGGAAAAAATCTATTAGCCAAAATCTTGTGGTGGTTTTAAGGGTAAAGGACTTGGAACTCTTTAACTTGAGCCTTTTAGCTAAATGGAGGTGGCGATTTCTAGTAGACACTGATGTTGTTTAGTTCTCACTCTTATTTTATAAGAATGGTAATTTAAGTTGCCTACCTAAAGAATCATCTTGGATAACTTCTAATTAATTTGGTAGAGGGATTTTTGCTTGATAGAGAATTTTTATGTCCCACCACTTTGGTTCACCAAATGTGTATTTGGAAAAGTCAAAAATAAGGAATGTGTTAGATTTTGGCACAATGTTTGAATTGGGAATTCTAGCTCGAAACATTATTTCCCTCACCTATACCAAATTTCTATTAATAGGGATGCCTATATGGCTGAAATGAGAGAATGGTTTGATAATAATTGGTGTTGGATTTGGTGGTGGAGGAGGAATCTTTTCGTGTAGGAAGAGAATTTGTTGGAAGATCTAGTAAATGTATTGAATTCAGTCTCTTTGAGTAAAGGTTTGTCGGATCAATGGATATAGAAGGAGGACTCTTCCGACCTTTTTTCAATTAAGTTAGATTACTCTTTTCTTTAGGCTTAGTTGATATCAGGGAGTGCTCACTCTTCTCTTTATGTTTATCTTTAAAAACTTTTGAAAGAGCTTTGTTCCACTGAAAGTGTTTGTCATGTCTTGGCAGGTCTTTTTGGATAAATTGCCAACTCCTGCTAATCTTTGTAAGAGAGGAGTATTTCTTAGGTGCAAGGTATATATTATGTGTTGTGTTTTTCCTTTGTAGAAAATAGTCATCACTTATTCCTATCTTCCTTAGTGATAAATCAGATTTGGTATGTAGTTTATGCTTGGTTTGGGTATCTTGGGGCCTTGCCTAACAACAACATATTTGATCATTATATATATACAATTTAGTTCTCTTTTAAGAAAGGAAAAAGTTGTGCATTGTTCATCATCTTTTTGGCATGTTGTGGTAAAGTCTACATACTTGGATTATGCATGACAACATTATATTTCAAGGTGTTCCTTTTGACTTCAATGATGTTTTTGACTTAATAAAGGTTAGATCATGGATATGGTTTAAGGCCAAGAAGGTTAATACTTGATGCTCTTTCTTTGATTGGTGTATTGATCCTATAGCTTGTCTTTATCTAGAGTTGTCAAAATGGGTTATGGCCAACTCGGCTCACCACGAGTTTGAGCCGGGTTAGGTGGGTAAAATTTGGCTCACTTGAGTGGTGGGTCAAATTGGACCCTCCTTACTTGACTTGCAGCTCACCCAGGTTGAGCCCATGGTGAGTCGGGTTGGCTCACAGGTTGAGGTTTTTTTTTTTAATATAGTTTACTATACTAACTTTATAAGTAATTAAAGAGTAAGTAACATATAAACCCAATCATTTAATTCTATTCCAATCATAATAAAGGATAGAAGTATACTAACTTGTCTTTTTATATATAGATATAGAATTAAAATGTGAATATGACTTTTCAAATCATTAATATATATAAATTGTGAGACACAATATAACAAACCTATTGATACTTTGATTTTCATTAAGCGCATCAAAATTTTTATCACCTTAATTAATTTTTGTATTTTTTTTATACTTTTTTACTTATATATTATATTTTGTTATTTATTTATTTATTTTTATTTTAAGCGAACCAACCCGTATAACCCATCAACCGGTGGTGGATTAAGCTGGGTTGAACATTTTTTGGCTAACTTTTTTATCAACCCAGGGTGAGCCAACTCGAGTGAGCTAGGTTGGCTCACTTTGACAGCTCTGTCTCTATCTTTCCCTTTGATATGTCCTTTTAAGATTCTTGTATTCAAATTATAGTAGCCCGGCCTACTACTCTATTAATCAATCAATAAATTTTTACTTATAAAGAAAACTTACTATTTTTAACCATGAGGGATATATAATTCGTTATAATACTCCAACTAACATGTTTAAATACAGATAAATGAAAAGACAAAAGTTGAATACAATATATATTATTAGTATTAGTACTAAACAAGTTTGACGAAACCAAGCCTTTAACCATATATCACCTTCGTTTTATATTTTGGTTAGATCAGTAGCCTCTTTGTTACGTAAGTTTAACGCACCAAAGTATACGAATTCTCGTGGGGTATGTTGATTTCTCATTTAAATTTTATCCTACTTGAAATCGTTGCGGGTTGACACTTTACACATTCAAAAGGTACCATGAGTCTAGTGTCCTATATTTTCTGAACATGTGGACAATATGATTTAAAATCAACAGAAGATGTGTAGGTTTGTTAATCATATTTCTCGGCTTTAAACTGAATTCCTTGAGTTGCGTCCCTTTAGCTGCCGAATGAACCATTCCTTTCAAAGATACCCTCCTATTATTTATCGTTCGCCATTGTCCTTATCATATCAATTAATGTTTTTACTATGCGCAAATATAAATTCCATTTCCTACTATCACTCAACCCCCAACCCCACCAACTCCTCACCACTAAACTCAACCACATTCTCCCAACACTTCTCCTTCTCTCTGCCGGCCCACAATGGGCGCTCTCACGATCCTAATTCCCTTCATACTAGCTTCATTATTTCCATACTTTCATTCCCCAGCGGTTTCTCAGACTCTGTCATCACCCTTTGCAAACCAAGGCCAATGGCATCTCATGCAAGCAAGCATTGGCATATCCGCAATGCACATGCAACTGCTACACAACGACAAAATCATCATGTTCGACCGAACCGATTTTGGCCACTCGTACCTCCCTCTTTCCAATGGCCGTTGCCGCATGGACCCATACGACACTGCCCTCAAAATCGATTGTTCCGCTCACTCCGTGCTATACGACGTAGCCACAAACGCGCTCCGACCCTTAATGATACACACAGACACGTGGTGCTCCTCAGGCTCCGTTCTCCCCAACGGTACATTGGTCCAAACCGGTGGCTACAACGACGGCGAACGTAGCATTCGCATGTTCACCCCATGCTTCGACGAAACCTGCGATTGGGTTGAATTCCCAAGTTTGTTATCACAAAGAAGATGGTATGCAACAAACCAAATACTCCCAGATGCTCGTGTCATCGTTGTTGGAGGTAGAAGACAATTCAACTACGAATTCTTACCTAAAACCCCTAACCCTAGCAATTCTCCCTCGTCTATTCCCCTTAACTTTCTCCAGCAAACCACCGATCCGAGCGAGAATAACTTGTACCCTTTCGTGCACCTCTTACCCGACGGAAACCTATTCATCTTCGCCAACACAAAATCCGTGTTGTTGGACTACAAACAAAACCGTGTGATCAAAGAGTTCCCTCCAATCCCAGGCGAAGATCCCCGTAACTACCCTAGCTCAGGCTCCTCCGTGCTTCTCCCACTGGACGAAAACCTAGGTTCTCCCGAAGCTGAAGTCGTGGTCTGCGGAGGGGCGCCACGTGGCTCGTTCGAAAACGCCGCACGTGGGAACTTCATGCAAGCCCTCAGCACGTGCGGGAGGCTGAAACCCACTGACCCTAACCCTACTTGGGTGATGGAGAACATGCCAATGCCACGAGCAATGGGAGACATGCTTCTTCTCCCCAACGGCGAGGTCGTTATAATTAACGGCGTAGGGGCGGGGACCGCCGGGTGGGAACACGGCCGTGACCCGGTGCTAACGCCGGTGATATTCCGGCCGTCGGAGACAGCGAACTCAGGGAAACGGTTTAGTGTGATGGCACCCGCGTCAAGACCCAGGTTGTATCACTCTTCAGCGGTGTTGTTGAAAGATGGGAGAGTGCTAGTTGGTGGTAGCAACCCTCATGTTTATTACAATTTCACTGGGGTTGAGTACCCCACTGATCTTAGCTTGGAAGCGTTTTCTCCGCCGTATTTGGCGCCGGAGCTTGATCCGGTGCGGCCAACGATCAGGTATATTACGAATAATAATGTGTTAGGGTATAGGGTTTTCTGTTATGTCACGTTCACGGTGCCCTATTACGCTTCGGCGAGTGAGGTGTCGGTTAGGATCGTGGCACCGTCGTTCACGACGCACTCTTTTGGACAGAATCAGAGGATGGTGGTGTTGAAGTTGAGTGGCGTTACGTATCTGGCCGGGGAGGCTTATTATGCCACCGTGGTGGGGCCGTCCACGGCGGAGATTGCGCCGCCGGGGTACTACCTGTTGTTTGTGGTGCATAAGGGTGTGCCAAGTTCAGGTTCGTGGGTGCAAGTGATGTAGTGTGATGGAGAATATGGGTAGGTTCACCATTGGTTGAATGGTTGTTAATAAGTAGCATACGTGTATGGAGAGGAATTTGTAGTGCAGATAAATCATGATGAATTAATGTCGACCAAAAAAGAAATCATGATTTGTATTTACGTGTTTTACAATGTGTTCTGTCCTAATTTAGGGTTTGTCTGAGATTTAGGGTTAGAGATTAATTTTTAATTTCCTAATTTGATAGTTTTTTAAAAATTATAAAAATAAAATGATAAATTAATATAAAGATTTAATTACTTTTTCGGTTTCTATAGTTGCGCAAACTTTACATTTTGGTCCTTATAGTTAAAAATAATTTGTTTTGGTCTCTATACATGCACTTTCAATATCAATTTGGTCCCTACCATTTTAAACCTCTACAAATTGAATAAAAAAACACCAAAAAATGTCAATTTGTGATAGTTTTATATTGCCAATTTTCATTTTGTGACGGTTTTATTTCACAGAACTAAGACACACTTAACGGCATGAACTAAACTGATATCAAAAGTGTATCCATATGGACTAAAATAGATTGTTTTTAATTATAAGGACCAAAAGGTAAAGTTTGCGTAACTATAGGAACCAAAAAAATAATTAAACCTAATATAAATTTAACGTCTTGACCTTTTATTTATTTTTATAAATATTATGTAATTCTCTTCGTTTAAAAATGAAAATTTTAATCTCCTTTCTTTTTTCCTCTAAAATCTCACATTGCCATTTAAATCATTTGTATTGAATATAACATGTAGCGGGGTACATGGGTTTGGTTGGTGTTGAAGCCCAACCTGAACTCGAACTGAGAACATTTAAACACTCTAACCCAAAATAACACGAACAGAAAGGGCCACAAAAACCCAAAATAACACTGAGAGAAAAGGCCGCAAAAATGACCTATCCTAACGATAAAAAATGGCTTTACCAGTTTGGGCCCTTGCAGATATTTTTATTCTACTATATTATACATTTATCAAGCTAGCTACGATTAATTTATTCTAAATGACTACGTGATTAAAGAGCGTGAAAAAGTATATAATTTAGAAGGGTAAGGCAGTAAGCAAAAATTTATGTATACAAGTTCAACCACAAATCTGAAAGCAAGTTAATAGTAGGACAAGATATTGAAATAAGTTGTGTAACTGCACGTGAAAGTTAGGCCAAGCGTTTCCAGCTTTCCATATTTTTATTATACTTCGTTGTAAATTGGTTTAATGCTATAGGCAGTTTGGGTTGTTTTACAGCAGTTTTAACATTTTACTAAGCTGAACCAACTTCAACTTCAAATATATAAAGGAATCTGACCTGAACCAGCTTTGTGTTCTATCTAGGGGGAACTAATTTAATAGTCAAAGATACCCTTCTATCAATATTTGACCTTTCTTTCCACCAAATCAATTTTTTTAGCTTTTCTATTGCTTTCAATAAGAAAGAGGGACTCAATGTAACCTAAGCCAATATCCATTTGTAGAAGGCACTTGTTTATTGATCTTCATCACGGTGTGTCTGGCAAAGCAACGAACTTGCCTGGAAACTCCTTGGCTTGCTGCCCCACATGTTTAAGCAAGGCCTAAATAATGTTGGTGATCTACACAAGCCTCTTTCTTTTTATTCCGAGTGTGCAAATGGCGCCAACGTTTCACCAGAATGGTGGGATCGTTTACATTGTGTTATGATGTGTCACTACGGGTTTGTTCTCGGCTTCTTGCAATTGAGAACACTTTTACGAAGAGGTACATGACGGAGAAGTTATTTTATGCCTAGACTCTGGTGTAGTTGCTATCTATTTTGGTGCACTAAACGTCATGGATTTTGTGCTGTTCTTATACTATTCTTATTAAAAGATGTGCCAGAATAGCTAAAAATTACTGATTTGTTGAAGAAAAAAAAAAGATAGAGTGTGTTAGAGGAAAAATCATTAGATGATATGAGATTATTATAGTTTCAACTAATTAAATGTTATTAATTCTTTCTTATATATTAAAAAACTTATGTGTTCCATAGAAATTAGCCAGAATCATGGACACATAAATGTCTTGAATCACCTAATAATTTCATGTATTGTTTGCTTTTCTCATATTTTTTAGTTTCTTTTTGCAACTTTTCGGAAACAGAATGTAGCATTTTCGGATGGTGCAAAGACCAAGTAATGCAAAAAGATTAGAAACCAAGACTACTACTGACTTTGGCTTTAACGAAGAATTATCAAAATACCACACTTTATACCAAATGATTGTTACAGTGGAGGATGGGTACCATCTAACACAAGACTAAAAATAGCCACGTCCTTAATGATCCCTTTGACATACACATACTTTTTGAGTATGCCCTCCTTAACGAATCCTGCTTTTTCCAACACCCTTTGGGACGCTTTGTTCTCTACATCAACAAAAGCTTGTACCCTTACCAAATCAGGGACATCCTTGAAGACTTGTGACACAGCAATCTTCACCGCTTTGGTGCCAATCCCTTGGCCCCAGTACTTGGCAGCTATGGCATAGCCAATCTCCGCCCTACACCTGATCCAGGAGACACGGACACAAACCCAATGGTCAGATCGTCGACGCATATGGAGCGTCATGATGAGATGAACTAGACGAAGCTTGTTCCTTCGAAACGAAAGTGTTCCATCGGGTAAAGTGGGTCACTCTATCATCACATGCTAATAACATGAAATCATCTACGTCGCTCAACTTTTGCCATACTGAAATGCTAATTTATAGCCAATTTTGTGTTTGTAGTATATTTAAGATTTAACTTCATGCTGTTTCGGATCACCTAGATATATAATTGGTACACGCCAGATCTACCTTATATTTTAAAATGCTGAATTGCAGGTACGAAAATCAATAAAACAATAGACAGGATTGATTATAGAAATTTTTTGGACTGCGCAGTTAGTTTTTGTTAAAAAACTTCAATGTTTGAAAGTTACGTAATTGAGTCTTGATAATTTAAAATTTAGTCAAATGAATTTATTTAAGGGATAAAGTTCTTTAATTCAATTAAAGAGTTAGACTTGGCTGGCCACGTCCTTGTTGTCCTGTCCTGCCACCATAGTATTTAACTATTTTGTTGGTCGTGTGATCCTTGTCATGACCCCCTTTTTATGAGATATTCATATGGACTTAATGTATAAACTCTACGTGGACTAAACCATTACACATAAATTATTATGCTACATTCAATTATTGCTCAGATCTTTGTAAGACCCAGTTATTTCATAGTATTATATTATTTTAATTTATTGAGAAGAAGCTACAAGGCTACAAGCTACCAAATTCACAACACATCACTTGAGATGCAAGTCTTTTAGGAGGTTGTCTTAGTTTAAAAATCAAACCGAACTATTAGTTCAATAAGTTGGGCCGAAACTCTGTTGTCATTAGTTGGGCCAAAAACTCTGTTGCGATAAGCCTTTTTTATATAGGACCACATGTATTTTTATAGGATGAATCAAAAAAATAAGATGTTATTTGAACTGGAACCATTCATAATCTAAAAATAATTAATTTTTTATTATGTTTATTTTTTAAAAGCATAAAAATAAATTATTTTTTAAAATATTATTTAATTTTTTAAAACTTTAAAAAAAAAGTCCCCCCCCCCCACTTTCCCCCTTAGTGTGTACAAAAGTTTTTTTTTTTTTGTAAGTCTTACTTACAAAAAATTCTTCTTTCTTATTTTTATAATTAAATAAATAGTAAAAATTTGATATTGTCATCCTATCTTACTTTATTCCATTCCCTCCTCCCCTCCCCTCTCTATTTCTATCAATCTAAACAAAGAGTTGAAATTGTAAAAGATACAAAAGTAGTATTTATCTCACACTTTATGCAATATGATATAGATAAAAGGAGAGATATAGAAAAGAAATAAAAAAATATAAACATATAATAAATAATATGATGGACGATAAAAAGAAAGATGAACTACAAGAATATAAGAATTAAGGTATAAGAAAATCAAAATCCAATATAACTATTTCATAGATCGTCTAATTCAATCATTAATTATTGAATTGAATCTATTGAATAAAACTTTAAAATTTGACCAATTCAATTATTTTTAGTTATTAAGTATATATTTGGTAATAATAAATTTTAAAGAAATAGTTGTCTTTAAAAAAGAATATCTCAGAAAGACTTTAATGAAAACTGAGTAAATTACACTAACATTCCATGTGATTTTTTTAAATTGCACATAACCTCCTTTTTTAAAAGTTTACAATAACATCTTTTATAGAAATATACGATATAATGTTTTTAAAAAAATTAAGGGAGATTAATGTAATATATAATAAGTGTCAATATAATGTTTATCGAACAATTAAAGGGAGTTAGTGTGGAAGTAAAAAAAAGAAGAGTATCAAGTGAAATTTTGACGAAACATCAGAGGATATTAGTGTAATTTACTCGTGAAATTTTCTTTAATATAAAAGATAAGTAGAACCAAATATTAAAATCTTTTCTGGTAAAAATTAAATTGTCTCCATCTTGTGCATTCTGTTTTCAGTCTAAAGAACAAATATCCTAAACTAGAATGTTACTTATAATCTATAATAATATATAATGGCAATAAGTTATTTTGGTGTCTATTTTTTTTTTTATTCAACTGTCTTTTAACTCCCCTCTCAAATATAACTGTATATCATTACGGATTCCACTTTTTCTATTTTAGATTAAATTTAATATTTTTCTAAATAAAATAATGTATGTGGTTAGTCAAGTTATGCTCCCCTAGTCCTAACCTAAGGAGAAATACACTAGTTAAAATTTAAGAAGGATACGCGGAAACAGACATGTGCTAAACCAGTAATTACAATTTTACGTGCCATACTAAATCATTCTCAACGTAAAGTCTCAAGCGTTGATCAAAGAAATGAATAAAGGAACTGGGGTTTGCTGTAATTTATTATTTCTCGCTCCGTTTGTTTTGGACTCCTGAACCAGATTTCCGCATGCGTTTTTGAACGGTATGGGACTATTATGAATCATAATTTTGCGTATGATTGCTGTTAATCTTTATATCTGTGGATTAACAAAGCTGGTCTAATATCAATAGTAAGTGAAGCAAGTGACTCAATAGCAGAGAAGATATCGATGTATTAAAATCAGAGTGGGTAAAATTCAACAACTAAACAAGAATTGGGGATCCATCCATGATTGCAAACGTTTCGGCGCGCACACAATAAACCATATGATCAAAGGGAAACTCAGTTTTGTAGAAAATTGTGCTTTTAATGGATTAAAGGTAAACGTCACGACACCATCAGATGAAGGAATCGGTCTCAACTCTCAAACCAGTGTAGTTGGTCTGAATTCATGGGAAGGATTATAGTAGACATTCTTTGGGTATTATTTATTGGATTATTTTCAAAGCGCGTAACATGAAGCTCGTTAAGACAAACCAGCCTTTCCCAAGCCAGATTTTCGGGTTCCAAAATTAAACCCAAGATGCTCAATTCAACTTTTATATTCTCAATGTTAATCGAAACCTAAAGATGATAATTTGCCAGTCCCTGAAGAAATAAAAGGATGCCAGAAACAAGCATATCCCATAACAACAACAACAAAATTGAAACAAGTGAAGAAATATTATTACAGTGAATTTTGAACGTACAAAAACGAGGCCAAATATTACCACAAGTAACTAGTCACCAGGAGGAATTTCATCCGTTGACAAAAAACTATACAAAACCAAATCCTTAACAATCCCCTTGAGATAAGTGTACTTTCTGAGTACACCCTCTCTAAGGAAGCCAGCCTTTTCCAACACCCTCTGAGAAGCTTTGTTCTCAACATCAACAAAAGCCTGCAACCTCAGCAAATCAGGGAAATCCATGAAGACTTGAGGCACTGCAATCTTGAGTGCTTTGGTGGCTATCCCTTGGCCCCAGTAGTTAGTCGCAATAGCATAGCCTATGTCTGCCTTGCACCTTTCATCACCTGACCAACGATATACCGAAACAAAGCCTACGGAACGGTCATCAAGGCAGATTGACCGGCGCCAAGGGTGAGGTATGCAAACATCCCTTATGAAGGCCAAAGCCTCTTCCCTGGAACCACACGTCTTCCATCGGAGGTTTCGAGTCACTTGATCATCCCCTGCCCACAACAAGAAATCGCCAACGTCACTCATCTTGAATGGCCGCAGACTTATCCCAGAGAGATCCACCGGCAAAGTTGCCATCTTTGGTCAAATGTGCATTATTTTGGTTCCTAACCCCGTAATTTTTATAAATTGATTTGTGGGCACCACCACTAAAGAAAGATGAGCAGGGTGGCTGTTAGTTCCAAGGTACTAAATGAAACTTTCGGCTCCAATTACTGGCAAATGTACATTGTTTTAACTCCTTAGCCGAGTTTAAAAGACAACACATGTAACGAAAAACTAAGTGACAAGTAAAATTAAGTTACAAATCGATCAAAATTTTTCATTTAATTTCGACTTGAAAATTCTTTAATAAATAAAACAAACTGGACTATATATTCAATATAGACTTGAAATTGATCGGGGTCAGCACCATATGTTGGTTACAGTAGAAGTTAAACCAAAAATAGGAAGCCGCAGTTAGAACATTCTGGGCCCTTGTACAAGCCCCTAGGGCTTAAAGACTACCATCGGAAGAGTCGGCATTAAAAAGTTTTGACTAAGATTGGAAGGGGGCCGCGCGAACGCAGGCCCCCACTACCACAAATTATGACGTAGGCTCTCCCACTTGGGGAGACCTTAGGCTGGCACCCTTCCCGAGTGCAATGGAAGTCACCAGTCTAGGCCATGGGCCTTCCTGCTCACCCATTGACCCCGTCCAGGTAAGTATGTTCAAATGCTGCTAGTTGCTCCTTATTTAAACTGCGAAAGACTACACACATGTATATTCCTGACCGGTGTGGAACTAATCAGACAAGCTTGGTTACATTAAGCTTCTGGTATTTTCTCCTTGGATTGTCTAGAGTTCTGCCAGTACTAACAGTAAATGATAACGAACAGGCATACGGGTACATAGTTAGAAATGCACCTGTTGATAAACAAGGATTCTTTTAAGTGAAGAGAATCAGGGGGAAGGCATATTATTCAATAAATCTTTTTTAGTAGGGAAACGTTTTTTCACCACGGTGAACAAATATAATAGAAGATCCACTTCTATTCTTATTTTTCAAAAAATTCTCATAACAATTAATAGCATTTTTTGCCCTTAAAATAAACTAATCCAAAAAAGCTAATTGCCCCCACCCTAGTCCTAGAACTCTTATCACACGGTGAAAGGAATAGTTCCTGTTTTGAGGATTCCATTATGCACCCACTACTATATAACTAGAAAACAATGTGCACTTCGATCACAAACTTCTTTAACTGAGTTAGTACAGTAGTACGGCAAGCTGCTGTAATAATCATGAGTCCAGAATATCACTCACTTGCCAATCATAGACAAGAGGATATGAGCAAGAGAAAAGTAATCCTCCATCACAATATTGGGATGCCGTAGTGATCAACATATAACAGTTCAATCCAGTTGCTGCATTATTATTATTATGTAATGGTCCAATTCATATTGTTGATTCTCCCTTTGGTTGTTTCGGGGTTCTGCTTAGGGGGGTCTCATTTATCGGGCATATATTAACATTGACATATTCTATGTTCTGTTTTGCTTATCAGAAAAAAGAAAAGCAATCCTCTGTGTCGTATTCTTTGTGGGGCTAAGCTTACAGTTAACGAGTTGCAGATGCTATGTTGCTATAAGAGTAATAGGATGTTTGTAAATTGCTTTTTAAATAATCAAAAGTTAAAAAGGTAATCAAGGATGCTTCGTTTAAATAAGACAATTGAGAATCTAAACCTTTGTGAGAAAAAAAAAATGAAGATGTGCCTTGTGAGATTTATACACTATAGAAAACGAAATCAGCGATAGAATGTTTTACATAACATGTCACAGAATGTTTTTCAATAAATCGAAGGACTGAAGCCCAGAAAACTAAACTAACTGGCTAACACAACGGGGTATGGAGACCCAGATACATTGCTAAAAATTCATCTAGCAAGGGGTCTAAGAAGCAAAGTGAAGACATGAATGCCATGCTCTTTCTATAACATCCAATTTTTCAGCTAGTCCGCACACCTATGTACTTTAACAAATATTGATTTGCTTAACAATCTTGTTTGCACTCTTCTGTTGCTTGAATTAATTACTGAATAACTGAAATATACATTCTCTTATGTTACATGAAAATATATTTCATGCGAATATGTTATCTCATTTTTAATAAATATTAGATAGGGAAAATTTTATGAAAAGTTGTTAGGAATGAGGCCAATATAAAATTTTTTCGTGGTCTTTTCACCTATTCTCAATAACCAATGCTTTGATTATTTATAACCAGCCTCCTTTTTTTTTAGAAGCAAAGAAATTTACTGATGGAAGCACAAGAGGTAATCTAACTCAATACAAAATATGAAACAACCCTTAAATATTAACAGTAGGACTTAATATATTTCAATGGATTGGAGCACCAATGTGAGAACAATATAGAAGAGGCACCTGTTCTAGCTAAAAACTAAGTCCATGACCTAACTTTTATCAAGTTCATAACATCTGTAAAATCAAAATTACAGCCATAAGCTCCAAGCCACAAATTGCCATATCATTTGCCAAGACCTTTTAACCTTTTTACCTCTTACCAAACCCCAATGATAAAAATAGTGATCAACGGAAGAAGACGGAAAAATTACTACAAAGTCAATCCAAGCATAAAAGGCAGTACACAATTTTACTAGAAACATCACAAGAAAAGAAAAGAAGGTCAGAAGATTCCTCCACATCACCACAGAAAACACAATCAGCACCCAGTCCATCAATAGTTATGTTTCTCTTAAGTAAATTACTTCTTGTTGTCAGCCGATTCAGAAATATTTTCCAAGAAAAAGCAAGAATTTTACTTGATACATTACACTTCCAGAAAGACTTAAACAAATAACCATCATGATACACCACATTAGTAGCATCCAGTCTAGAAGAAGTCAACAAGAAAAAATATGCAGACCTTACAGAGTATATGCATGAATTACATACCGACCACACTCATTCATCCTCTTCTCTCTCACAAAGGGTAATGGAAGTAATAATAGATTGAAGATGAACAAACAGCTCTTCCTCCCACAGTAAGAAAGCTCTTATCTACTTCAAACCTTTGGTCCTTCCTTTTGATTGTTGCCTATTACGAGCAAAGTAAAATGCAGGTCCATATGTAAACCAACTAGATGTACAACTTTGTACTATAAATTGTGTTAACATTTGTGATTCGTGGCAGAAGCATTCTTAGGAAGCAATTATTGCATTGGCACCGTACTTGTATATTACAACTAATCAAAAACTATAATTGCATCAAAACAATAATAAAAATCCATGTTAAAATCATTTTAATATTATCTTAAACTTTTAATTGATTATACCTGTAGACATCATGTTCCCCAAAAAAAATTGAGCTTCAATTCTTAGGAAATTGTGTTTGATGACCTAATAATTAACAAAAAAAAATTATGCTCACACAACTCAACCAGAAGGCACTGCAAAGAGAAAAATGGAGTTTGATGTCTAAGATTTAAAAAAATAAAATTACATTTTATATTTCTTCTTCAAACCACATGGACAGAGTGCATTGCTGCTAATTTGTCCAGCTTGGGCCAAATTAGACCTTGCAACATCCAATGGAGTTGAACCAACCAGCTTTTGGCCCTTGACATGGCAGATTAAACTCAAATTCAAGCCAAACTACAAGCAGAAGGAAAAGAATTTACACTTATTATTACATTTGACATAGCAAAGTAAAGTTCTTATCTTGCTGGCTTGCTGTATATACTCACATACATCACAGTCATCAAAGTTAATGACTTCTGAAAGAAATTCTAATTAAATATCAATACCAATAATAGAAGACAAGTGAAAAAGACAATAGCAGAGACATCAACATTTGGAAATAATGTCTTTATTTGGAGCATTACTTTATTAGTTGGAGACTTGTTCCATACAATTCTTAATTTCTGCTATCCGTAATTATTTTATTAGTTGCAACAAAAATATGCTTGTAATTGGACAGTTATTACTTTATTAATTACTCCAAAAATGTTAGGCTTTTAAGTGGATAGGAATTATCTTGGAGAATGCTACTATAACTACTATATTAACTTAATAATTACTACAAAATTAAGCGTGTAATTGACTAGAAATTGCAATATCAACTACTGCTAAAATGTTGGGCTTATAGCTGGAAGGATGCCAATTAGACAGTCATTAATTACTGCAAATCATTAGGATTTTCATTGGATGGGGATTATGATGGAGAATACTACTATAATTATTATATTAATTGATCTATTACAACAAAAATAAGCTTGTTATGAGGTAGATATCGCTATGTAAACTACCACCAAATTGCTGGGCTTATAATTGTTAAGGGGCTGCACAAACTCAAGAAGCCCACCACCACAAATTTTGATGTAGGCTCTCCCAATTTCAAAGATCTTAGGCATGCACCCCTCTTAAGTGCAATGGGAATCACCAACCTAGACCATGTATCTTGAAGATTGCAAAGTGACATTATCCAGGAAGACATGTCTTGACGGTAGTAGTTGCTCCTTATTTAAACTACCTGAAGACTTCGCACGTGAATGTTCGTGACCGGTGTGGGACTAAGTAGACAAACCTGGTTTAATTTTCTTCTATCTTTTCTCTCTGTGGATTACCAAAACTCTGGTTGTACTGACAGTAAATGATAATGAACAGAAATGAGCTCTCCTTCCTAAACTAGTTTTCTACCATGTTCAAAATACAGAAAACTCTCCTTAATCTTACACTGGAACCAACGAAAGGGGTGGAAAAAATAAAATGAGGAAGAGCATATTGGATTGTTGACTTAAACATCATCTTATCTCTTGTAACAAATAAGTAAGGCTACCATGGACAGACAGTAATATTTCCCTTGTTTAATTGAAGAACAAACAACTACTACAAAACAGAAAAAAATAATCAGGAGTCAGTCTAGTGTCTAAGATTTTTAAAAAAAGAAAAAAAAAAGTAAGGGGAGAAAAATCAACTTTTTATATCTCTTCTTTAACCACAGGGTCAAACCAGCTATGGGCCAAATTAGACCCTGCAAGATCAAGCAAGTTTTGAAAGAAATTCTAGTTATATATTACCACCAACAATAAACAGCAGAAAAGACATCAACTTTCAGATAATTTGTTTGATTAGGAGCATTATGCAATTGTGCTATTGGTACTAAGAGATGGAAAAGGTTAACTAGTGAGAATGTATCAAGTAACAACTACTTAGATAGACAAAAAGGATGCAATGCTATTAGAGTAGAAAAAGTTATTTGTAATGTGTGAATTACTGTTATACAAAAAAGGTTGAAACTGTAATTGAAAGCAGTTACGACGTTGGCCCCCACTGCCACAAATTATGATGTAGGCTCTCCCACTTGAGGAGACCCTAGACAGGCACCCCTCCCTGTGCAATACCAGCCTAGGTCATGGTCCTTCATGATCATCCATTGATCTCATCCTATAAAGCTTACAAAATGGGCCTGGCCTGAATAGTCCACAAAAAGGGTGGGTTGAGCTTCTAAAAAGCTGGCCCAAAAGAAATTGGGTCAATTTGGCTCAGCCAGTTTAGCTCGACGAGTCAATTGAGTCTGGGCCAGGCTAGCCCGTTGGGCTTGGGTGTAACATCCTAATTTTTTTAGAGTTTTTTTAGAGTAGGAAAATAAAATTTTATTTTGATAAGTATTATCATTATTAGATTTTCCTATAATTTTTATGGAAAAAAAAATAAAGAAGCTTTGGTATATAAAATTTGAACATCCTTTCTTTTCTAGTTTTTCTCTTAAGAAAAAAGAAAAAAAGAGATTTTTGTATTTTAATGGTTACAAATACCTTAGATATTGTTTTATTGATTGTGCTTACGATTATTAATAAACTTAACATTAAAAAAATTATTTATTTAATTTTGAAGAAATTTCCATGAACCTAAATATTGGAGGAATGTAAATTAAACTTTTAGTTTATACTTTATTAATTAAATTATATATATATTAGAACTTTTCACCAAAGTTATTATTATTTTTAATTATTATTAATTTATTATCAACATCTGATATATATAAATTAATCTAGGCTACTTGTGTCTTAATACATTCTCTATTTACAACTTTAATTACAAAAGAAGTATTATTTCACATTTACTATATCTTATACTTTGAATGGTGGAGGGTAAAATTTATCATTAATAAAGATATAAATATTAAAAAGATTATTTCAAGAAAAACAATAGACTTATATGATGTATTTTGAGAATGAATATGAGAGTGAATTAAATTAGTGGTATCAAAGCTGGCCGAGTCTAGTCGAACCTAGAGTTATGGTTCGATTAAGTTTCCGTTGTGTAAACTAGTGTGTTGTCTCTCTACTCAAAGACAAGAATAGAAGTAGTAAAAGGATCTGTATCAGCTTTACTTATAGAAACTAATAGCTCAACTTAGAACAAGTAGGGATAATATCTATAAAGAGTTGTTTTAATAGGGAAATGATAGTCATAGATTGTAGAAGTTTCTATTATCAATTGAAATTAGTTAAGGTATGAGATTAATTGCAATTTAAGTGAAATGATAGTCATAGATTTAAGTGACAGGATTGAGATTAATTGCGAAAGGATATACTTAAAGTAGAGTAAAGGCTTGGTAGATGTAGAATGGATGGCAAATTGTAAGCAGACGATAGGTAAACCTATGGCAAACCCCCAAGATTACAAGTTTCTCATTCCTATATTTCTCTTGTGGCAACTTTCTGCCACTTTAATTCTGTATGAGTAAAGTTTGTTTTTAGTATGGTCAGCTTTAGCAAATTGTAATACTATATCTTAAATTTGTATGTATCTACTATTCAAAAAAAAACTAGTTCGTATTTTCAAGCATAGAAAAATTACATAAATATTATTATTAACATACTTATATAATTTTGGGATGTTACATTGGGGCTGGCCCGGTACCTATATAAAAAAAAATTAAAGATATAGGTAAAAATGAAAAGATAAAAACGTGTATCTGTTTGGCAAGGCTAAATCCTAATAATGGAGCTGAAGGGGTAGGAATAGTGCCTCTTAACTTGAGCATTCTGTATTCCTTACACTTGTTAATTTCTTATTGTATAATGCCTTATTCTAATAATATTTTCTGTTGCATAATACTTTTTGTTTTAACTTACAAAAGGCACAAAGGTAACATTTTGTTCGGATATTCACATTTCGAGGTCCCTCTGAAATTGATGGGAATTGGAATACTAAAGTCCAAGTAAACTCCATGCTTCCTGAACTTGACAATTAAAAATATATATGTCTGCATATGATTGTGTGATCCGATTAACATGAAAATATATGTCTATTTTTTTTTGCTAAACTCCATGTTATAACTATTTACTCACAGTGAAAACTCCAATTTCATTATCTATTTACTTGGTGACATGAAATAAATAATTAAATTTTAAATATTCTTTAACAGAAAAATTAACAACAAATACACAAACAATAACATTAATCATTGTCATTATATAAAATATTAAAATTAAATTGGCTTAGTAACCCACCTAGGGTCAGGCAAGACCACAGAAAACATAGCCTAGGTAGATACCGGGCCGGCCATTTTTTACAGGGTCGGTCCGTTTACCAGCTCCCCCCATCCAGGCATGTGGATTTAACTAGTGTTTTAAAAACCAGCTCGAACCGATTGGACAAGAAACTGGTGATATAACCGGTCTAAGCCAGTGATTGGATCAGACGTGCTATCAACCCAGTTTGACTCAATGGGTTAACCAGTCGAACCGGTGAACCAGCCGGTTGAACTGATCAGTTGATCTAGACAAGTTCAAAAAAATTTTTTTTTCTTTAAAACGTAAAACGACGTCATTTTAACTATAACTATTGAAAAAAATAAAAACGCCGACTTATAATATAATTTACATATTTAAAAATATTTATTTACTAATAATAATAATCACCAAAATTGTAAATACAGGTATGCGTATGGCATAAATGTCTTTTGTGTCAAGATGAATGCATAACCTTCATTTACTTATTCTTATTTGTTTGACATTAATGCATAAACTCTAGTCCTTTCACCTCATCTTAAATATAATTGTTGATTGTTTATTTATTTCTCGATTACACATCACCATTAAATTTAATTTAATAAATTTTATAGGTATGAAATTTACGTGTCATAAATATTTTCAAATTTTTTAATAAAGACCGGGTCATGCGATTCAATTAGTAACCCTCTAGTTCAACCATTGACCTAGTGACCCAGTACCCTGACTGAGTCGATAACCGGTCCTAGTTTTAAAACATTGGATTTAACCGTGCTTATTGGCTCCTTGTTTAGACTCCCTAGTGACTATGTGCATGTGTAGTCCTCACCGGTGTGGGACTAAGCAGACAGGTTCGGTTAAATTTTCCTGTATTTTATCTCTCCATGGATTGTCGAAACTCTGTTTGTAAATCAGAGGACCCACTTCTATTCTAATTTCTAAAAAATTCTCGTACAATTAATAGCATCTTTTCCTCCTAATATAAACTAATTCAAACAAGCTAAGCCCTCCTAGTCCTAGAACTCTTCTAACATGGTGAAAGGAACAGTTCCTGTACTTCCTGTTATGAGGATTTCAATATGCGCTCACTACTAAATAACATGAAAATGATGTGCCTTTGATCACGAACTTTTTAAGTTTTAACTGGTTTAATAATGCAGGCCGCTGTAAATATAAATATAATGACTCCATAATAGAGTATCACTCACTCGCCAATCTGTGTTCCACTAGTTCATAAAAGAGAATAGGCTTAAAAGGTTCACCATAGACAGAGGATGATTGGATACCATGTTCTTTCTATAACCTCTAAACCTCCAGTTTTCCAGCTAGTTCGCACACCTATTTACCTCTTTGAAGGTGTGAGATTAGACAATACTCCAACATTTCTTCAACAAATGTTGATTTGCTTAACATTCTTGTTTCTACTCTTCTTTTGCTTGAATTAATTACCAAACAACTAAAATAGGTTCTCTTATGTTACATGATAATATTAATATCTTGCGAATATGTAGTCTCTTTCTTAATAAATGTATTAAAAATAGATGAAATTTTATCAAAATTTATTAAGGGTAAGTCAAATATAAAATTTTCCCATGACCTTGTCATGTCAACAACTAACTTGAGAAGATCTATTGCCCTCAACAACCTATGCTTTTCCTATTTATAATCAGCCTCCGCTAATTAAACCTTTGGTCCTTCTTTTTGACTGTTGTCTACTAGGAGCAAGGTAAATTGCGGGTTCATATGTACCAATTAGGATGTACAAATCTGTACTATAAATTGTATTAACATGTGTGATTTGTGCCAGAAGCATTCTTTTTTTTTTTTTTGATATATTACAACTAATCAAAAACTCGAAATGCATCAAAATAATAATAAAATTCAAGTTGAAGTCCATGTTAAAGTTATTATAATATTATCTTAAACTTAATTGATTATACTTATAGATATTATGTTCCCGCAAAAATTGTGCTTCTTGAGAATTTTTGTATTTGATGACTTAATAATTAACAAAAAAAAAAATAACACATACACAACTCAACCACAATGCACCACCGAGTGCATGGATCAATTGGTGTAGAGTTGTTTTAACTTAATCAGTAGTCTTAAGTTCGAGTTTTATATATACAATTGTGTTAAATACTCAAAAGAAGAACTTTGTCACCCATAAAAATTATATCCAACTCAAGTAAATTGCCTTCATTAGAGAATATTTGTGGTCTCTATCAAAAACTCAACCACAATGCACGGCAAAAGTTTCCTTTAGATTAGCCGATAAAAGGTTATGGTTATTAGTAACAGGGATGGCACCCGTGCAAATTTTGGTAAGATATTATATTACTTATTTTCATACTTGCATGAAAAATAAATAAAAAATACTCGTTCTCATACTTATACACATGTAGGTATTAATTTTAATGCTCATTCTCATACCTTGTACAAACCTCAATACTCAGACTCAGACTCGTTATTCGCTCTTTTTATAAGAAAAAGTGTAATTTCATATCTTAATTATAATAATATAACCATTAGATCGTGGACTAACAATGCTCTTTTGCCAACGAACTTGAAAAATAACCTCACAATAGTAATGCAGCCCAATCACGAAAACAGAGATGTTAGACGACAATAATAAAAAGTTGTGATTTTCAATTTTAACATCAAAAGATTAAGTTATTAAAATAAAATTTGTAAATTATAATTGTAAAGTTGTAAGGATGAATATAATATTAATTTTTATTTTAAGATTAATACATTAAATAAGTATGGGTATGACTATGAGACAAGTTAACTAATACAGTATTTGTATCCACATTCATTTCCATAAAATTTTACAAATAAATACTCATATCCAGACTCAAACCTATTTAGTGGATAATTTTCCTCTTCATGATAAATATTTTATGTGATACTCACGGTCTGATCCAAGCGTGCGTTCTATTACTCGGGAATTCAAGACATACACATGAATGTAAACATGCAGAGTGAATGGGACGATCAAATGAGATGATAAGATTAGTCATCAAAGCTTGCTAAATAGTGTCAAATCGCCTACAAGAACTTCAGGAAAACAGTATTACCATTTTGAATAATTTGCTTACAAAAGTTACGAACAATATCCTGTGTAGGTGCTTACCAGATGAAGATCTCTCTGTAATTAAGCCCAACCAACCGAAGCATCAGTTTTCTTGTAAATTTACAATTGAACACAAAAAATTAGGTTATACATACACAAAACATGTAAACAGCCTCGGATGCCCCGGGACAAGCAGGATATCAATTGGAATAATTAGTCTCTCGACATAGAGGTCAACTTTGCACCACAAGCATAAGCTTGTGTTTGGATAACATAACAAAATGAATTCTACCCCACAAAATTATGGTGATACCATAAAAAAGTAGAAGCAACTATTTGTTGTTTTACCTTCACCATGAAAAATTAATTGATTTTTTCTCACCATGAATCTATTCCAAATACACTAGCATTTATTCCAACAAAAAATGAATGACCCGTGCGTATAGACAGATACCAACTTTTAATTAATAAACTAAGTTCAGATAATGTCTCAACTCTCACGTGAATAGGAGAACGTTATCACAGTAGGTTGCTTAGGTCTGCTAGAACACGCTCAGAGAATAGAAAGGCAAGTTATAGGAGTCCAAACCAACCATGTAATACTTTTTCTTCCCCAGTTTGCTAATTAATTTAAGCACTTCCAATGCTTGAGTGTGAGATCCTTGAACCGTGTATTCCTCATCTAGTCTCCTTTTCATCTTTACCAAATATACCTTAAACCCGAATCTACTAATGCAACTTCAGTACCAAATCCTGAATCCGATAGATGTATTAAAATGATTATATAAATCAGTAAAAAAATGAGTTGAAGCATTTTGACTTTTAAAACATCAGTACAATTATTTTCTTATTCTCTTGCCTATTTACGCGGAAGCAAGGAAAAGAAGAGAACTAACTAACCACTCTTCAACTGAACAAAAATATTCTGTTTGAATCTGCCTATGACCACCTCAAAAATTAGAAAGCTAAATAAAATCACACAGCTGTTCAGCAAAATATCTCATCCTAAAATCAGCTTACTGTGGGTATGCTTGCAGTCTAGTGCATTGGGCAGCTAGATCTGAACTGAATAAAACAGGGTGTTACTGCAGATCAATTCGGTCATGTGTTGGTACCTCCATAACAGGTCAGGATTCCTTGCAGTTTAACATTTAATCTTTGAATTCCTTCAATCCTTTCCACAACACCTTCATCAATAAATATTGAGGAGCATAATAAGGTGATCAATTTCAAAAATCTTTCCATAATGATTCTGGACTTTTTATATTAAGATCATGTTTGGGACAGCTGAAGCTGAAATTTAAGAATTTCAGCTGTTTTTTGAGAAAATAAGCTATTTGTGAAACAATACATTATATTCATAACATTTGGGGGGATAAGAAAGCTATTTACTATTTCAAATTTCAATAGAAAAGAGTGAGAAAAGAAAGAGAAATGTCAAAAGAGTTTACTGTTTACAAATAGACACTCAACACTTTTCACACTACGATACATATAATAACACCAAATCCAGTTTTTGAGAAAGACTAAACAAATTGAGTAATATTTAGTTTTACTAGAAGTCTAGAACTGATAGAGACGTAAGAAATAAAAGGCATTAGGCAGCAAACTATTTATCTAACAAAATAATAGAAAAGTAGCAAACTATAGGTAGGGAAGGATAAGGACTAAGGAGTTTTGGAAACAATTCCTTTAGCTACGTATAGATATATAATTAAGTTCAACACCTCTGCTACTGTTTAAAAGTATACAAAGAAAACCCAAAATCTACAGCAAGTATGGACAAGCAGTAATATTTTACTTGTGTAATTGAAGAACAAGCAAATACCACAAAAATGAAAAAATAATCAGAAATTAGCTTGGTGTCTAAGAATTTAAAAAAAAAAAAGGGGGAGAAAAATTAACCTTTTATATCTCTTCATTGAACCACACGGACAGAGTGCATTCCTGCTAATTTGTCCAGCTTGGGCCAAATTAGACCTTGCAAGATCCAATGGAGTTGAACCGACCAGCTTTTGGACCTAGAGAACATGAAAAATAAATATGGCTGGTTAAACTCAAATCCAAGGTCCCTACAGGCACCCGGAAAATCATTTACACTAACTATGTGACATTGCAAAGTTCTTATCTTGCTTTATATAATCACTCACACACATCATAGTCATCAAAGAAGTTAATGACTTAGTTTTCATTAGATATATACATCCAAATCAAGCAAGTTTTGAAAGAAATTCTGATTAAATATTAACACCAACAATAAATGACAAGTTTGCATTTAGATAGTTCATTTTTTATTTGAGCATGATGCTATACAATACACTGCCAGTAACATACGTCAAAATCAAGGAAGCAGTTCTGATGAATCTACAGTATAATTCTGAAATTCTGCTATCCCATTCAAGAAGCCAGTAATTACTTTATTAATTATCACTGGAAATAGACTATGGACCTCACCCAAGACTTGGCACCTTGCTAGGCTAACGGACCTAAATTGTGCTACTTATACCAAACCCCAAATGTCAAGATAAAATTGCCCAATCAAGACCTATTTTGGAGTAGAAGTAACACAAAAGCAAGGTTTGAAAAAAGACAACAACAAAAAAGAAGAAAAAAGTAAGCTTTTAATGAACCATTCACCTAACTAAAAAATTTCTTCATAAGATGATTCATTGAGCCCAACTAGGTTGTAAGGAATTAAGGTAATAATAACGAGAAGCATTACTTCAGCAAAGCTTTTCGGCATTGGTTTTCCTTCTTCTTTTAACTTCTCTATCTTCTTCTGTGCTTCTTTGGCCCAAGTAAACTTCGACAGTGCATTCTCCACATCGGCAATGGTGCAGTTACAATGTTTTGCCGCTTCTTGTTTTTGAGCGGTCTGGAGATTCTGAAGATAACAAAACATAGGGATAAAAATATGAGACATTATTTTCCTGGTAAAAGCCAGAAGAATAAATCAATCAATAAATAAATAAACATTGTGAAGCATGAATTTATCTAGAAACCTCTCCAGTGGGGTCCAAACCCCCAAGATATCGAATTATGGCTTCGTATTTCTCGAAGGCGGTGGAAAAAGTGACTTCGCTGCTTCGTCCAACCATGAACTCTTTAAACGCCCCTATTCTTCTTGCATTCTTCATTTCATCCGCAAAACCTGTGACCAATAACATTATTAAAAAAAATTAAAGTAAATGTAAAAAAAAAAAAAAAGAGTAAAAGCTGCAAGGAAAAAAAATATAAAAAATATATATATATATATATATATATAAAAGAATCGTGAACGGTGTGTGAGAAAGGAGAAACGAGAGAGAAAGGAACTAACGGAGCAAAGTGAATGAGTCGGAGGTGACTTGGGACGTGTCTACCTGGGACTGGGCCGTGCTCTTTTGGCCCGCGATGACATTTTTGACCTTGTCCATCCATGAACCTTGCAGCTGCGCCGTAGAGGAGATTGTTCGGTACTGGTACTTGCACTTTTGGTTTACCGAATGAAAAATTTTGCTTAAGATGCGAACTGCAGGCATCGAATCCTTGACTTGATCGCTCTTTACCTTTCTCTAACCCCCACACTCCTATGGCTGCAAGCCTGCAACTCAGCTTGAGGTTAGAATTGCCCTCCAAATTGAAATGCTACGTTTGACTCAAACCGACGTCGTTCGAATGCTCAGAATGCCAATGGCGTGCACTTGCGCCAAGTCGAGTACGGTACTTTTATTTTTTTATAAAAAGACAATTTAGTTATTCCAACTTAAAACTTTTGATTTATTAATTAGGCACCAATAAGCTCATAATATATTAGATTTGAATTATTTATGGTGAGAAATTACATTATTAAAAATACATTTATAATAATTAATTGAAAAGTTAATTTAAAATTTTATTAACTTCAAAAGTCTTTTTTAAGATTAACTTCAAAGTTTCTTATACATATATTGTAATCAATATTTATAAATACACTTTATTTTCAAAAATGTATCTCTGTCGTTTTAGATTAGTCAAATTAACATGTATTAATATAACTTATACGACAAACATTAGCTTTGATGTGCAACATTTTATAACATATTTTGTATATTGATTCATGTAAATTTACATGTAATTTGTGTTAATTAGGATTGATTGTACCTTTATTTTCTTTAATTTTTGTCACTTAGGACTTTTGAAGGTTGAACTTCTGTTCTTAGGGAGGCTTGTTACTTGTAGAAAATGCCTTGGAGTTTGAAGATTGACAACTTGAAGTAGTTTTAAGTCAAGAGATAGGCAATGGGGAGCTTTTCAAACCTTGGAAAATGCATGAAAGAATACCACAAGCTTGGAGATGTGAAAGAAAGTGAAGAAATTTGGAAGAAACCGTAACCAGAAGGCGCCACACCCTAGGTGTAGGCACCCCTACAAGTGTGGTGGACATCAGGAAGCACATATTAGCTACCAGAATTATCCTCGACCAAAGCGTGAAATTCGAGTATAACTGAGCTTAAATCTCTTAAACAAAGTTTTAAATTTGAGTCTTGCGATAATATATCCCAGTATAGTGGGGGCTAGCATTACTTTTAACAGGTCCCTTTCAAAAATCCCAGTAACATAGCATTAGTAAGTTGTATCTTAAACAACAGCCCTTCCATCCATGATCCACCATTTCACCTTGGCTCAGTTTGGCCTTACACACTATTTGTGCAATTTGGGGGCATAGAGAAAAATGCTTTAGTAGAAAATATTCTCATTAAAAATACTTAACTAACTAAAAGTGTCATTTTGTGCAGTATTTCGTATAACAATCAATTGCAACATATAATAAGGGCTAAACTATAACCGTTACAACAGAGATTAAATTACACTAAATAATTTGACCAAAACTATAACCTTTTAATCGCTAGATACCAAATCAACGCAAGCTTTTGCTTTTTGTTAAGTCCTTCATCAAAATCATATATGATTCTTCCCCATACAGAAAACCGCAAACCACGTTCTTCCTTTTGGCACAAATTAATCACTGACTTAAATAATTGTCACCGATATCACTGAGTTGCTCAAGGAATGACCCTGAGCAGAGGCATGACCAGTGCACTGACATTGTTTCAAGTTTCTTCCCATTCCCGTGTCTAAATTAAGCCCCGGACCGCCTAAATTCAAACCATATCTCATAGTGATTGAACAACAAACTATCATGTGTTTGCTTCCCTATATACTCAAGCCCCAAACTCGTAAACCTCTTGGTGCACTCCTCTCCTCCCAGCCACAAACAGAACTTTATATTATGTGACATAAAAATTCGCCCATCATAAGGTTTCAACCTAGTAGCTAACCTCTCAAGTCCAACCTACACAAGTTTATCAGGCATATGAAGAAACACAGCACTAGCATAAATCAAATCATACATAACTCCAGAACCAAACTTGCTGAAATCCATATCATCCCCCTTCACTATCAAAGGCCGTTTATATAAGAGGCCTTGGGAAAGAAGCTCGTACCTAAATGCAGCCATGAGAGAGAGCTCATCCCTTTCAAAACAATGGTAGTGATCAGGATTTAAGTACCGTATGAAATGCAAGCCAACTCGGAGAGTCCCACCACCTATCTCAAGGACGCACGAATATAGTCTGATTTTAGTGGACTGAGCAAGAAATTCAAACACATCTCTTCCACCTGCCCAAGGTTCTCCACAGTTACTATTGTATATTTTGAGTGTGTATTTCAAAAGGTTAAAATTGCTATTTAATTAAATTTAGAAAAATATTTTAAATTAATTTAATGACCTGTCAAAATAGGTATTTTACTCGATATTGATCTTATTGATTTCGTCTTTTAGACTGAGTTTTACCTTATCTTTTGACTTGGTCTTAATTAGTTTTAAAAATTCTATCTTTTCTTTATAAATATCTATATTTCAGAAGATTTTAGAGTAAAGTTTTCTCTCCCACATATTTACTTTCTTCTCTCATCTGTAACTATTTGAGTTATTCTAAACAGGCTTGTTAGTTCTATTGGTCCAACCATTTTTGGGAATGGTTGGGATGAGCCTATTATATTCTAAGAGACTTGCGCATTACGTAGATAAGTCCTTGAGGACAGTATAAAATTACACGTCTCAGGCTTAATTTGTTCATGACCATTCATGTTCATGGGTACCTAGTTGATCGTGGTTCGTAATCATTCAAATTTAAGAGTTCGATTTGATGGAGAGATTGTGATTATAGACAGCAAGGACAGAAGTTATTATGGTGCTCCTCAACCAGGAGCTCCCCGGGACAAGGTAGGGCCGTGTGGTTATCTGAATCAGCTCTCTCATAGTGTGAAATACCTTTAAATTCGTAAATAGTGGAAAACAGAAACTGTAACCAATTTGTGTGAAAAGAATATACTATTATTTGAATTGGGAAATGGAAAAAGAGATAAAGAGAAGATAGTGCTGAGAGACAACATTGAAAGACAATTTCATAATTAGGTGTTTAATCTTGTATCTATCCCTAATTTTTACATTCCCCTACAATTTGGGTTGGCCTTCAATTCCAAAAGCTTAGAGCTTATAGAGTGAGGGTTTCCCTACTTACGTTGTTTTGATCATATCACTTACAGTTCCCTCACGCCAGAATTAGACATCAACGTGAAGTTTATAGGACTACACATGTGTGAATGATTCGATATTGAATGGTCTGACAAGTCCAACAACAATTACTAGAAGAGGCTACGATACCATCTCATAATTTGAGTTTGGGTCTAATTCAAAATTTAAGATGGTATCAACTATCAAAGCTTATCTAGTAGTTGTTGAGCCTAACAGACCATCGAATATTGGACCATCCACAGATGTTCAGTTCTCAGCGAAAGGGAATGTATTAGAGATCTCATATTATCTAGTGATATGGCCAATATAAGTAGAAGCAACTAGCTTTTAGAATTGAATTAGGCTCATACTAAAATTCTAACTCTGCTCCTTTTTTTCTTTCATTACAATAAAAAATGGCTATGAAAGACATCTGATATGAAAAACAATAAGTTCGGAGGGGAACAGAGGAGAAATGTGGGAATGGGAGCTTACTGTCTAAGATCGTCGAGTTGGTGAGCCCTGGTACGGGGGTTAATGCCCTTGCGGAGGACGTTGTCGTGCATGTGTAGCCCATTCACTCGGATCCGGTCTCGCACCCACTCCACGTCCTCCTGCGTCGTCGTCAAGGGCGTGGCATTGTCGTTTTCAGAGAAGTGAATGCCGCTAACGATGCCGTTTCCGGCGGGGATGGGAGTGTTGGAAGGGCAAGAACAAGAAGAGAGAGTGGAGAAGAGAATGTAGAGGAAAACGGTGGCCACTAAAGCAGAGAGAACCAGAGTTGGCACTGTTAACACTCTGCCTTTCGACGTCCCTAGGGACGCTATGAACGCCATCTGTTATTGCGTAGCTACGACAGCACTTAGATCAACGGCAATGATGAACGTTCATTTCGCATCCCACCATTCGTCACCGACGGCTTCCAAGTTGGCTTTATTACATCTTATTTTAATATGGGAAATTGGGCGACTTACATATAATAGGTGATTGTTCATTAATCTGCATTAACAAGGGAATGTTGTCTTTATAAGATCAGATGCCGCTCTCAGGGAGTGCCAAATCATGTTATAGGAATGGGATAGGATGCGGATGCCTCGTTGGCTTTATAGATGGGAAGGAAAACATTATTGGGAGGGATGGGCAGAGGAAATAAATAAAAACCCAATTTTGTTATTGAACTGGGTGTTTATGGGTGTCTGCTAGCTAGGGTAAAAGGCAAAGGAAAGGAATAAGGAAAGAGAAGAGAAGGGAAAAGATAAAAGGATATTTTTTTTCTTATTTGAATGTTATTAGTTTGCAAATAAAACAAAATTAATGATCAATTCATTTAAAATACTTATTAATAATATAGTTTTATGAACTTATTTAAAAAAACATTAGTAACATAAAATTTTCAAAATTCTTTAATTTGGAACAATTTTAAAACACACACGGAAGTTTTCGAAAAAAAAAATACTTTTTAATATAAAGATGCCAAAAAATAAGAAAAATATTCGTAAGTATTTATTTTTTCCTCCTAAAATCTTTATCCAACAAGTTGCTCTTGATATATACTTTGAATTCCAATTTTTGACATTTAATTAGGCTTTCCAACCATGTAAAACTTTTTGAAATCGTTAAATCAAGTATTACATATATGGGGTTTGTGAATATATATACACTTATTTTTTAGTTGAAGTACGTTAGTAAATTATAATTACAATATATCTTAAAATATATCATAGTATAACTTGCTAATGTACTCTAACTAAAAAATAAATATGTTTACGTTAGTAATTGCTTGTGAAATTTGCTAACATAGACACATTTATTTTTTAAGTTAGAGTACTTTAATAAGCTATAATTATAATGTATCTTAAAATATACTTATGGTGTAGCTTGCTAACGTATTTTAACTAAAAAACAAATATGTGTACGTTAATAAACTCCTATATATATATATATATATATATATATATATATATATATATATATATATATATATATATATATATATATATATATATAAAATAATAATAATAATAATAATCATAATAAGATAAGTTCGTATTTTATTTTTAAAGAGTTGAGCTTGACTTGCTTTCATATGTTTAAAAGAGCAAGAAATAAATGCATGTATTTTTAATTAATAAACAAAAATAGTGAAAAAATATATATATTACGTTTGGGGTTGAAAATTTGTATTTGAATTATTGGACAACTTATTTAACTTGATAAAATTTTAAAGAATTCAGACAACCAAAAAAAAAAGTAAATAATTCATTTGATTACGCTTAAAAAGTATTTCATATAGCAACACAATAACAACAATCATGAATTTGGTTCATTGAGAGTGAAAAAAATTAAAAGTGCGTTTACTCTTAATCTTAAATAAATTAAATTTATGATATATTTTAATTTAAATTACAAATAAATATATTTATATTTTTCTCACTTATATTCTTTTCATTTAAACGACACAAATTCAATGATAATGTTAATTGTTAGAAAGTAAGATACTTTAACAAATCACGCATCAAGGTTTGTCGTTTTTCGAGGAGTAATGTAATTAGAAAGATGTTATTATGACTTTTTTAAGTTACCTGTGTTATAAATGCAAAGTATTTAATAACATTATTGATAACTAACTTTCACTTAAAAACTTGACTAATTATTTTGGTTGGTAGGATTTCTTCTCCTAACTATGTTTTTTCTATCTACAATGTTCAAACCCAAGACTTTGTTTAAAAAATTCAGATTTAATATCACTCGGTCCAACATAATAATAATATGTGTTCTTAAATTTTATTTTATTTTACATTTTTTTTGTTAACGTGAGGCCTACACATGATGTTAAGAATACAAAAAAAAAATAGTAAACATTATTGCATTTAACTTATTGCCATTAAAGTAAATTGTAGTCCCTTCTTTTTAGAGATGCAAGTATTACAATGCCCTCCCCTTTTATTGTTAAAATATATAGTTTAATCCATTTAACTTAACATCGTTAAATAATATTCTTTAAAATATAAATTTTAATTAAAATTATACAAAAATATTTTTAATTTACCAAGTTATCCTTCATTCACTCATTGTCCTAACATTCCTTCCTATTTACACATCAACACTATTTCTCTTCGTAAGGGGTTGCACGCAAAGTAAACATTTTGAGAATGACAAAATGTCTAACCAAATTTGTTGTTAGTAGTATATAAAAAATGCTATATATAAATGATGTTCAATAGAAACAAAATTATGACCAAAATAAATCATAAAAATCAAATAATTTAGTAACATGTATTTTTGTAAAAAATGCACAAATATATTAACAAATGGTTTTTTGGTAAAAATTTATTCTTTAATAGAAAATATTATATTTGTTTTTAGACAAATAAAAATGGTAAAAAATTGTGGTGTATTTTCATTTATTAAAGAAGAAGATTGTATACCTTAAAATAAGAAAAAAATAAAAATATAATATTTAAATCTCTTAAGGTATTGCTAAAAAAAAAACAAACTCAAGATAAGGGGGTATAACAATATTCTAATCATAAAATTATTTTTAACAAAAATTAAAAATAGAGTAAAGTTTAATATATTTGCATTTGTCAAGAAAGGAGAGTGTTTAATATATGCCATTCCTTCCATTCTAGGAAATTTGACCTGAGGCCAAGAATCTGTATATGAAAAATCACTAGATGACAATCAAAGTCCACAATAGGGGAGGGCGATGTAATACATAAATCTCTTAGGCAATGATAAAGTAAATAATATTTTGGTAATAATTTTTTTAACAAAAACTAATGGAACTTTAACGAAAAATTTAAAAATATAGTAAAATGTCATATATTCAAATCTATTAGGGGAGGGGAAGGTATATTTAACATAAGATGAGATGACAGTATAAAACTTGCATCTCTCAAAGAGATGGAGGGTAATTTACTTTAAAAAAATAGGAGAAGAAATAATGGACTTACCTTCTTCATGATTGAATTCCCTTATATACAATAGGGGCAATTTCTTTCTATATTAGTAGGAAGCTTAATTGGGCCTTAAGGCCTCCTTGTACCAAAAAAAAAAGGTAGGAAGCATAATTGGTTGTCCAAGGTTGTTAAATGATCAAATAAATTTTTGAAAAATATAGGGTTGCATTATAAAAAAGAGAAAATAGTTTACACATTGATAATGTAAAGAGTTTTTACATTATCATTTAAATATAATTTGACATATATGATAAGTTGGTTAACTTTTACAATAACTACTTTAAAATTTTACTTATAATAACTTTTGATTTGTTAACAATATAAAAAAAAATTATATCGCAATGCATAAAAATTAAACTCTTATAAAAGAAAGAAAAAGACATAATATCTAGTGTGGACTAAAAGTCGTTGCTACAAGAAGAAAATTGGCATTAATCACTAATTTAGTGTTGGTCTTGTGAATGATATTATTTGGGTAGAAATTAACATAGCATTGACATTAAAGTCAATGCTAAGTGTAGCATCAGTCAAGCAGACATTATAGTCATCATTATGGTCGTTAGGGGTGTAAATGAATCAAGCTAAGTAAAGCACTTGAAATTTATGCATGGCTTGTGAAAAAATTAGGTTACTCAAGCTTAACTCATTTATTTGAAAAGCGTAGCTACAATCCTGAGTTTGGTTTATTAAAAAATAAATAAATAAAACTTGAGTTTGACTTGTTTGTTTCATTTATAACTTAACCTTGGATTTTCTTTTCCTTTTTTATTTTTATTAACCTAACTTTACTTTCATTATTAATATTAATTTTTATTAATTAATTTTTATAATTCAGTATATTTACTTTCATTTGTGTTTCTTTTAATATTATCTACCCTCTTTAAATTATAACTTCAAAAAAATCTACAAATAGCAAATAAAAAATTTTTTTATATAAAAAATGTCATTAGAAGACTATGTAAAACCACTAACTACATTAATCAATTGATGTGGGATTGTTCTAACTTAACCAGTAGTCTTAAATTCGAGTTCTGAGAATGTAGCTGTATTAAATACTTGAAAGAAGAAATTTGTCAAAGTATCTCTCTCTTCAAGGTATCTTCATCAATACACCAAATTCTATCAATGTTGAAACCAGATTTTTTTTTCTTCTTTCGATCATAGTTTGAGTATGGAAAAACTTAGGCCCCGTATGGGGTGGTTGCGAGTTTTTGGTTTTTGGTTTTCAAATACAATTTTCGAAACAAAACACGTTTGGCTAAAATGGAGCTGAAATGGTTTTTAACTCAATTTCAAAACATTTTTACATTTATTTTCAAAACCAAGAAAAAAGGATTTGTGAATTTGGTTTTTGGTTTTTAAAAATAAATATACATCATTATATTTGACAATAACCTTTCTTGCCACTACCACCACCACAATCACCGCCATTGTCACCACCACTATCACCATCACCACTATTGTTGCCGCTGTCTCCACAGCCACCGTCACCGTCACCACCACCACCATCGCTACATCACCACCATGACCACCGGCACCACCACCCCCATCATTGTTGCCGCCATCTCCGCAGCCACCGTCACCGTCACCACGACCACCACCACTACGACCACCAGCACCACCACCACCATCATCGCTACCACAACTACTACGACTATCGGCATCGCCACCACCATCACCGCTGCCACAACTACCACCCATCACTGCTGCCATAACTACCACAACCACCAGCATCACCTCCACCACTACAAGCTTCATCACCACTACCATCGTCACCGCCACCACCACGACCACAATCACGACCACTAGCGTTGCTGCCACCACCACAAGCAATGTCACCACCACCACTGACTTTTCCACCACCATCACCATTGGCACCGCCACGATCACCACCGGTACCGCCACAACCACTGTCGTCGATACCGTCATAACCGTCACTGTCGGCTTTACCATCGTCACCACCATCATTGTTGTTATCACCACTACCACTGTCGTCACTACACAAACATATTCTTAAACTAATTTTAACAGAATAAGAAATTTCAAAGTAAATTTATTTTGAAACCAAAAATTAGAAAAAAAAACTAAAACTGATTTTTAAAAACTAAAAACTGGTTGTAGTTTTTGAAAATTTCAAAACTCACAATCAGAAACCACCCCAAACGGGCCCTTAGTGTTTTGTTTCTGAAATGCACCTAGTTTTCCCCTAGACTTTTGAAACCAAAGCATCTCGTCCTAGGTAAGCACCTGATTACATTGAACTTGTAAGCCTTTTTCAAGCTAAATAAAATCTGAAGTGAAGAAAAGTCTAGCTGACGATGAACTCCCTTAATTTTAGCTTCTAACAATCTCTTTCTCCTGAAAATATTACCAAACACTTAATTGAATAAAATAGATTTGTGTATGACCTTCGCCAATTTGTCAATAGTACCACCCACAAACTCTTTCCACATTTTATCAACCAAAAGGCCATACCGAGATAAGAAATCCAAGCAGTCTGGAAATGAAAAGATGGGCATTTCTTGCTTCTAGATTTACTACAACTCAAAAAAAGGGGATTATGACCAGATCTATAGGGTTGAAGAATTTCAACCAAAGTATGAGGGAAGAGAAACCACCAATTAGAAGTATCCATATAATAGTCAAGTTTTTTTTCCTTATGTGTCCGTCATGTTGAACATTTCTTCTCGAAGTAAAAAGACAGCCCATAGGGTCTAGATTGAGGAAACCACAATTAGTCATTAGATTTATGAGAAAATGTGCCTTTAGAATGACTGAAGTTACCCCCCGAAACTTTGGTTGAAAAAAGAACTTCATTGAAATCATCAATAATCATCCAAAGACCCACAAGAGACCTATAAAGGCCAATCAAGTGATCCCATAGATTACTCTGAGGTGATGGCATGGGAGAAGCACAAATAGAAGAGCAATACTAGGAGACATTACGATGTTTACCAAGAAATGTTATGGCTTGGTAGGTGCTGTCTATGAGTTGAAAATAAACACTTGTAATGGAAGAGAGTACCCAAATACCCCCCGCATGACCTTCGCCTATTGAACAAACAAAAGCGAATACTACAAAGAATTCTAGAGTTTTTCCACATTCACAAAGAGTCCACGAGTTTCATAGACCATAAAAAGATAAGGGTGATATAATGACACCAATCATCTCTCATGACGACAAGCAAAACGACCCAATGCCCATCTAATATTCCACAACAAAATAGAGAAATCCTTAAATACGTCCATGACACAACAATAAAAAAGAGAGAGAGAGAGAGAAGGACCGAAACACTCAAGATGCCATAGGATCTAAAGGTTAATGATCTTCCTGCACTGTGGGCCCCTTGTGCCAATATTAGCAAGTTGACATTCAAATGGAGGATCTCCTACTGCATGTGTTTCGTCCATGTTGGCATCCTCAACAATAGTGTATCTCATGGAAGAGGCTTGACCCAAATTCATGATTGATTTTGCCCCTTTTCCCCAGGTTATATATAGTGGGTGATATTTGTTTTTATTTGTCATTAAAACCAGATTTGACAATCTGCAAAGAAGTTAGTTTATTGGCTTTTTGTTCCAATTTCTAATCAATCTCTCGATGTGGCTATTTGGACTTTATAAGGATCCCATTGGATTTAAATACTGATCCCAAATTAGGTAGGAGGCCTACTCCATCTTTCTTTGCATGAAGATTGGATTTCTCGTGAAAATGGGGCGTAGTCTTCAGTTCATGCCTTTTCTCCTTCTTATCATTATTGGTCTTTAATCTTTCATGAATATCCAATTGATCCTTATTTATTTTCTTGCCATTCTTGCCCCGATTTTTTCGATGAAAAGTTACACAATTGTCGTGTAACTGCTTCGAGGAATTAGGGGTAATTAAAGACTCGTTATGATTGGTAGAGATCATGGGATGCATATTCTCTTGTGCTTGCTTGTTAATTTTGGCCACCGGAGGTGGCGAAGAAGATAAAGGCAATTCAACCACCGTTTGATCGCCAGTAGTCGAAGGTTTAACTGAATTTCCTTCTCCTTGCATAAAAATTGATTTATCTAGACTCGAAGAGAATGGTTTAAAATCACGAGAGAGATGACCATAGCACCCGCATCTAGTGTAAATGCGGTGCAGTATCTCATACTCAACATAATACCAATATTTGTTCAACCAAACTTTGCCCACCATCAACTTATTCATATTAATCTCCACACAAACTTTGGCAAAACGTCCTTGACTGACATCCAAGGTGTGACTATCCACCTTAATAGGATACAACAAAAGAAAGAGCAAGTAATATACTTTCGTCATAATAAAATAAATTCAAACCTAGAAAACGAATCTATACCAAGGTTTTCCCTATTTTTGTCGCAAGGGGAATAAAATTAGGCGTCTACGTTTGAACTATACGGTAATGATTGAATATCATCCATGGACCCTCCTCCGTGACTTTTCTTTGATCTTCTTTCGAATCAAATTGATGACCATGATTTCAAATCCGCTGGCATCTTGCAGACCTTAGATAAACGATCATGCATTATATGAAAACCAATGCTCTTCCCCAACAATTTAACAACTGGCGCATCTTGCCAAGCTGCACAAAGTCCTTCAAACACAGAATTTGCTAGAAACACCATATAAGGTCCACCTTTGATTGTTGCTTGATCACTTCCTTGCTGCCTATCACCATGTCCTTGAAGGAAGGACAAAATTGTGAAGAACCGCTGTTGTCTGATGGCTCATAGCCTGCAGAGAAAACAAAACCCTGAGCCATTGTCCTGAAATTAATGGAGAAGGTTTGTTAACAAATGAAATAGACAATGCGTCTTTTTGAGTTAATTTAATTAATTAAATTGAGAATCACAAATGTGTGAGCTTATAAATTCAATTTCACCTACTGTAGTTCACCTTTCTTTTCTTTCCTTTAAAAGATTTATTACAATGCAGAGCACGCGCGTTACTCATCGGCCACAGCTGCTATTTCCTTATACCCTTTCTATAGTTTTGGTTTATACTTCCTTCCTTCGAGTCTAAAGACCATCTTGCCCTCAATTAAAAGGCACAAAACGGGTCAAAGGATCTACCGGAATAAATCTGGAAGCCCATATTTACACACACCCACGTTCACTGCCCTGCCCCTATTTTCTCTCTCTCTCTCTCTCTGTATATCTCCCAAACACTTTCTCTCTCTAAAGTTGAAACTTCGCCACTGCGACAAAACAAGCACTAAAAGTGCTTCGAATTCGTCCCTGATCACGGTTTGTCCTTCGCCTTTTCCTTCTACTGTTCCATCTTCTCCTTCTCCAACTCGATTTCGTTTCCTTCGATTATTTCCTGCTTTCGATTCTCAATTTCTCGCATCTTGTAATTAGTCTGTTTTAGCTCATACTTCGTTGCAAAGCGCTGAACCTTATGATCGGGCTAGTTAATTTGTGCGAAGGGTTATGTTTTCGTTTTCTGATATTTTTTTTCCCCCCTCTTTTTCGGTTGCGTTATTTGTGTATCGGGATGATTTGGGGTATTCAATAGCTTCAGAGGGTTCAGTCTGTCGTGACTCATAGGTGTGTGTGTTCGGTTATTGATTACGTAACTTTAGGTTTTTGCTTTGATTCGCATTGAGTCCTCGGTGCGTTTGATATGCGATTATGCTTTGACCGGTGATTCAGACAGTATGGAAAGAACGAGTCTGAACTTCGCCTGAATTCTGAGGTTAACATGGAATTATTGTAAGAAACGATGTTTCTGAGCTTAATATGGAATTATTGTAAGAAAGGATGTAGCAGTGCGTGTTTGGAAACCCGTCGAGAAGTAAGAAATTACATCTGGGATGTGGAAGCTATAACTATTAGCAGTGTGTTTGGTACAGCATCAGGTCGTAGAAGATGCACGTCCATAGGCACGTTTATGCAGAAGCTTCTTTATATGGCTTCTGTTTTACACGTTAATTACGCGCGCATAGATTGGCAGAATGGAGAACCAAACACATACTAGCTTCTTAGTAAACGGGAAAAACCATGTCTGGAGTTGTAGATTTTAGTATCAGTATTTGGGATGTTGAGAAGACTAAGGTCCATCTCATATAATGGCAGAAAATATTTGATAATAATTAGCTACTGTTAAAGAGAATTCTTAATGCTAGTTTCTAGGAGCTCCTAGGTTATACTGCTATGTGGTTATGCCTAACGCCTTTATTTATGCGGTTTCTGTGGAAGTGGAAGTGTTTGGATGTGTCTGTCTTTAACTGTGCCCTTGAGAGAATTTGTCTGTACTGCAAACTTTCTTTTGTTAAATAAATGTCATATTCCATAAACTACTTCATCGGAAGTTTTATTTTTAATTTTCTTTTATTTTATTTTTAGCACTGTTGGAATGATCGTAAGTAGAATTCCTGATATGGAATTATTTTCTCAATTTACTCCTGGGATTATTATTTAAGCTATGTGATTTATGCACTAAACAGTTTCTGCAATGCACCGTGTGGGTAGTGCGGGTAATGGAAACAATTCAACTCGCCCCCGTAAGGAGAAGAGATTAACCTACGTGTTGAATGATTCTGATGATGCAAAGGTGAACTCATTATTTATTTATTGATTTTATTTGTTCCAGGGAAACGAACAAGTTTCATGCTTGCTTCTAGTAGTTGCATCTATATCCCTACAAATTTTTTCTTTGACATCATGCTTCCAAATCTGTTAACCAGTTGAACCTGATTGGTTTGTTTTTTAGTAAACACATGTATTTATTACTTGGTTGAAGATATTATTTAAATTTTACAGTGAATTCCCAATTTGGTCCTTGAAAGATCTTTTTAACTTAATTTTCTCCTCAAAAGATTAGTGACATCAAATTGTGCTCTAATGATAATATTTAAAACCTGTCATTTGAGGATCAAATGGATGTGATAACCTTTTGAGGACCAAATTGATAAGACTTACAAAGATCAAAATGGAGGTTTACCCAAAATTTTAATATTTTCTCTTTTTACATTGATTTAGACCCATTTGGTGGTTTGCATATTTCCACCTTTTCCTTTTTTATATTTACCCAATATTTTATTTGGCTCCTTTCTGCCAGGTACTTAGCATTTTGCTTTGAAAGATGTTATGTCATAGTTTTTTTTTTTTATCAATATTTCTTGTCTTGGTTGTTGAAATTCTTTCCATTTCGATAGTTTTCTTAGTTGCACTGCCTAGAATCATTTGTAAGTTGGCTCTTTTCTGCAGCATTGTGCAGGCATAAATTGTCTGGCTCTACGTACGTCTGCAGCATCTGATGGGTCTGATTATCTCTTCACTGGGAGTCGTGATGGCAGGCTAAAACGATGGGTACTAGCTGTGGATAGAGCAACATGCTCCGCTACCTTTGAATCTCATGTCGATTGGGTAATCCTTATGTTTGATTTTCTTTTTATTTTTCTTCCGTTGCAATTGTTAGTTGACTTCTAATTTAGTAACTTCTGGAACGTAGCAATGTTTTTTTTATCATGGTTGCTTGATAAGCTTGATCTGCAATGAATCCCCTCCCCCCCTTTTTGGCTTTTTCCTGCACAGGGCAATTTGGTGGACTTATGTCACATTTTTAATGATGCATTTTTTTTTCTAATAAACTTTAATGCCCAATCTCCGTGTTGAGGTCAAAAGGTGTAAGAAAGTATATGATGCAACTAGGGAAAACTATTTACCTGCCTATGCGCAAAACATGTCTCTAGTCTTAGGATCTTCCCATCTTGGTTATAATTATGTGGAGCCTGTATGTGATGTTTTGATTAAGAATTAAGACGAGTATTGTGTTTTTTTAGTATGTCATCTGCAAAAAGAGGTCTGTAATGGTCTGAATTTGATATTGACTTTTATTTATTTTATTTTGTATAGCACTTCATCAGACATCCTTTTATGTAGTCTGTAATGATTTGTTGTGTTCTTTTTGTATTCAAGCTTAATGAGCTTAATTCTAATAGTAAAGGTATGGTTGAGAAGGAAAAGGCAATGGAAATCCATTGAATTCTCATGTTCAAAAAATCCTAAAACTACAAGTGTGCAACTGAATTTGATTGAGTATTGTATTGTGTGAGATAAAGTTATCACGGCATTCTTGAACTTCTTGTTTAGGTTGAAAATCTAGCAATCCATTTTGTTCAATATGTCAATGTTCAGGAACTTATAATCATTCTTAAACTTTTACGTTTTCCCCTAAAGTCCAAAACCTTGTTTCATTAGCATTTAAGTTATACTGACAAAAAATGACACCTGCACAATCTATAACACATGCATAACACTAACAGCATAAGTACAATTGACTATGTAAATGTTATTTTATTCTTGCAGGTTAATGATGCTGTTCTTGTTGGTGATAGTACACTTGTTTCTTGTTCTTCAGATACAACCCTTAAGGTTTGTTGATTGCTAGCTGTTTTTTTGTCCCAATCAATCCTTGCTCTTTTGCAATAGTACCAGTACTTACATAATTATTTACACCTTTTTATATGTGTTAGACATGGAATACCCTGTCCTTTGGAACTTGTACTAGGACGCTCCGACAACACTCTGACTATGTTACTTGCCTCGCAGCAGCAGGAAAAAAAAATGTAATGTACTTCAAACATCTTATGCTTTTTGTGAAGTGCATCAAGAAAAAGTTCATTTTATTGTTTCTATATTTTCCACATTGAATCAGATAGATACTTTGGTTGAATTATCAATGTCAAATCCATTCTTTGATCCTTTAATAGTGTCATGCATTTTAGAGCAATATTGTTGCATCTGGTGGCCTTGGCGGGGAGGTTTTTATATGGGATATTGAGGCTGCCCTCGCTCCAGTCTCTAAGTGCAATGATGCAACGGTTGATGATTCTTCAAATGGTATCAATGGTTCTGGCAACTTACTACCATTGACAAGCTTGCGTACTATTAACTCAAGCAACAATATGTCCATGCACACTACTCAAACTCAGGGATACATTCCACTTGCTGCCAAAGGCCACAAGGATTCTGTATATGCATTGGCTATGAATGAAAGTGGAACAATTCTCGTCTCTGGTGGCACAGAAAAGGTACAATATGGCATATGCTCTGACTTGTTAAGGCATCTTTACCTTTGAAACGCTAGAGGTGGTTTGTTTGTGCTGTAGTAGCTTGAATTTTATGGGATGTTGTCTCTGACCATGGTTTATTTCTTTTTCCACTTTTTGGGGTTCTCTAGGTTGTGCGTGTTTGGGACCCAAGATCAGGATCAAAGACTCTAAAGCTAAGAGGCCATACAGATAACATCAGGGCTCTGCTTCTGGATTCTAGTGGCAGGTTTGTGGAGTGGATATCTAAGTTTAGTTGCAATTTTTTAGTTTACAATTACATTTTAAAGTTGGTAACTTGCTTTTCCTCCTATTTATTTATAATTTTTTATTATCATAAAACTATCTCTTTCCCTCTCTTTGCACTGATCTTTCTTATTTGACATTTCTATGTTTTCCGACAACATATAGATCACAACGCACATGAATAACTTAATACTTTCATTGGTTATGTTACAGTGGACTTATTTAATAGTCAATAATACAGTGAATGAAATGCTGTTGGGTTTTCTTTTCATTGTATGCGGCCATGCATATTTTCACTGGATAAATTTGTTAGTTCAAATCAAGTAATATGTTTCTTTCCAAAAAGTCAGCTATGATGTTTTCAACATTCATTATTGCAGATATTGTTTATCAGGATCTTCAGACTCTATGATAAGGTAATGCACACATATGGAGTTATAAGCATTTCTATTTGTTTTGTTGTGTGGTTGACTAATAATCTGTCCATCTTTCCTCATAGGCTTTGGGATTTAGGTCAGCAGAGATGTGTGCATTCTTATGCAGTTCATACAGATTCTGTTTGGGCACTTGCCAGCTCCCCAACATTTAGTCATGTTTATAGTGGAGGGAGAGACTTTTCAGTGAGTGCAACCTGCCATTAAAATAACATCGAAACTATTTTTTATTATTACATCTTGAATTTATGTGACACGACATCTCCTTTTTTCTGTTTAACTTGTGAACCTTATCTTCTAATGCCCTGTTCTTTTATACCCAAAGTTATACTTGACAGATTTGCAAACTAGAGAGAGTAGTTTGCTTTGCACAGGCAAGCACCCTATTCTTCAATTGGCTTTGCATGATGATAGCATATGGGTTGCATCAACAGACTCTTCAGTTCATAAATGGCCTGCTGAAGGACGCAACCCTCAAAAGATTTTCCAGAGAGGCAATTCTTTTTTAGCTGGAAACTTGTCCTTTTCAAGAGCAAGAGTGTCACTAGAAGGATCTACCCCTGTATGTTACATTTATTTCTGAAAAAAAAAAAAAAATCTGCCATATTACTTTTCTATTATTTTATCTTCAAATTGTTGTGTTGCTCTTGGTACTCATAATACCAGTTGCATTTGTACATGTATAGATGAAGCATGCTAGTTTACATATTCAATATTTGTACTTCATGTTTGTGAATATAACGGAATTTGTCTTCTAAACAAGTTTTTGTTGAAAACAATTTTTCTTTTGGTTCTTTTTGTTCTGTAGAACTAATAATTGTCCTTTTTCTGTCAAAATTACTAATTTTAATAGGTTCCTGTATATAAAGAACCTATCGTAACTATCCTGGGTACACCTGCAATAGTACAACATGAAGTTTTGAATAATAAGAGGCATGTGCTGACAAAGGTAATCATGGTGTTTCCTGGTAATTTTATTATGCCAGGCATATTGATATTGTCATCCATTTTACTCTGAAATTAATAACCTTTCTGTGTTATTTTCTTAACTGATGAATGACTCTTGGTATAGGATGCATCTGGTTCAGTGAAGCTGTGGGAGATTACCAAAGGTGTTGTGATTGAAGATTATGGAAAGGTGACAACTGGTTGCATTTTCATTTGGTAACTTGCATGGCAATCTTGTTTACTAGGGAAGTAGATTGGCTGTCATGAATGATACTTTTACAAATTTCAACTATAGCTGATAGTACTCATTTGTGGGTTCATAATAGCTCATGCTTTACTTGTGGACTATGTAGGTTTCATTTGAGGAGAAAAAGGAAGAGCTATTTGAGATGGTATATTTACTGATTTACATCATAGATTTCATTTTTAATTATATTTTTTTCTTGGTAAGAAAAACATGATGATTTCCAGTAGTTAATCTGTTCAAGCTGGTTCTCAATTTTCTTCCAATGCTGCTTTAGGTTAGCATTCCTGCATGGTTCACAGTGGATACCAGGCTTGGAAGCTTGTCAGTCCATTTGGACACTCCCCAGTGTTTTTCTGCAGAGATGTATTCAGCAGATCTTAACATTGTAGGCAAGCCTGAAGATGATAAGGTAATGACTTCATTGTCATGAACGATGTACCTGTCCTTATCTTAAATTCCTTATTATATTATTTTGCTCCTAGATTTTGGTATGCTGTAACAATTAACATCAACTTTTATGCAACTATTTGCTTGTTACCGTTGGCTATAATTTATGTCAAGTCTACAATTGTCAACCAATTCATCTTCATGGGATCCATTTTAGTTAGTGGCACATAACCATCATCCTATCTTAGTCCATATTCTTGCTCAATCTGAAATGATTCCTGCCATGGTTCCTTGTATCATGGACATGGAAGTATTGAAATGTTTTATGGTCTGTTGAACTGACGTTGGCTGAATTCTATTGTGCACTTCTATAGTTTCAAGAAATATGTGATTCATGCTTACAATGACATAATGAGAATGTTTTCAGTAGTTTGCTATCAACAATCTAAATCAATGCCTGTTATTCTGCAGGTTAATTTGGCTCGAGAGACCCTTAAAGGGCTACTGGCTCATTGGTTGAGAAAACGAAAGCAAAGAATGGGATCCCCAGCTCCAGCTAATGGGGAGTTATCATCTGGAAAGGATATTACTTCTAGAAGTGTTACCCATTCAAGAATTGAGGTTGATGGTAGTTCCGAGAATGATGCTATGGTTTATCCTCCTTTTGAATTCTCAGTTACTTCCCCTCCTTCCATTATTACTGAGGGCACTCATGGGGGTCCGTGGAGGAAAAAAATTACTGATTTAGATGGAACCAAGGATGAGAAAGACTTCCCCTGGTGGTGTCTGGACTGCGTTTTGAATAATCGGCTACCTCCCAGAGAAAATACTAAGTAATTTGCCTTCCTCTTCATTTTTCCCCTCCCTATATATTTTCATTAAAACACATGGTTGTAGTTGAAAGGAATAAACCATGCTTGTGACAATTTGTATATTTTGTTAATGTAGCATAATTGCCTAACTCTATAATGATTATATCTATTGATCACATCCAAAATATATGGTGGGACTTAATATAGCTTTTGTAAATGAAATCAATTGATATATGGTTAAGAAGTCATAGGAATCTATCTTCCTATTAATTCTGTGGTATCTGTTGCTTTGGTATTATCTATGTACTGAACACAATATCTTTGAACACTTTTTGTACTTTTAATGGTTATTGCCATGAAAATATTAAATTCCTTTTCTACTTTTATGGATATAGATATAGATTAACAAATGGAACATTGTCTATGAATTTGATTGTCTGAGTATGATGGCAATCTCAGGCTAGTTATATAATGCTCTTTTTGATATATTCTTTTGTGATAACCACTGCAGATGCAGTTTCTATTTGCAACCATGTGAAGGTTCTTCAGTCCAGATCCTCGCACAAGGGAAGCTAAGTGCCCCACGTATATTAAGAATTCACAAAGTAAGTTTTGATATTTATATTAATTGACAATTGGTATTAATAATTGCATTAATAATATTTGCCTGAGTTGTTAAGTTGGCTTTGACCACGCTTTCCAAAAGTATTACTTGTTTTGAATTTAGTTTTTAGTTTTTGTGTGTGCATGCATGTGGATTCTGGAAACATTTTTCTCACAGGTAGATGATGCATTTTTGAATGGTCAACTTAGCTTTCCCTTCGTTTGGTTGGTTTAGGTTATTAATTATGTAATAGAGAAGATGGTGCTTGACAAACCTTTGGATGGCTTAAGTGCTGATGGCAGTTTTGCCCCTGGACTTACTGGGTCACAGTCACAGCATCAAGCAGTTGGGGATGGATCTTTTCGATCTGGATTTAAGCCTTGGCAAAAGCTTAGACCTTCTATTGAAATATTGTGCAACAACCAGGCAAGTAATATGTTGTCTTATATGCAATCTTATGACAGTGTACATCGTATGGTTTTCTAGATGCTGAGATTTACTTTTCAATTCCTTTGTATGTCTTCTAGAATCTATTTGCTAAACTGATTGCCATTTTTAGTTTTCCATTATGGTGTTTTCTGGAAGTAATTGAAGAAATCACATATCCTTAGAATTTTGTACTGTGCATGTTGGTTTGTAATTGCATTTACAAAGTTACAACTTTGACTGACTTCTAGAGTCCATGATGCAAGATTAATTGACAAAATATTGGGCATTAACTTTAAATATGGTTTAAATATTCTTGGTTTAATAATCCCAAAAATCAGTGCAATGTTCCTCATACCTAGGATTTCTTTTAGCAGTGGCATTATTCATTGTGTTTTATGTTATGTTCACTGGATATCATGAGATGAACTGATAATGAAATTTGAAAAGACCGTCTTCATACTTAAATTCTTAATCTACTGGTAGGCCCTTAATTATAAAATTCAATTCCAGATATTAGACACTCCTAATTGAGCCTATTGACTATTGTATTTAAGTCTTAAAATAGATCGTAGTACTTGTCTTTCATCTGTAGTTTTAACTGTTCTTGTGTGTTACCAACTTTGTTGTCAATTTCATATGTTTTAATCAAGTTTTTGAACTTTATGCCTGAGATTGGTTAGAGGATGACAGCAATTTATTTAAATATTGTTTGGCCCAAATTGATTGAATGTTGTTTTATTTGATTCACAGTTGACTTTGCTTTGGTATAATACTATTTTTCATTAAAGTAATGTGCATTTAGCCAACCGTTAGGTTTATTTGCAGGTGCTGTCTCCTGAAATGAGCTTAGCCACAGTGCGAGCTTATATATGGAAGAAATCAGATGACTTGGTTCTAAATTACAGACTAGTTCAAGGCAGGTGACTACAAATTGCATATGCATCAGAGGTGGGTAATTTTGAGCCTTGCTTGGCTTTTCTGAGCTACGATATGATATTTAATGCTTTTATGGATTTTCATTCCTGTATTTTTCTTATTTTGTAAATGTAATTTACTGCCAACTGGAAAGAAGAAATAGTTATTTGAGGATAATATTTCTTTTTGGATTGATGTGAATGTTGATAAAAGTGAGTTCTCTCAGATTGACAAAAGTGAGCTTTACCCATGTCTGAATGGTCATTATTGGTATTACAAATAACTTTAAATGATTTTGATGGATTGCATAACCGTTTCTTTTTCTTTTTTTTTTTACCCTTGACATCAAGTTTTATCCCTAGAAGAAAAATAATTAGAAGGAAAAATATATTTTTTTTATCACTTTCCATACTGAATTTTGTTGTTTCCAGTACAAGCATAACCTAGTGGGATAAGGCTTTTGTTGTTGTTTCCATACTGAATTTACTCCTTTTTTATAATGCTCCATTCTTCTTGAGTGTGAAAAAATATATACTTGATTTATGCTGTCTCAGCAAGGATTACAGACTTCATTATGAATTATGATTAATGCTTGCAGGTTTTCTTGTGATTATGTAAAATACTTCTGAGCACCGATGATTCTTGGGTTGCCTGCATTGATCGGTGGTATTATAGGAATTTGTAAATTCTGAGCCGACATTTATCACCAAATTTAGTGACATTCTCCAAACCTGCTTGGATAGTTTTTTCTTTAGTGGAAAGCTGTTACTGTAAATTTTGAACTATATCTAGCTGGCGTGCATACTTCTGCTGGACATGGCGGAATCGTCTGCATCTCTGGCATGATGAAGGTTTTTAATCGACTCTGTCGAGAATTAGTGGGAATCATACTGGCATAGTGGGGATGTTTTTGAGGAATCAGGTAGTTGATTTAGAGATGACAACGAAAACATTGTAAATTTGAATCGTGCGTTAAATATCTGGCCATAGAAATTATGTTGTCCAGGTGCATGTTTACATCATAAAATTTTGTTAATTATTAATTGCTAATAATATTATTCTCATTTGTTCAAATTAGTCATTTGATATCCAGTGCTAGTTCTCAGCTAGCACTCTATTTGGGTCCCGTTTTCTTACCGTGTCTCTGTATGCATATTTGAGTGTGTATTCAATATGCAATTCTGAAAATGACGCAATGTAAACATAGGCATTAGTATTTTGAAGCTGTGACGGTATTAATCGTAGCTATAGTATTATTTTCTTTGTAGTTTATTTTTCGATTTTATACTCAATGTTGCAACTGATAATCATACCGTTTTATGCTTTTATGTATGTTGAGCCAATAAATATGAATTATAGAGACTGCATATGTACATAATGGATGGTACTTCTGCCAGCCTGCGATATTTATTGTTATCTGTTGGTGCTAATTCATTTTTAAGCTAGCATTGGTAGCAAACAAGTTAAATTGCATTGATACAGGTGTACGGGATCATTTTTTTTTTATTATGTTTAAAGAATTGAAATGATGTAGAACCGGTGGACGGGTCTGACTAATCCAAGAATAATGTTAGACCGGTTTTGTGTAGGAATTAGTGCGATCCAGTTTTCACAAACACACACACACCCACAAAATGTTGAGGGTTCTGCTATTTCCTACTTTTTTCCCCCCTTCTATTTTCACCTCTAATTTTTACGGAAAAAGTGTAAAACATTCATTATGTCTCTACTCTATTACTCTTTCTCTCTCTTCCCATCTCTATTTTATTAACAAAAATGTGTTTCTGTTGTATATTTTATACACAATAAAAATGTATTTTTGTTGTATTATTTTTTTTCAAAAAAATTAATTAAAATATTGATTATGATACAATTTACCCTTTTTAATATTAATCGAATCAATTATGATATATATTATCTTTTTTAATTGAAATTAAATTAATTATAATATAATTTACCATTTTTAATAATAATCAAAATAATTCTAATGTAAATTTTTCTTTTTAATAGTGATTAAATTAAATATAATACAATTTTAAAAAATATATGGTACAAGTTATCATTTTTAATAAGAATCGAATTAATTATGATGTAAATTATCTTTTTTAATAGTAATAGAATTAATAAAGATGCAAATTATCGTTATTAATAATATCATAAATTGCATCATTATTAATTTAATTACTATTAAAAAGGATCATTTATATCATAATTAATTTGATTTTTATTAAAAATGATAACTTGTATCGTATATTTTTTTAAAATTATATCATAATTAATTTGATTACTATTAAAAAAGAAAATTTGCATCATAATTACTTTAATTACTATTAAAAATGGTAACTTATCGTAATTAATTAATATTTTAATTATTGTTTTTTTCAAAAATTAACATAATGATTCTGTTGTGTATGTAGGGCGCACCTCCCAAATACAACAGAAACACGTTTCTGTCAAGGAGTATTTTTGAAAAAAAAAATTAGCATGTAAATCTTGGGATGAAAAGAGTGCAAATTAAGGTGGGAATAGCAAGCCCCATGATTTGCTCAAAAATTAGGTCATTTTTTTTCCTCCTAAAAAAAGTCTTTAAACAACGTGATGTTGCTTATAATATTCTATCTATCTATCTATCTATCTATATCTATATATATATATATATATATATATATATATATATATATATATATATATATATATGTATGTATGTATGTATGTAAAGGAGACTTGAACAAATCTCTACCGTAGATCGAAGTTTGAATATAATAATAGTCGTTGGGTCTAATCAAATTTAATAGACATAAATGTGTTTAATAAATAATTTCATTGCTCCCATTAATACTATTTATTATTTTATTATATAATTTTGATGATTTTATGTTAACAATATATATTTCATAACTAAAAGACGACAAAAAAAGTTAGATATGGAAATACTTTAATAATAATATTTTTTCTTAAAATATAATGATAACATTAAATATTATATATTATAAAAAGTTAGATATATTTTAAAACTAATGCTTTTATAAATACGTAGTTAAATTTAAAATAATTCATATTTTAATTAATAATTAAGGATATAAATTAAAAAATAAATTATTATGTATATACATAAGTCTATTTTATTTTTTAATTTAGTTACTTTAAAATATATTTTTGAAACAATAATAATTAAAAATAAAGATTTAATGGATAAAAGTTAAATATATAAATACTATAATAACAACATTAAATATTATATTATTAAAAAAAGGTTATATAATTTTCAAAACTAATGATTTTATAAATATGTAGTTAAATTTAAAACAAAACCAAGAGATGATAAAAAAAAGTTAGATATATAAATATTATATTAATAACATTAAATATTATAATATTATAAAAGTTAGATATATTTCAAAACCAATGATTTTATAAATATGTACTTAAATTTAAAACAAAACCAAAAGATGATAAAAAAAAGTTAGATATATAAATATTATATTAATAACATTAAATATTATAATATTCTAAAAGTTAGATATATTTCAAAACTAATAATTTTATAAATATGTAGCTAAATTTTATAAATATGTAAATATATATTAAAATTATTGTAGAACACAAAGATAACACAAGAAGGAGGGTTGAATTGTGTTATAGCAAATTTTCGCAAAACCTTTTTAAAGACGTATCGTCTAAAGAGATAGTCAAAAGATTTTTCAAAAACGATATTGCAAGAAAGACAAATGCTGAAAGAGAGGTAAAAATGCACATAAGAAATATACTAGTTCGTCTCACCCAAAGACTACGTCCAGTTCTTGGCAACAACCAAGTTTCACTAACTTATCCATGTTATAAGTATTCTTTCAACAAGCCTCTTCAAGCTCAACCTAAATAGTCTTTAACTTGCCTCTCCAAGCAATAACCCAAGTATTCTTTGAATCAAAGTCTCTCCAGGCTTCTACCAATTTCTTAAAGAAAAGGTAGAACGTTTATCTCATTAGGTTTAACGTCCTAACAGACGAATATACAATGAAGTACAAATATAAAAAAAAAATTACAATCAGAGTATTACAAGATGAGAGCTTTTTCGATAAATGGATATTTTTAATCAGTCAGCCAACCAACATTTGAGATTAAGGTCTCTTCTTCTATTTATAGGCTTTTCCAAAAAGGTATTCATTGTGAGTGCTTGCAGGAGATAGTCTTCGTCTATTGGAAAGAGTTGTTGAAGCATTAAATGCAGCGTTTAATGTCTTTTACCAACTTGTCACTTAATAAGATAAAACAATTTGCTTATCTTTACCATTCTTGTACTCAATCTTGTAGCGATGATCATATATGTTTTTCCGTTCTGATATTCGTACACACATTCCTTCTTTTATGCGCAAAGTGATCTTTAGGTACATAGACTTCATTTATTTTGAGGTTGTTTACGATTTTACAACTAACTAGTGTGCAGATTGTTATAACATCGTCTGAAATATATTTGTTACTGAATTTCTTAAGAACGAAAGATAGAGATGATATAGGCTTAAGTAATCAAACGATAGAGAATTACAAGTGACCGGACGATTATTTGAAAGGCCCTTTTTTAATTGTTTGTTATTATCAAAATAGGGTTATAAATTTTTCCTTTGTCTTAACAATTATATATATATATATATATATATATATATATATATAATTTATCTCTTAGATTCTATCTTTGACTATTATTTTAAATAAATTATTATGAATCATTTCAAATTTAACTAAATATTTGAAAAATACTTTTTAATTATTATTGTTCATAAAATATATTATATAGTAATCAATCTATATAGTAAAATAGACTTGAACCTGAGCATTAATATGATATTTAATGCTATTAAATATTATTTAATGTTTTATTTATATATTTAAAAATTAATTATTAAATTAAAAGTATTTATTCCTAAATTTAATATAGATGTATATACTTTAAAATTTCCATTATATATTATTATTTAAAAATTAGTTTATAAAGTATTATTTAAAAGAGAATAATGTAAATATATATATATATATATATATATATATATATATATATATATAAAATAATTTGTCTCTTAATTTCTATCCTTAACTATTATTTTAAATAAATTATTATGAATTGTTTAAATTTAATTAAATATCTAAAGAAATCCTTTTAAATTATTATTGTTCGTAAAACATTATAAAGTAACCAAATTAAAAATAAAATAGACTTATATATGATAATTTATTTGTTAATTTTTATCCATAATTATTATTTAAAATAAATTATTTTAAATTTAACTATGTGTGTATTAAATCTTTAACTTTAATTATTATTATTCATAATACATGTTTCAAAGTAATCAATTAAAAAAATAAAATAAATTGAGCATAAGTATTAACATAATCTTTCTCTTTATATATATATAAAAGAAAGGTTGTCAGAGCAATTTTTCTTGCCTAAACTAGAGATATATAAGAAATTTCAAAAAAAATTCATTTAATTTAGTTATATTAGTCTTTCAAACTTTGTATTAAATTAAAATTATAAAAAACTATTTTTAGTGAGTGGGTTTTAAAAATTAAAGTTAAAAATAAACTAAAAGGTCATCATTTCTCCTTTAATGGATAATTACTTTTTTTTGTAAAGTCCAATGTACTATTTTAAGTCTAATTAATCATTTGATTCAATTTTGTAAAACTAAAAAAGTGTTTGAATCATTATCAAGCCTTTTTTTCTTATGTATTCTTCCATTGAGGTTTATGGTCGACTAGCAGGTCTATTTTTTCGTTCTTTGTTTTTTCATTTATTTATCTTTCTTTTTTTTTTTGCTTTGTACTTTCTTTCTTTCATTTTGCTCTTGCAGTTTGATAAAAAGAGAATTTTGCTTAATATGTCTTAATTAACTTGCAGCAATGAAACTTTTTGTTCATCATTCAATGAATTTGGTGAAGGATGAAAAGTGGGAATTGAGAGCCAACATTAGGTACATCATCTTACTCTGTATTTTTTATTATTTCTTTTGTTCTTTTTTATGGATATCATCTTTGTGTATTTCTTTTCCTTTTTTTTCTTTTCTCATTTTACTGTCATGTTATTTATGTTTTGATTATTATTGTTCATGCTTTTCATATATGTTCTTATATTTTTCCAATTACTATTATATTATAAATAATGTATATATTTTTGGTCTTTCTCATTTTGAGCAACAAAAAATTAATAATCTTACTTTTACTTTATATCTTTAACTTACAATATTTTTTTTGTTTAATAGGACATAAAAGGAGCATATTTTTATTATAACTTTACCGCTTATTCATTAATTTTTTTTCTTATATTTTTTATATGATTCACTTAACATAATTTAGTGAATTTTATATAGTTAAATTATCTAATTAATTATTTTAATTTTTCTACTCAATTCAATTGCCTAATTGTATGCTTACACATGTTATTGATATAGTTTATTATATACTTTGATGTTTATTGATTGTTCCAAATAAATTATGATATAAAAAATAATAAATTATTTTTCATAAAATAAATTAATTATAGACTAATATTTGTCTATCTCTACAAGGTTTACTTTTAATAAAAAAATTAAATTGATTACATTAATAATAACAATTACACAATTTTGATAATTAAAAGTTAATAATAATAACAATAGTCATAAATAGACTCCTTTCAAATTCGTAAGGGTCAATTTTAACATTATAATTTTTTATTCTTATAGCTTTAAACCTTAATAATAATAACAACAACAACAACAAATAATAATAGTAGTAGTAGGTTTACTTAATTATATTTCATAATTTTTCTCTCACCTATATATAATATTTTGAAAATGACTATTAAATTGATGCAAAAGCATTACATGTATTTTTTAGGTAAATTGTGTTAAATAGTACATTAAATTGATTAATTATATAGTACCTAATTTACAACACTGGTTAAATTCAATGTATAATTAATATACAGATAATAATAATAATAATAATAATTAAATATACTAACAGCGTTTTTTTATAACGGTCAATTATAAGACATTATGATTTTTTATTCTTTTAAATTCAAACCTTAAATAATAATAAATACCCATTATATATCATAAATATAAAATAGTTGTAGAGTATACAATAGTGTAATTATTATTATTAATAGCATTATCTTTCTAAATTTATTTGGAATGAGAAAAAAATAGTAATATATGAAAAGTAGTATGTAATAATATTAAAAAAAAATAGTAAGACACATAAATAATAATTTTTATAGATAAATAATCCTTATAATAGTTAAATTATAAGATATAAAGTCTAAAACATATAATAATTTTTATAGATAAATAACTTTAAAAAGTAGTAAGTAATCAAACTAAAATTAAATAATAATATTGATAATAATAATATCAACAACGATAACAACAACAATAATAATAATAATAACAACAACAACAATAATAATAATAGACAGATCTCATTACACTAATCGGGAGTCTTCAGTTTATGTTGCATTTAGGTTAACCAACTCAAAATTTTAACAATATCATATAATTAAAATTAATAACTTAAATAATTGAAAAACCCATTTTAAAATAATTAACAACTATATATATTTAATAAAAATCATACTATTTCAACAAATTTAAAATAAATATTAATTTTTACAATGAATATATTTAAAATTATTAATTATAAACACACAAAAATCGAGTATGTGTTAACATAATATCCACAATAATAAAAATAAATACTCAAATTTAAATACTTATATCTTCATATTTTATTATGCTTACATTCATTTTGAATTTATGCATTTCATATAAGTATTGTAGCACTTTCATTAATTAAAGAAAGAACAACTTATAATAAATTTCAACAGGCTTAATATTTTTAAACACAATATCTGCTTAATTAAAAAATAATTAATTATCTTTCTCAATTTTAATGTAATTATATTTAATTTACTATTAAAATTTTTAATTAAAAATTAAATTTTTTTATTTTTGTATATATATTTTTAAAATAATAAAAAATAAAAATATAAAAAATATATAATTTAAACAAGCCCGTAACGCATGAGTTTAAAATCTAGTTAATAATGAAAGGAAATGTAATGATAAAAGGGCAAAATTTAGGTGTAGAATTACAGGTGTTTTTTTAATTAAAACTATAGCTTTATTTTGATAATTGTGCAATGAGGAGCTTAAAATATAAAACACGACAACACAAAATACAATCAATCAACTACTATAACACAAATTCACAATTTCAATATGCACACTACAATTACGCTCAAAGTGAATTCTGTATTAAATTCACTCTTCATCGAAGAAACGCAAGGCTTGCCTTTTCACTTTTTCCAATGTCATTTGATTATTTTATTTGTCCTTTTCCCTTTCGAGTATTAGTTTTTTTTCCCCTTTTCTTTTAGGACAAAATTTAAATTCAATACTATGAGAACTGTAGTGTCATATTTTAATTAAAATTGAAATTTCACAAATAACACTAATATATGATACTACTAATTGAACCTACCATGTAGTTAGGAATCGAGGCGGTGTTGTAACAACAGAAATTTATTTATATCGTTGATTAAAGTTGGAAGCTCCAATGACCTACGTTTTATACACACGGGCTTGGAGATTGGTTGCGTATGGGTTGTTATTGTTTAACTTAAACTCATCTTTGCACCTTTGAAAATATTAAATAAAATGTCATTATCCTTTGTTTGTTTGAGTGTCAATAGAAAGAAGAGATGAGATAAAAATACTAAATTTTACTGTTTATTTAAAAAGAGAAATAAGAAAAGAAGGTTTTTGGTAAGTCTCATGCATAAAAAAAATTTCGCCCAAAAGTACCATGAAATTGAGGGAAAATGTGTTCTGTTGATTTTTTTTTTTTATACATGTTTTGTCGCATTTTTTTTGTTTTAATTTTTTAAAATTAAACAATTTTTTATAACGTAAAAATAATAAATAATTTTATGTTAAAAAATAATAGAGAAAAAAGTTTAAGCTTTTTGAGTTAAATTTATTTTATTAATTAGTTTAAAAAGTGTTTTGCACAATTTATTTATGTATTTCTACTCACTCTTCCACTCATCCAAACAAGTTAATAGATTTTTTTTTCACTTTTTTCCTTCTTATTTCTATTTATCCAAACAATACATATTTTTTACTTTATATCTATTTTATTTTTATCTTATTTTTCCTTCTTATTTCTTATCTCTCTATTGCACTCGTAATCCAAATAGAGTAGTAGGTTTTGGAGATGCAAACCCCATCTTTTACGTGAAAATGTTTGAACATGAACTCATAAATATTTTAAATTAAATTTACATAATCAATCATAATTTTAAAAATAATTTATCATATAGTATAAATTAAAACAATGTATAATATACATGTTAAACCGATTATGATTTGAAAAAAATGCCCACTTAATATAAATAAACATGAATAGTTAATTATTATAAACTATAAACGATATGAAATATGATTTTTTTTTTTAGCATAACACTAGTATTGTGTTGTCCTTTTTCTTTTTTCTAATTGATTGATTTTATTACTATATAATTTGACCGTTCAACGCAGGGCGAGATTGGTCGGTTATCCAACATGGGATTACAAAATTTAGAATAGATTATATAGAAAAATAAAGTTAATTAGACATTTTTTTAATCCATAAACAACTAATGTGTGACCTTGAAGCCCCCCAGTGGCGTTGCAAGGGCTGTTACTGGCTTCTCGTTGTTACCTTAATATACCAAAAAAAATAAAAAAAATACGTCAATATGTACATTAATTAAGGGGCTGTTTGGGGTCGTTGTGAGTTTTTGATTTTTGGTTTTCAAATCTAATTTTTAAAACAAAATGTGTTTGGCTAAAATGAAGTTAAAATGGTTTTTAACTCAATTTCCAAACTCTCTTACATTCATTTTCAAAACCAAGAAAAAAAGATTTGTGAATTTGATTTTTAATTTTTTAAAAAATACACATCACTATATTTGACAATCGTTTTTCTTGCCACCACCATCACCACTACAACCACCGCCATTGTCACCACCACTGCCACCGCCACCACTATTGCTGCCGCAGCTGCCGTCACCACCACTACCACCGGTACCACCAGCACTATCACCGTCGCCACCACTACCACGACCATGACCACCGGTATCGCCTCCATTACCACAAGCTTCATTACCACTATCATCATCACCGCCACGATCACGACCACGACCACCAGCGTTGCCACCACCACTGCAGGCATCGTCACCACCACCATCAACTCCGCCATTGGCACGATTACAACTGTCATCGTCGGCACAGCCACAACAGTCACTGTCAACACCCTGTCACTGTCAGCATTACCACAACCACCACCACCACTGTCGTCACCACACAAACATATCCTTAAACTAATTTTAACAGAATAAGAAATTTCAAAGTGAATTTATTTTGAAACAAAAAATTAAAAAAAAAAACAAAAATTAATTTAAAAAACTAAAATTAGTTGTAGTTTTTAAAATTTTCAAAACTCACAACCAAAAACTATTCCAAATGGGCTCTAAGTGTATATGATCTTAGTGTTGGTTTGTTCACCCGTCTTAAATGTGCGTATATCGAAATTTTCAAGTCAAAAATTTGGGAAAACATAGAAATTAAACTATGTTGTTTCTGAATTGACGTAGATCGTCTCTTATCAAAAGCTAAATCAAACATATTGTTACCTTTTCTTTTTTTTTGAAGAGCAAAATAATTTATTAGAAATGAGCAACCATTGCTCAAGCACGAGGCATGCCAGAGCAAGGAGAATACACCGCATACAAAAAAGATAAAATTTAAATGCAGTACTATAAATATTATTGGTGTTATTTTCTAACTAGAATTAGAGTTTTACCTGTGTAATACTCATAATAAAATATTTCATTAAATGTCAATGCATATTACTAAAATAAAACTCTAATTTTAATTAAAAAATAACACTAACAGTATTTATGATACTGCATCTAAATTTTTTCTGTAAAAAAAATATAGCCTCCCATATTACAAAAGATCTATTAACAACTCGAGGCCTACATGTAAGAGAAAAACTAATGCCCCCATTAAAAAAGCCTACCCCAAAACAAAGGCACACAAGCCTCAACTAATCCAGCACTTACAAAGAGAGCTCTTGCATCCACGGCCAGCCGCACTGTCCTCTCCCAACCTTTATGGAGTCTGCTGCATACATAACACCCACCACCCCTTTCAGCAATAGATGCTGTGAGTTACCTGACCCCAATACAAGTCTTAGGATCCGGAAGCGTGTATCCACTGCCGAGAATTGATCTTGGTTCTTTCAATTAAAAGTTCCATGTCTCTGTCCGCTCTGAAGACATATTGTTACTTAGTGGAAGAATAAATGTAACTTATGTTTTAACTCATCAGAAACTTCCTGAGGAATTTTGTTTTCTAGGGATCAGTGAGTCCTACTTTATCTTTATCGAGAATTAATATGAATTTTTACCTAATTTTCTAAATATTTATTATTTCATAAATATAAATATTACTTAGTATTTTTTAATAGTTAAAAATATTTAAGAGATTGTATTTAATAACTCTTAACCTATCTTATATAAGATAAAAAATAATAATAAAATTATTTTATTTTTTAATTTGTTAACGTACACCTACTTATTTTTTAATTAGAGTATGTTAGCAAGTTATATCATTGATATATTTTAAGATAATTCTAATTATGTCTTGTTAACATATTTTAACTAACAAACAAGTGAATATATGTCAGCAAACTCCACAAGCATTTGCTAACGTATACTTTCTTGTTTTTTAGTTGGAGTATGTTAACAAACTATACCGTGAGTGTATTTTAAAATAATAATTAGTTATAACTTACTAACATATTCTAACTAAAAATCAATAAGTATACGTTAGCAAATCTCATATATATATATATAATATGAAACGTTTTAAATGAGAATTCTTTTTCTTGTGAGAAATAAAAACTATAAATATAAACCATTAGATTATATTTGAATGGTCAAAATTAAAAGAAAAAATGCACATGACTTTTTTAAGTAGTCATGTGACACTAACTATTAATATTTACCATCCATGTATGATTGTATGACTTGATTTTATAATTCTCATTTCTCATGATAAGAAGAGTTCTCGTTCGATACAACATCCTATATATTATGTACTAAGTCAATTTATGAGTCACTTTTTTAAAAAATTTTTACGGATCAACCTAACTTAATCCTTAATCCACTAAAATTGAATTGAAATTTTCAATCCAATTTCAAAAATAAGTCAGCCCAATCCAACTTTTTTTTTTTGCAGACTAAAAATAGATTGAATTGAATTGGATTAAGTTGAAGGTCTTGCTATTCCCACCTCTTTTTTTTGTGTGTGCTAATTTTACCCCTTACTTTTATCAAAAAGAGTGAAAAGTTTATTTTGTCCTCACTTTTTTTTTTACTTTCTTTCTCCTTCTCACCCCACCCCACCCCTTGTTATATCAATGAAAATATATTTTCGTTATGTTATTTTTTTAAAAAAAATTAACACAATGGAAACATGTTTCCGTTCTATTAATTTTTTTTTAAATTAACACAACGAAAAAATATTTTTGTTGTGTAATTAATTAGTAATATAAGTTACCTTTTTTTAAAATTTACCTTTTAATATCCAATCAATTATGATATAAATTTTCTTTTTAATTGAAATTAAATTAATTATGATATAATTTATCATTTTTAATAGTAATCAACTTAATTATGATACAAATTATCTTTTTTAATAATTTTAGAATTAATTATGATACAAATTATATTTTTTAATTAAAATTAAATGAATTATGATACAAGTTATTATTTTTAATAGTAATTGAATTAATTATGACACAAATTATCCTTTTGAATAATAATCAAATTAATTATGATACAATTTTAGAAAATATACAATACAAATTATCATTTTTAATAATAATTAAATTAATTATGATGCAAATTATATTTTTAATAATATCATATCTTTTTAATAATAATTAAATTACATAGATCATATATTGTTATTCTTCAAAGGTCAAACTTCTCACAAAGAATTGTTAAGGTAAATTTTTTAAAAAAGTAACTTATATTATAAATTAATTGCGCAACAAAAATATGTTTCTATTTTGTTGATTTTTTTTTGAAAAAATTAACACAAAGGAAATGTGTTTCCATTGTATTAAAAGAAAAAAAAATTGTAAATGTAAAAAAAAAATAAAATTATGTACAATCTCAAAAAATTTAGCAGAACATGAGGGGAACATAATTTTTACCAATACTGACAAGATATTTTTATTTGGTAATGGAGATGCTTTAAGCATTCCATTAACTATATATCTATGGTCTAACAAACATACTTGCATACATCATAAACTCCATGTTTAGCCAAGTAGATGCATTAAAAAGGGACAAAGTTTTAGTGGATGGTGCTGCTATAGTTGGCAACGAACTCGCTTTGGAAAAAAATGTATTAGTAGCTTATATGTCATGGGAAGGTTATAATTCTAAAGATGTTATTCTTATTAATGAGCATTTGGTCTATGAAGATACTTATAAATGTCAATGTAAGTGCCTTTGTTTGGTACATGGAAGAGGAGAGGAGTTGAAATTTTCAAATTTTTAAAAATTTTGTTGGTTTGGTTTAATGAAAATGAACAAAAGATTTTTAAATATTTTGTAGACCCCACTATTTATTTCCACTCTATTTCTCACATACTTTTATTCACTTATTTATCTCTATCTTATTTCTCATCTATTTCTCTCCTATCAAACAACCTAAAATTTTAAATTATTTTCTATTTATTTCTCACTTCTTAACTTATTTATTACTTTTTTTTGTCCTATCTATTTTTTTTATCTTTACCAAACAAACCCTAAATGTAACTTAAAAGTCAAAAGTTTAACAAAATGTAACTGTCCTATTCCCTTTTTTTCAATCACTGAAATTAGAGTCTCTAAACCTTTAAATCTTAAATCATTGAAATTAACTTTTTCGTGGGATTCTAAGTGTTTTTATAAGTTTGGATCTTTTGTGTTAGTTATGAGACTAATTTTCCACTCTTCACCCTTGCCTATAAATGTGTTCCGCTAAAATTAAATTCATGTCTGCTTCCACAAGCTCAACAAAGGATTGTGGAGGATTACTCCAAGACCAAATCATCCCCAAGGATGCTTCGGTCATTTTTTGTAAAAGTATATTAGTTAATAAATATTTATTACATTAAGTAAATTAAGAGTAAATAATATATACACTAATATTGTGAATAATTTTTATATTATTATTTAATCACAAACTGTCATATATAATAAATTTGTTGCCTTAAGGTAATTATTTTAAAGTTAACAATTTTTTTTGTTGACTTAAAATTTTTTAAGTTAATTATTTTAAAGTTAACAATTTTTTGTTAACTTTAAAATAATTACCTTAAAAGTTATACCAATGATAATTTTTAATTGGTTAATAATGTAAAAAATTTTATGCTGATACTGCATAAAAACTAAGTTTATAAATTAAATAAAAAATTTAACATTTATTCTTTAAATAATTAAAGTAATTAATAATATATATTGAATATTTGTTAAGATAGACAATATTTATAAAAATGTTGATTATGCCAAATATAAGACTGTTTAATATTTATTTTTAAAAATACTTAATAAAACTAGTTGAATATTCCTTAATTAATATTTTTTTATGTACGCAAGAATATTCTCAAAAGATAATAAGTAATTAATTATTTTAAAACGTAAAAATTGTTGAAATAATTTATTTTTTTTTGAGAGATGAGAAGTTAAGAATATCCACCGTAGCTATATTTGATACTATTTTATTTTAACAATCTTTGCTTGTGTATTTTTGCAATTTTTCCTTTAAAAGAACTTTACACTTGTTTTACTCATGGTGGAAACTTGCACTTTGTTTGCCACTTTGCCCGTAAGAATCACTTCCGAAAAGTCGAGTCAAACGGAAGCAAGAAGACACTTTCTAGTTGAGTCGAACAAGACAGAATACGTGGAATAATTATAAAAGTTGAGTGGCCTAAACTTGCACGTTTTAGTTTAAAGGACGTGGAATAATTTATCTGTGTATGGATATGTTGTTTTAAAAGTAATTTTAAAAAAGTTGATTTTATTTGATTGATAAAAGACAGTAATAATTATATAAAAATATCAATTTTAATTAGAAAATAAAATTAATTAATAATACATAGAATGTTGTATTTAAGATATAGCCCTTTTTCAAAAATACTTAAAAATATTATATTAATTAGTTACTTAAAAACATTAATTAGTGCATTATCAATATATAAAAGTGAAAATATTTAATATTTTTAAATTAGTAATTTTTTTGTGTACAATGACAATAATAAAATTAGAACTTAAGACTTTGTTCATATTACCTAAATTTTTCCACCACTAAACTAATTGTAATATGTTCGTAATTTAAGTTACTAGGTAAAGTAAGTAAAGAAAATATCAATAAGTATTTTAAAATATTAATTAAGAGATAAAAAATAATTTTTATAAAAATATATTATTAATATAATTTTATCATAAATTTTAGTATATTTTACTATAATTTTTAATAATATTTTATTTATTAATTCCCTAACAATTTTGTATCGCAACACGCTAAAAGCATTTGGACTCCCTAATGTTATGGTTGTGATTCGGCCGCGGACACGGGCAAAAACTTAGCGGCCACGGACTCCCTAATGTTATGGTTGTCCTTAACATGTGATCCGGCGCCCATACACCTTTTGCTTCCAGATGCGTATAGCGATTAGACTTACACATAAATGTCAACAGTAAAAATTTCAAAATGTGTCAACTTAACGAAACAGCTATTCTCACTTCATTTTTAGCTAAGTTCACCCTTTATGTTGTTTGGTCTTACTTTTACGAAAATATTCTTGATGAAAAGACATTTTTACTATATAAAATACACAATAAAAATGTGATCTTAATACACAATAAAAATACAATTTCATTATACATAACGAAAAGATATTTCTATTGTATATTAAGATTACACCTCTTTTAATACAATGGAAAAATTATTGTAAATGTTAAATTTTTTGAGATTGTACTTAATTTTTTTATTTTGTTAACATTTACAATAATTTTTCTTTTGTAAGAATATATGATGGTATAATATTTTTCTACCAATCAAAAAATTTAATATAATGTGTAAAAAATGTATGTATAATATTTATCAAATAATTAAAAAAAATTAGTATAAAAGTAAGATAAAAGAATCGGACGAAATTTCACAAAAACACAGGAATTATCAGTGTAATTTCCTCTAAACTTTTTTATCATGCTTCCAAAAATACTACATTTTTTTTTCATCGCCATTGGTTGCTTCACAAGAATCAATTGCGAATTTGCATTCTTCTTTGTCTGGCACAGTGACTGACAGACAAGACAACCTCAACATTTCGATTTCGTGTAGCATTGTTGTGGTGTAGGTGTGACTACGCGCTCCTTTCCTTTCCGTTTGTGTTTCACTGCAATTTGGCTTTTCTCGCGCACCACTGTTTTCTTCCCGTTACATCATACGCTCAGCACCAAACGTGTGACTCTCGCACTCACATCACACTGTCTGTTTTATTTTTATTTTTACCTTAAACACTCAAAAGATGCAAACAAGTACCGTGTGCAAGTGTAACTTCCCCATTCTAAATAACATTAAAAAGAAAATCGAACATTATTGAGTGTTGGTTGAGTGAGTTCACTTTCACCCGTTGCCATGGCTTCGGTAACGGGTTTTCTACTCTCACCCGTTGGTGCTATAAGGACGAGGCATCGGTTTGGAGTTCGGGCTCAGAGCTCGGACGGTGGAAGCTCGACCGTGTTGTCTTCTGAATCTGATTCGGTGACAGCTGTGAACGGAGCTTCGGTGGCTGTGCAGAACGGTTCTTTGGTTAAGGAGGAAAAGAGGGTGCGGTTGTTGCGTGGGAGAGTTGAAGAAGAGAAGAAGAGGGTTGAAGAGGAAGGTTTGGCACCGCTTTGGGATGATGGGTATGGGAGAAGGACTGTGGAGGATTACTTTGTTGCAGCTAAGGAGATGTGCAAGTCCGACGGAGGCCCGCCGAGGTGGTTTTGCCCAGTTGAATGTGGGCGGCCTCCTTTGAAGGATTCTCCTACTCTCCTGTTTTTACCTGGTAAACAGTTAGTTACATTTCTGGATGGATGCAATGCAATTAATGTGTTGCAGATTTGAATTGCGAGACTCTGTGTAATGTGCGTGTACGAGGCTTTTGGGGATGGATGGAGTTGGCTTTTTTTTTTGTTTTTCTTCATGCTTTTCAAGGAGTGTTTATTTTCCGAAGTTTTGGTCTTTAACCAAGTTGTATGACGTTGTGTGATTCATGTACCTTACCTCACTTGATGGGATAAGGCTTTGGTGTTATTAGTTTTTCAAGGAGAGAACTGAATGGTTTTCTTTTGATGTTAGTTCTATTTAGGGATGAAAATGGGCTAAGCCAGGTTAGGCTTTGCTGGGCATGAGCTTGATTAAAAATATATTGCCTGAGCCTAACTTATTTACTTGTGATATGCTTGTTTTAAATGTTTGACTTGGCCTATATAAAAGCTTGACCTGGTCTACAAACCTGTTTAAAGGTCTGTTTTGTGATAATTTAACACCATGATAGACATATAATGATTTATTTAAAAACATATTTTGCAATAAGATCTCTAAATAAGATATAAATTTATCTTTCAACAAATTTATAAACTTGACTCTTTATGTAAGTCAACATGTTTAATATTTAAAAAGATAAATACATGTATAATTTTAATGCATTATAACAAATTTAATATAATAATAATAATAATATTAACAACACATATTTATTTAAATAGGCCAGCCTGTTATATTTAAAAGACTTTTTGAATGGCCTAAGCCTAGTCTTTTTAATTAAATAGGCTTTAATAAAAGTATTGGCCTAATCTATTTTCTAAAAAAGCCTGGCGTAACCTAAGCTTGATGTAGGCTAAACCATAGGCTCATGTTGAGCGGCTTGGTCTATTTTCATCCCTAGTTCTATTCAACTTTACGGTTGTGGTTGATTTTTTTATTTTTTATTTTTTATGTTAGATTAGTGTAAAATTGGGTTGAAAGTTGCAACTTGTGTTACTTTGATCCCTCAGAAATCAGAATGCAGGTTTATGTAAATTTGTCTGCGAAAGTGTGAATGAGTGTTTAACTTGAAAACAGTTTCATCCTCAAAGACTGATTTGTATGGATGGAAACTTTTAGGTGACAAAGTGGCACAAGTTGCTACTTTCAGCTGCCAAATTGAAATTGTGTATTACTCTTGATGTTATTATATCGAATATTAAACATGCAGAGCGTTAAAATTTCTTTAGTTTAACTCATGCAGGGATGGACGGCACAGGGTTGGGTCTCACTTTGCACCATCAAGCTCTTGGGAAGTATGTTGTACTTTTTTTTAACTTGAATAGCTAGTGAAAAAATTCCCATAAATTGGCATTTGTTAAGCACATGTTAAGTCTTCAGGATTAGAATTGGCATTTTTAAATTGTATGTCTGAGGTATTACTCAGTTTTACAATGGTCTGATTATTTATGCCGTAGACAGTTCTAGTTGAAGGCTAATGACAATGTTTAAGCTTCTTGGCGAGATAAGCTTGTTGTATTGTTCAGAATAATTATTCTGTGTAGGTTCATACAATTTTATTTTGCTTCATCTTTTCATCTTTACTTTTTGCAATACAGGGCTTTCGAAGTTCGTTGCTTGCATATTCCGGTTCATGATCGAACACCATTTGAAGGTCTTTGCTTTTTAACGTATGCTTTTGTCAACTTTTGAAAGTTCTTCTGTGTTGCTGTTGATGCATTTAAATGATAGTAACTTATAACTATTCCTAGCAAGTAGGAGCTTTCTTTTTGACAGGAAAGAAATTTTTGTGAGTCTATGTTTTTGTGCACTGAAATATTTACTGGGGAGTAATCAACATGTGCTTTCTCGATTATTGCATTTGCATGCTTTTTTATATTTGAGAATACTTAATTTGAGCTGTTCATTATATTGAATCATGTGGAACTTCTCAATTTTAAATTGTTTAATGCTCTTGAAACATACTTCTACATTGGCAATGTTCAGAGTTCACATGTGATGCAGATCACTTGTGCTCAACATTTATGAGTGGGATAGTCATAAATTTGAAGCATAAAATTCATTAAGCATGCTGATGCTTTAAATCTTAAACTAAAAAGGAGTGGATGGATAAAATAGATTTTATGAGAAACATTAGGGGAACTCTGGATTGGGTGACTCTTCCTTTGGCCACTCTGAAAATCAGAATCCAGTCCTAGATTGGAGGGATTTCCTCCCCCTTCTCCTCCCATCCCCTCTTCCCAAAACCCTTTCTGTGCTCTAGAACAGAGTGGACTCTGAAATTCTTGATGACTTTGTACTCACTATTGGATTTTTTATTAGTAACTGCTATCTTATTTACTTTAAACCAAAACCAAAATTAATTAATCAATGGCTAACTAATCATTTGGATTCTTGCCTATCTGCTAGTAATCTTAAAAAATATAAGAAAAATTAATCATCCATTGACATTATGCATTTTATGTAATGCTGAATATAGCATGCCTCAAACAATCCTCAAACTTCAAATCATCTTCATTTGGGCTCTTATTTATCTCTGAATGCAAAATGATTTCAGTTACAATACTTTTTTGTTATGTCAGGAACCAACAAGTTTCTGTAGAAAATTATTTATGAATTTGGATTTCAATTTTCTTGTTAGATCAGTGTATAATAATTGGAGGATACGATAGGCTTCTATTCTAACTTATCACTAATACTTCCATATTTGATTGGCTTAACTCTTGTATAACAAATGTTATGTAAGTATGATATATTGGCAGACCATTTGGTGTGTGTTTAGATTAGCTTATTTTGTGTTTAAAGTAGTTTATAATCAAAATCTTCTTAAGAGGTTTTTGAATAAAAAAAATGATTTTTCCCTAAAAATTAAGGGAACCCAAACATGCTCTTGATTGTAAAATTTTATAACTTAATAAATTCCAATCTGCAAGTGATGACTGTCAGGTGCCATTATCTATACTTAAACTGAGTTTTCCTTTTTATATATTCAAATTTTTGAAGGGCTGGTGAAACTTGTTGGAGAAGCTGTTAAGCTTGAATATGCTTTGTCTCCAAATAAACCAATCTATCTGGTAGGTGATTCTTTTGGTGGATGTCTAGCACTTGCTGTTGCTGCTCATAATCCAACAGTTGACCTAGTACTGATATTAACCAATCCAGGTGATTCTATCAATGGTGTATTCCTTTTTTGTCAAATTTGTTAATGTATTTAGTTGGTGATGTTTTGTCAATTTTCAACTGAAATCTGACAATATACCTTTCAATCATAGCTACATCCTTTGGCCAATCTCAGTTGCAACCTTTGTTTCCTATCTTGGAGGTTTTGCCTGATGAACTGCATGTTGCTGTTCCCTTTCTTCTTAGTTTTATTATGGGTAAATAATCTGTTTTCTTTGTTCCATTTACATTTTCATGAAGATATAATTTATTTGCAAATACAATTCCAATTCATACTTATTCTATATCTTGTGGATTAAGCCTAAGAAATAAGGACATCTACTAAAATAGGAATTTTACAAAATATGAGGGATTGAATTGTATTCAACAACTCAGGATATCGGAGCACCTGTGATGATATATATATATATATACACTAATGTAGCACATCGCTAGGCGGATAACAACCAAATGGAAAACAACAAGGCCTAATCGCTAAGTTCTGGTACATTAGAATGAGGGCTCAACAAGATATGTTGATATCAGTATCATAACAAACTTGCTGATCTCTATCTTATCTCTTATTAATTCATATACATTGTTATATTTAATGACATCAGGTGATCCAGTGAAGATGGCATCAGTCAATGTCGTAAATAGGCTTCCTCCCGCTAAAAAAATTGAACAATTGTCATACAACCTTACTGCATTGCTTCCGTGTCTTCCTGTAAGAAGCTTTTGATATTCTGTCCTTTGGTCTCTCTCTTTGTGTTCTTTTTCTTAATATGTAGGGCTACATTGTATCTAATTTTAGTTAATTGACAAGAACTACAAGCTTTTGGCATGGATTTAGCTCCTAAATTTTGGTAACACAACGTACACAATTATGAAGCTTTTTCTTCCACCTTGTTGGTAACCCTTATAGTTGTTTAATTATCCCTCTTATTTTCTAGATTGTAGTAGTATCTGTCTTTTTCCTCTATTCCTTTTCCTTGTTCTATTTTCTGGACAAATTCTTAAAGTTCATATAATATGGGATTATATTGAGCTGTCAATCTGTATTTGACTGTATTATCTATTGTCAGGAGCTGGGTAATATTATACCAAGGGATACTCTTTTTTGGAAGCTGAACCTTCTCAAATCAGGTGCTGCATATGCTAATTCACGTCTTCATGCTGTCAAAGCTGAAGTACTTGTGCTTGCTAGGTTTTTACTCTCTCTAGATTTGACACCTCTCATGATAATATTCTGTGTACAGTTTTGTTTTTCATCATACTTTGAAAAGATTCTTCCAATTGCCTCACAAATCTAAGTTTGTAATTGCAATACAGAATATTATGGCATTGTTTGATCCATGTAGTCAACCCTGCCTAATAGGAAGAGGTTTGGCGGCTGTTGTAATATAACACAAGAATTCTGCAACAATAACCTATAGAATGATATACCTGGTAGTAGTAGATCAATAATATATATATATATATATGACATGGTCAACAATATAGTTGGTAAAAGCTTTTTTTTTAAACTTAAATTTACTGATTGCATTAACGGAGTCAATAATATTTTGTGTACGACTTTAGCATTTTTTTTCAATCCAATTTTGAGATTCTTGTGCTCATATAATTAAAATGTATAGTTACTTTCTAGTTAATATTTTCAATTGGGCATTGAGAATTGAGATTGACAAAGTTTCCATTCTAGTGGTAAGGACAACATGCTTCCCAGCATAAATGAAGCTCAAAGACTTGCGGGATTATTGCAAAACTGCAAAGTTCGTGACTTTAAGGACAGTGGACACACCCTTCTCCTGGTACGTGAAATGAATATGTATACTTGCAACTATCATCAATAAAGTTGTTGGATATTTTCAAGTAAACATGTATGTAACTTATATTTTGACCATCCATTTGAGATTGAATGATCAAGATTAGTCCCTTCCACCTTTTATAATAAGATAATTCTCTCACTTTATAACCCCTATTTAAGGGGTGTGTCAAGTGAGACTACTTGCAACTATCAACAATAAAGTTGTGGGATATTTTCAAGTGAACCTGTATGATATGATCCTGATTCGGAGTCATACTGTTTTTACGGATCGTCCTTGAGTTGGTTATCTTGTAACAAGAATTATAGGAATAAAAGAAAATGAAGAAAGGTAGAAGATAAGACTTGCGCAAACAAATAAGAGAATTAAGTAAATGGCACGTAACAAGTAAGCAAGAGAATTAAAATGACAAAATAGAAAAGACAAGAAAATTGAAGAAGATAGTAAAATAGAATAATGTGGAATAGAAAAGAAATGGAAAAGAAGGCGCCACACTCTAGGAAAGTGATAAGCCAAGTGAGGATTCGCCACAAAGGTATGGAAACCTTTGATAAGAATCAAAAGGTTCTAATCTAAGAACCAAAAAGAGGAGCCAATGCTCTACTCACACTCACAAATGAGTAAACCTCAATATTATTCAACTCTGTCAAATGAGAGGGATTACGTCTCTATTTATAGAGTTTATTCTAAGGAGGCTAGCCCTAATTCTAAAGAACATAAACAAGGGCCCAAAAAAAGCTTAAGGCCCAACTTGCAATTTAAATTCAATTCAAAAGCAACTTAGTCTAGGATTTAAACTTGGGCTCTTAATTAGCATTAAACCAGCCCATTTATAACAATTAAAATATGATCTAAAAACATTTAAATTGAATAAAATTTAGGTTGCAGGCCCATGGTTGGTGCATTATTAAGTCCCCTAAGTTGGCCTTCTTCAACTTGAATTAAGTGCATCATCTTGGGCTATCTTCTCCCTTTTTGGGCTTGATCTTGTAGTGTGTTGATCACCTCCAAATGTTCCTTGGGTCTCTTTACTCTTCTCCTTGTAGGTGTTCCTAGCCCAATCATATGATCGTCTCTTTTAGTTTTTTTCTTCTTAGGCCCTTTTGACCCAATTGAGAGTTCTTTCCTCTTAGCTCTTTCCTTTCCTCTTGAATGCCTTTCTTGATCCTCATCATTCCCTCCTTCTTTAGGGAAATTCGTCCTCGAATTTAATCCTTCATTACCTACATCAAAAAGTCTTAGATTAGTCACTTTAAATGTTTCATTAAGTTTGTACTTACCTAGTATTTCATCTTTGTAGTCTTCTTTATGATCAAGGCCATTCATTTTCCAAGGTGGGCTACAGTACAACGGGCCACTAGGAATGAGATCAATTAAAGGCTTAACCCTTCCCAATGATGCATCCTGTGACAAGGTGCCTTGGTCGTGCGACCTTCTTGAGTAAATACCGCTAATGTCCTGCAAAAGAGAGTTATCAAAACTAGATATAATTTTAGAGTTAGTATCTAAACAAGTTTCCTTGCTTAAGTAACTATGACTCTCTTGTTTTGCCCAACAAGCTCTCTTATTCTCTTTTTTTTCTTGTCTCAAGTCATTTTCCTCTTTCTTTTTTTCTTCCGCTTTTAAATTTTCCATTTCTTTTTCCCCTTCTTCTTCTTTCTCTTTTTCACTTTCTTTTTCTCTCACTTCTTTCATCTCTTTCTCTTGGTCTTTCATATCTTTTCCCTCTTGGTCTTTCTTTATTTGCATATTCTCTTGTTTCTTATCAACTACAAGTGGCACTATTGTTAACCAATTTGGACATTGATAATTTGTGTGCCCTCTTCCTGAACACATAATGCATCTAATATCTCTATTTTTAAGTGAAAGAGTAGAGGTGGAAGGATTATCACTAAGGATAGTACTCAAGGTTGATTTAGACTTTAAAAAGGAACCCTCTTCTTTTGCTTGGTCTTCCAACTTGATTTTTCATGTCTCTCACTATCATTTTCTTTTCTATCTTTTTCTTTACTTCTTCTCTCATGACTTCTTCTTTTTCTCTCCAAGTTGTCAAACATCTTGTGAAAATTTTCCTTTTCCCTTTGAAAGATCCTCTTTAAATGCCTTGATAGGCCTTGAAGTTGGAGATCTACTTCCATAGCCACACTTCAAAGAAAAGAAATTAGTAGACATAAAAATGAAGAACCTTAACACTTTTCTCACATGTTTTCACTCTTAAAATGATTTCACTCGTGTTTCACACAATTTGGCTTTTGATTAATAAAAATGCTCTTGCCTTTTACCACTCAAGTCCTCTTTTACAAGTTTTTAAATAGAACCCCTTATGCATATCAATTATCAAAAGCACATACAATTGTAAACAAATCTCACAAGTGTTATCACTAAGAAGTCCAAGAAAAGGGAAAACTCTAGACAAAACATAAAAGGGAATTTAAAAGACAAACAAGAAAAGCTAATTTAGGAAAAGAAAAATAAAAGGTAAAACTCAAAAGAATACAAGAAGACAAAAAGGAAATAGAAAAAATATGAGAATATAAGAATGTACAATTTAAGGAATAGCACCAATTATATGAATCCCACAATGGCAATCAAAATAAACTTCTTCAAGTGCAAGGGACAATCCTTTTTTTTTTTTTTTTGTTCTATTCTTCGGGATTTTATTTTTATTTTTTTTGGTTTATTCTTTAGGAGCAGATTTCTCCCTTTTTTTTTTTTTTCTACCCTTGTTTGTTTTTGCACTTGTAGCAAATATTAATATGCCCAACAAAATAGCTTTCAGAATAAGGTGCAATTAATATACAGTGCAAGATTGCCAAAATGAAGGAGTTTAATTGTGCAGAATTAAAATAATTAAATTGCACAGAATAAAGACAATTATGACATAATTATAACAGTTGTGATAATTATGACACAATTATGACAATTATTGCAATAATGATAATTAATGACAAAATGATGACAATTATGACAATTTAGCAATGGTGTAATAATGAACAAAGAACAAGAACAGTACCAACTCTAGGATTCGGGCTCTGATACCACATGATATGATCCTGATTCGGAGTCATACTGTTTTTACGGATCGTCCTTGAGTTGGTTATCTTGTAACAAGAATTATAGGAATAAAAGAAAATGAAGAAAGGTAGAAGATAAGACTTGCGCAAACAAATAAGAGAATTAAGTAAATGGCACGTAACAAGTAAGCAAGAGAATTAAAATGACAAAATAGAAAAGACAAGAAAATTGAAGAAGATAGTAAAATAGAATAATGTGGAATAGAAAAGAAATGGAAAAGAAGGCGCCACACTCTAGGAAAGTGATAAGCCAAGTGAGGATTCGCCACAAAGGTATGGAAACCTTTGATAAGAATCAAAAGTTTCTAATCTAAGAACCAAAAAGAGGAGCCAATGCTCTACTCACACTCACAAATGAGTAAACCTCAATATTATTCAACTCTGCCAAATGAGAGAGATTACGTCTTTATTTATAGAGTTTATTCTAAGGAGGCTAGCCCTAATTCTAAAGAACATAAACAAGGGCCCAAAAAAAGCTTAAGGCCCAACTTGCAATTTAAATTCAATTCAAAAGCAACTTAGTCTAGGATTTAAACTTGGGCTCTTAATTAGCATTAAACCAGCCCATTTATAACAATTAAAATATGATCTAAAAACATTTAAATTGAATAAAATTTAGGTTGCAGGCCCATGGTTGGTGCATTATTAAGTCCCCTAAGTTGGCCTTCTTCAACTTGAATTAAGTGCATCATCTTGGGCTATCTTCTCCCTTTTTGGGCTTGATCTTGTAGTGTGTTGATCACCTCCAAATGTTCCTTGGGTCTCTTTACTCTTCTCCTTGTAGGTGTTCCTAGCCCAATCATATGATCGTCTCCTTTAGTTTTTTTCTTCTTGGGCCCTTTTGACCCAATTGAGGGTTCTTTCCTCTTAGCTCTTTCCTTTCCTCTTGAATGCCCTTCTTGATCCTCATCACTGTAACTTTTAAATTTAACCATCTATTGAAGATTGAATGGTTGAGATTAGTTCTTTCCACCTTTTATAATAAGATAATGCTCTCACTTGATAACCACTATATAAAGGGTGTGTTAACTGTTAAGACTATTGCATTACATCATATTTCACTAGTTACGTGTGGCTGTGCACCACATTTAGAAGTTATTGTGTAATATGAGAATACTACACTACTCTAGTAAGAACATGACAAAACAACCTAGAGTAGCTCTGGGAGCATATTAGAAATTTTGCTCATTTTACAGGATCTAAATCTGTGGAGTTTGTTCAAGATATTTAAATTTTACATGTACACTCTTTCCATTTATAATAGAGAAAATATTCAATTTGGTCCTTCAAAGTTACATGATTCACTACATTAGTCCTTCAAAAATTTTGGTCACCAAATTATTCACTTAAAGATTTAAATTGTTGTCATATCAGTCCTCTAAAGATTTTGTTGCTAAATTAATCCCTTAAAGATTTAATTTATCACCATTTTAGTCCTCCACAAAGACTAAAATGGTGACAACAAGAATCTTTAGGGACTAATTTGGTGATAGATTAAATCTTTGAGGGGTTAATTTGGTGGCAAAATCTTTGGAGGACTAAAGTAGTAACAAAAAAAAAAAAACTTTGAGGGACTAATTTGGTGAACAAAATTTTTGGAAGACTAATGTAGGGGCACATGTAACTTTGGAGGACCAAATTGAGGGTTTTCTCTTTATAATATGCACTTTAATTGCTTTTGTAAAGCTTTTTTTTTTTTTTTTTTACATTGCTTTTAAAAAACTTAAGTTTATCTTATACTGTGAATTTTTTTTTTCAATATTTTATGAAATTGTCTATATTTATTACTTTCAGGTGGAAAAAAAAAATCTTATAATGGCAAATACTGTAAAGAACATTTTTAATATTGGTACTCGTCCATGGACCAATAGGCAAACAAAAGGATGCATTTTTCATTTTAAGCCGTTACTTTCTGCTTAACATCTACCACAATCCTTTGCATTATGGGATGAACTCACTAGCCATGTTATATTGCCGTTTTAAGTTTAACAATATTAGTTGCAGATTTACTGCCTATAGCTTCAGTGATAACAACTCAGCTCTATATCTTAGTTGATTAATTGTATTTTACATGGTAGTGCAGGAAGATGGTATTGGTCTGCTGACAATCATCAAGGGAACTTGCATGTACCGTCATTCAAGGAGGCATGATTTGGTCAGGGATTTCATTCCTCCCAGCGTGACAGAATTCAGATATGCAATGGATCAAGTAGTTGGGTAATTTGATTTGGCAATATTGTTCTTGTTAGAAATCTGTTAGTTAATGTCATTGTTGCATTGATGGGTAAGGGGGAGGGGTGAGACTCATACTCTTAGCATTTTCCCATAAACAAGAACAGATCCTTGTTGAACCAGTTGTCATGCCTTTTCTCAATTATAAACTTCAAAGTTGACATTAGTGGGGTTTGAAGTTGGAGCCTGCTTCTTGAAAGAGAAGCATCCCACCATTGTGCCAGTCAATGTGCCTTTTATTATCTATCAACCCTTATATAATAAATTTGAATACTCACCCTTGAATGAAAAGACTTTGAGGATCTACTCTCTTTGTAAGGCACATGGCTTTTCCTGCATCAAGTATCTCATTTTTTTTTAGATATTTTTATTTCTCTCAAATACTATCACTTAAATTTAGTCAATTTAATTTTGACACACCATATTGAATTGATTGACATAAGTATTATGTGTCTTGATTCAAAAAAACTCTTCCATGATTTATTCCTCAATTTCAAAAAATTTATCTCTTTAATTTATTCCTTCAAACAATATAGAATCCTTATTATTGAAAGTGAAGACATCTCCAGTTAAACTTTCATCATTCTTAAGATATGTGATTTCACCATTGTTTGACAAAAATCATATTTCATCTCATATTTTTAAATTTCACTTAAATTTAAAAATACCAATGTAATGCAAGGAAAACTTGTTAGTTTACTTGTAATTTATGATTTTTATTTATAAAATATCTACTAATCAATTTTGTAAAGAGTCATTAAATAAAAATTTTAGTCTTTTTAACAAGAATCTAATATGGTTAAAATTTAAAATTTGAGATACATACAGGTTTACATGCATGCATACATAAATATTGGTTGAAAACCAACAGGGCTTAGTTCATACATAGATAGCTAGTTCTTTAAACATATTGACCAGGGCTCGATTCCTCAAAGTGTGTATGGAAACAAGGCTTTTTTAAGAGAGGTTACATCCACTTTGGTGTTCTCTCTGCCTTGAAAGGGATTAGTTTCCAACTGTCTATTGGGAATACTCTTAATGCACATCATAAATATTAGTCAAAAATACTAAGGAAAACTTGTACAACTTTGCATTATATTTATTGAAAAAGTTCAATTATGATGTTGGTTATATCAGTGTCAATGTAAGAGGGGTATAAGAGTTTAGTCTTTATGACCTGCTACATTGATACAATTCTGGAAATTTGTTATTGTTATATCACGTAATTCTGCCTTGATCTCTCCTGGAATTCACGCTATATTTTATTAAATCATTAATGTATATATTATGCAAATAGAAGCTTGTATAGTTCAGGTTGACATAGTGAATGTAATGGTAAATGCATAGTGTACAGTTTTTGGTGGAGTACTCATGGTTATATTGATCTTTGTAAGTCACAGTTATTTTTGGGGCAGCCACCAGATGCACTCGGTTTGCAATTAGAATCATGGATAAAAAATGGGTCCCATAATTTTATAATTTGATTTCTTATACTACAGTTATTCACTTGATCTCTTCATCCGCATCTTTTGTTATTCCTTGCTTATTCTCAGTTGCATCTAATGATTTTGACATAAGTTTTTGTTTCTGCATAAGATAAGCATTCTTAAAGGCCTTTTTTCATTAAATTGCTCATATTTTCTCATGTGCAGTCTGCCACTCCCCAGCCTCTGCCTTCTTATTTTTTGTTTCTCTAGTATGTTCTGTTGAGCATTCAACATCGATGTCAAGTATCCATTCTAATTTTTTGGTTGTATTTATCTTTATACTAATAGTTTAATGCAATGTACCTAAGTGGAGAAAGTGGTGAACAGATGTGTGTCTGTATTCATCCATATAAGTAAATGTGAAACATTGGGCTTAAATCCTTATTGTCTTTGGCTCTGGCTCAAGCCTGCAATTTATTTCTGCCTTACATCAATACTCTTCTTTAACAATTTAATTAGCACCTGTTCCCCAACAAATGGGTATAATAGGTTTAAAGCTGACATGCTACTAATTTGGATGGCAGATCATTTCGTTCTGTAACTGGATCTGTATTTTTCTCAACCTTGGAGGATGGAAAGATTGTAAAAGGCCTCTCTGGTGTTCCAGATGAAGGTCCTGTCTTATATGTTGGTTATCACATGTTGTTGGGGTTAGAGCTTATCTCGCTTACAGATGAATTTTTGAGTCAGAAGGGTATTGCGCTTCGTGGAATAGCCCATCCTGACCTGTTTATGCCTAAAGTGGAGAGTATGTCTTCTGAGTTTTCTATGTTTGATTGGGTGAAGATATTTGGTGGGGTGCCTGTTTCAGCAAGCAATCTTTTCAAATTACTTTCAACAAAATCACATGTCCTCCTATATCCTGGTGGTGCACGTGAGGCTCTCCATTATAAGGTACATCAAGTTTTATTGTTTCATCCAGGCTTCTTATCCAACAAAAAGAAAGACTCAGGTTTTCTTGTGCTGTATTTATGATTCAGTTATTTTATGCTCTCACATTATTACAACATAAAATTGTTGTTTTCATGTTCTAATATTATATTTTAGACTCGTTTTTGTGGTAAAAGATATTCAAATATAAAATCTGTTGGGTGAGATCTTTATTGATTAGATATTTTAAGTTTTAGGTCTCTGTTTATTGTAAAAGCTACGTTATCTCTTACAACACCCTATTATCTAAATTTATATCCAGTTCTTCAAATGTTCATTATAAGAGCAGAGAGAGGAAGGAAAGTAGTAGCAGAAGGAAATTGACTAGGAAGTCAAGACACAATAGCAATGAAGTTTCATTTCATTTTTCAAAAACAACCATGCCATGCATAAGACATATAATAGAGATTACGGGCTTCTATCAACACCTTTTTAAATACTTGCTGATCTGTGCCACTATTTGAAAATAAGTCCAGAGTACAGGCGTCAAGTTTGCACCACTTTTTTTATGTTGATTTATCATGCTTGTCAAGCTTTGTGATCACCACTGACTGTTATCTGATAATGGTTCTACTTTCTGCTTTAAAACTGACCGTGCTTGATAATTGCTAGGGGGAAGAATACAAGTTGATTTGGCCTGATCATCCAGAATTTGTGAGAATGGCAGCACGATTTGGTGCCACAATTGTGCCATTTGGAGCTGTTGGCGAAGATGATATAGCTGAAGTAGGTTTCTTCTTTCTCTAACAGTCTCTTTTTTTATTATTAAGTATTATTTTGGGTACAGGTCTTTACTTTTTTAACCATAATAATTTAGAGTTTTAGACTGTCCATTCTGCTTGAGTCAAGAGATATATCATTTAATAGGTAGATCATGAAAATCCTTGCTATTGTGATTTTAATCTCTTCATGGGTATAGAATATAGTGTGCTTGATTTTACAGCCGATAACATTGCGCTGTCACATTAGTCCCTGAAATTAAGAAAATTCAAAAAAAGGTCCTTGAAAGAATAATTCGTCAATCAAATTAGTCCAAAATTCAAAAAAACATATGACTGAAATGATAATATTAACATATGTTTAAGGACCAAAATAACAGTAAGTAGTTAAGTTTAGAGACTTTGATGAAACAACTGGAAATTTCAGGAACTGATTTGAAATTTTTTTAGTTTTAGCAACTAATGTGACAGCGCTTTATACTTTCAAGGACCAAAATGACTGTTTACTTTTTTTTTTTACGGTGACAGCATTCAATGTTAAAAGTGAGGTTAGTAGAGAAATTATTTGGTAGTGCGAGGCTACCACGTGTCCATGGTCTTGAGTTTTGATCAATTTCTATGTGACACGTATAAAATTTTCAATCAACAAGAAAGAATTGATAATAACACTCAACTGTGTCAGGTGGAAATTAATAGGGACCATAATGGTCTCAGACTACCTAATAATTTCTCAGGGTTAGTGGCACAGTGGTTTAGACTTTTCATCAGAGTTTTCTTTGTGGCCTTTTAAATCAGTTGGGAATGCTCATTTCAAATGCTCAATTAAGGTTCAGAGAAAGTATTAAGTTGAATAATGAAAATAGGTGGGGTGGGAGAGAGGAATGAGAAGAAAATAGCTGCTATCCTTCCTTTTTTTGGTTCCTTGCAATGCTTGAGCTTCGGTTAATTGTACTTGCCTTTTGATTGGACTTTCCTGCTTGAATTTTACAGTTAGTTCTTGACTACAACGACTTAATGAAGATCCCCATAGTCAATGATCACATCAGAAATATGAATCGTGACTCAGTTAAGTTTAGGTAATTATTCTCCATCTCAATAATGTTTATTACTTATTGTGTGACTTAACTCATTAAAACAAACGATTGAATAAGATATAGGTCCATATAGCTTAGATATCCAAACTTTGGAGTTTTCATTCACTAGCCACTCATGTGTTTGTTGGTATCCAGAGAGGAGACAAGTGGCGAGGTAGCAAACCAAAATCTCTCTTTTCCGGTGCTTCTACCCAAAATACCAGGTCGCTTTTACTTTCTATTTGGGAAGCCCATAAGAACAGAAGGCATGGATAAGATGCTAAAAGACAGAGAAAGTGCCAACCAAATGTACCTGCAGATTAAGTCAGAAGTTGAACGCAATTTAAATTACTTGATCAAGAAGAGGGAGGAGGATCCATACAGGAGTTTCATCGACAGGAAAATGTATCAGATATTTTATCCTCCTGAAACTGATCCAACCCCATCATTTAAGCCCTGAAAAATGTTTTGATAATTAATACCGATTTTAATGTAATCATATTTATTTTTAAACAGATACATGTACATGGCCTTCAACTTGAGTATATCATTTTTATGTAATCATAATTATTTTTAAACAGATACCAAAGAGGGTGCTTCCTATAGCAAAAACACAAGCGAGGCAAAATGGCTTCCAAAGTCAACTTGAATATATCATTTGGTTACTATTTCTTAATGGTCCATTTCATCCAAGTTTTATTTTCTGGCTACATGCCCATTGGAAGCATCAATTTCGCTATGAAATTAATCCCTCAGACTCCACTGATTCAGTGCTCTTTTCCCAAAAAATCTTTCTTAAGTGGAAAAACATCACAGAATGGTCTAAGTGCCCGTTATTTCAGGTCCCTCACCAAGGCAACCCCAGAAAGTTTGCAACCCCGGATCATAAATGTTTTGACTAACCTTTATAATGTTCAAATGATGAATCACAACGCCATACTCAACTTGCTTGTAGTTGGACCCTGGTTCTGAACACAGACCTACATCCAATAATATAGGGGTACATGCTCCACTTTATTTTAAAAAAATTTAACTTGAGTTTAATTTTAATGCTCCTACATTGTCAATTACACTATTACCCAATTAAATAACACCTTAGATATGACTTTTAAACTGATTACCACAAAAAGTTAATGATTTTCAATGATATGACAATTTAAGATTAATGACGATGTAAAATAATTTTTACATTGTCAATATATTCTAATTAAGTTCTTTTAATATTACTAGAGTATAAGGTTGTTATTTAAATTTTATTATCTTTAATCCTGTTGTTATTTTTCATTTTTTTTTCATTATGAAGTAAGAGACATTAACTTGCTTTTACTAAAAAAAATTTGCCCCTCTTCTCATCACGACACGTCTCCAATGTGATGGATGCGTCAACTGTTTCCAACTTCAGGAAGTGTCTCAAACATGTTCCCCAACAGGAAGCCCCATTAGTAACGTACTGATGCATTGATTTTCTTATTATTATTATTTTCTTTCTCCCACACCTATATATCTTATGGGCTTCCTGTAAGAAAATAAAAATTATATATATATATATATATATATATATATAATAAAACTGTACTTTTACGTCAAAATTAAAACCTTAATTGTTACAAATTTAGTGGCTTGTTATATGTAAGAGCGGTGCCAAAGTATTAATCAATTGCTACTATCTTACAAGGTAACAATGATTAATGTTGTGTATCGATAAATTTTGCGTGTAACATGGAAAGCTTTATTCAAATTAATTTTTTCTGTAAAAATTGAACGCAACGTACGTCTGCCTTAGGTCCATAAAATACTAACCACTTGACATGATTACCCTCTGTTAAGAGAAAGACAGTTGCTGCGTGTTTGGATGCAAAATTTTGAGAAAGTAACGTAATTTTTTAAATAATTTAAATACTCTCTAAAATGCTGTATTAGGGTGTTTCTCTTTTTTGGTGAAATGCTATATTAAGGTGTTTATTACAAAGAATTTTAAAATTTACAGATAATTTCATCGGATATTTTCACTACCTATTAAAGCAAGGAAATGAAAATTACCTCCAAAGAGGTAGCATTCTCAATATTCGCAAGTTCTCTTGCGCTAATTCTCTATCTCATAATTATTTATTTACTAAGAGAATCTTTTTTTTTTAAATGCTGCACAGTGTTACTGCAGTATAACTTTAGAGGATGAAACTACAATAAGTTAAAAGAAAATGCCAACCAAAAGGTATAAAATAAAAAATAAAAATCATTTTAAAAATATTTTTTGTATTAGAAAAAAATAATATTTATTTGGTAAATATTATAATAAGGTTCTATAGATCTGCAAAAGTGATTTCAAAAATATTAATTTTAAATTCTCTATCGTACTTTTTCTTTAACTCTTTAACTTATTAAATGAAAAAATGTTAAATATTATTTTATATCTTAAAGATAATAAATATATTTTTCGTTTATTTAGTATTTTTTATAAAATACTAAAATATTAATAAAATACTAAAGGAAGATATAATATTTCTTAAAAGATTCTGTTAATAAGTGTCTTAAAAACATCATTTAAAGCTTAATAAATAAAAAGTTTACTAAAAATTACGATAACTATACATTAAAAATTAAGTAAATAGTGTATACATTATCATCATGTATTATAAGTTTATTGAGTTTTATAGTAATTATCTTAAAAACCATATTAACTATAATTTTTCATTAGTTGATATTTTAATAGTGTATAGAAATTAAACTCTTAAAAATTACAACAAAAATACATTTAAAATAATTTCTCACAATTTTTTTTTATTTTTAATTTCTTAAAGAGAAGAGTATTATTGTTAGTATTGATCGCTCTTGATTTTACCTTGAAACCACGACACAGTCATCATGAATGAATAGCATAGCCATAATAAATACAGCTTGCTTTTGCTTCCCTAAGTAGAAAACGGGGACGCATGGACTATTTCAGCTTAACTAAAATCTTTGGTTTGAGACTTGGAATGCAACTGTATTTGTTGGAAGAGTTTTGTTGCCTTATGCAGTTTCTTCTCGACTCAAAATAGTTGCACACTTTGTCACCATTTAAAAAAAGAAAAGAAAAAATTTTACCAAAAAAAAAAAAAGGGGGACGCATAAAACATCGCTGTTGGTGATAAATCCCACTCTACTGTTACTTTTATTATCTTGTCTCCTCCTACTATTCCTTCACTTTCTCGGCAAATTTTTTCTCCAATGAATCACTCAAGATTTAGACACTGTCCAATATTAAACTTCATTCTATCGCTCCCTCGCACTTAGATCCTTTCACACTACCCTTCAAAAGGCTAGGTCTGATTCGGTGCTCCATGCTTTCCTACTTATTTACCAGCGTTATTTTAGATTTATCAATGCAATTTCTGAGCTGTTTTCATATAAATTTGTCACAAATGGGTTTGATCGTGGTGTGTATCGGACCAGTGGGTTTACTAATCAGTTCTGTTTTATTCTTTAACTGTTTGGTTACTGTTAGGGGTTTCGAGAGTTTCTTTGTGTGACTCTGATTTTGCATTTGGCATTTATTTGGAGTGTTTCACTTTCCCCCTTCTTTTTACGAGGTTGAATGAAATGATGATGTTACCTGTGTCTCTGTAAATTATTCCTGAAAAAGTTTACGGGAATGTACAGAGAACATCTGAAATTCCTGTACTGTCGGTGTTATCGAATTTATGTAGAAATACTCAATTTGTGTATGTTAAGAGCTTATTTTGTTGTTTAGTTAAGTTTATCATTGCCATCAGCTCATAAGTCCTGTTATAAACATTGCTCAGTTTTTGCTAGTTTGCGGAATTAATCTTTTGATTGCTTAGCTGAGAGTGTGTTGACATACGCACACAAATCTTTGCGTAATGGTGGGCAATTTTGGAAATTTTGAGATGTTACATATGTTTGCCTGCCTTTTTTAAACTATTGGAAATTTCTAGCTCATGTTATTGAACAGGCTTCCTTGTTTTTTCCCCGTCTTCAAAGAGTGAAGAGATCTTAGCATAGGATGTTAGGCTGATGTGAGTTGTTGTTATTCAATAAGAGAAAAAAATGTAGTGGTAATATTATAGTGGTATGTTACTCACCCCTATTATGTGATAAATTACTTACCTCATTCTCACACGATATTTTTATCACATTATTTATTACAGCACTGGGATAGTAACTGTTGCGGGGTAAACTATTCATACACAGAACTGTTTTTTAGAATAACAGAAGTTTTCTTTCTTCTTCCCTCTCCTCCTCCACATTAAATTATAAAAAATTAAATTCCTTTTAACCTTTCATTTGTTTGCAGACATGTATAAGAACCGGTTGCAAGAATTGGCTCAAAGAAGCTGTTTTAATTTGCCCGCCTATTCATGTATTCGTGAAGGGCCAGATCATGCTCCTCGTTTTAAAGCGACTGTCAACTTTAATGGAGAGACCTTTGAAAGCCCTACATTCTGCTCTACTCTTAGACAGGCAGAACATGCAGCAGCTGAGGTGGCTCTTAACACTCTTGCAAAAAGAGGTCCCTCTAGAGCTTTGGCAGCAAGAGTTCTGGTGAGCAGTTGGGAAATTTCATCGTCCCCCCCCTTTCCTAGATTTCAGTTATGTTTCTTTCTTTCTTCAAAATTGTAATCACTTGGTTTACGTGTCAAGTGCATAATGGAAGCATTTATTGTATCAGAAATGCAAAAATCATTTAACACTTGCTTTTTTTGGTAATTAGATGCATTTAATAAGTTGTATTTAATGTTTTTAAATCGGTGCCCTTAAGGCACTCCTGAGCTAGACCTTTTTGTTCATACACTGCATCTGATATATAAAGTTAAGAGTTATAAACTTCTTCACGGTTTTATGTCTATTACTTATGTGTTCAGTTCCCAGTTTTTAAGAATCAATATCTGGCCATCAGTCATCATAATTATCAACATAGTCTAGATCTGTCATTCATGAATACTGGGAAGCTGAGTTTCCTTGTTTAGGTTTCTCCCTGTAACACTCATCCTGGGTTAAATGTCAACTTCCATTTCTTGTACCTCTCTTTGATGGGTGAAAATGCTAACCAACCAACATCAAGGCCAAATATACGTTGCCATTTAGGTCTTTGCTGCATTTCCCAATCCTGTTGTTGATGAAAAGTGCAATACTAAATATTCTAATTATGTTGTTCCCTTTTTTTATCATCGTTTATAGTATTCTACTTTTTCCTCCCAAGGATGTAGAAGAATTTCAGACTAAGAATAGAACTATACCCCCTCAATGTTAGGAATCTAAATAAAGAGTACTGGATTTTATGCTCATTGCATTTAACTGTTGTGCTTTCCATTTCTTTTCTCTCTTTTCTCCTTCTCTTTTAGGTGGGGGAGGAATGGATGAATTATATTCATCACTTCTATTAAAATCCTTCCTTTACAATGCAGATTTTTTTTTAATTTAAAAGGTTTTTCTTTGAATATACTTTTTTTCTTTGGATATTGACAGGATGAAACAGGAGTATACAAGAATTTGCTCCAGGAAACTGCTCATAGAGCTGGACTGAATCTTCCTGTTTATACGACCATTCGTTTTGGACCAGGTCATGGTCCTAACTTCTCGTGTACTGTTGAGATTGCAGGAATGCATTTTACTGGAGACCCAGCTAGGACCAAGAAACAGGCTCAGAAAAATGCTGCGATGGCTGCTTGGTCTGCATTGAGAAAATGTGAGCATTTTGCTTCTGTAATTGTATCTTTCTTACATTTTCTCGGTGTCACACATGAACATTCTCTGTATAGCCACGTCAATTTGTCTTCTTTTCAACATACCTTTTTCTTTTTAACATATTTATTCCTTTCCTTCCAGGACTTAACTTTATATTCTATTTGTTTTAAATTTTTTCTAGTGTCAGAGCATCGTTTATCTTCCTCAACTTCATCCTCATTTTCTCCAGAGTCTAAAGGCAATGAGGAACAGGAACAAGTCATCATTGCTCGGGTCCTTGCAAGTTTATACCCATCGGGTTCAAAGAACTTTTCCAAAAGTGATAATCAACTTGGATGGCAAGAGTCCACTACAACCTCTTTGGTGTCAACCCAGCCAACTGCAGACATGTATCCTATGCAATGCCAGCATTGTGGAATCTCTAGTTTCTCACCTGAGGTGGCTCTATATCAGATTTGGCAGCAAGAACAAATTATGCAGCAACAAAATCGTCTATTGGCACTAACCATTCAACCAATTATTCCGTCTGCTCCACAAATTTACCCGTTAATGCAATCCGTGTTCCAGCCAGACCACTGTCTTTATTTTCCAGCTAGAGAGTTAGCATCAGTTCCTGTAGGACCAAAATTCTCTATTGCTACATCAAGCCCTTCATTTTACTTTTCAAACCAAATTGTTCCCGAGTTAAATGCAGGCAGGTCAACTCTAACCATCAGAGAGATACAAGAAGAGAAAACAGCAGATCCCCCAGTTTGCACCTTTAGCAATGAAACTAGAGTCCTAACACCAGCTCCAGAGGATGAGAGTCAGAAGCATGGTGGCTCTAGATGCAGAAGTAGAAATTCTGAGCTGGGAGGAGAACAATGTGAGAAATCTGAATGGGATTCTCATTGGAGCATGGGATCTGTACACAGACCAGTTAATACTGAGCTGCAAAACCCATCCAGTATTGACTCATCTATTCTCAGAGCACATTCCCAAGCAAGTTCCAACAGAAGTTTTAGACCACCAGCTACTTCATCATCTTCCATTGTGAGAACCACGTGCCCTACTTCAACTGTGGGTTCAAGACCACAACATGGGGAGGTACCTCTGGCTGTTGCTTCAAGGTTGAGAACCGGAATCCCACGAAGTCTGGGCATACCTACCTCTGAAAGGGTTGGCATGAGAAGAGCACCTAATCCTCTATTTATGGCACCAGCTGTGAGAATCAGATCAGTGGTTCCAGTCTGCTCAGCTCCTCCAAGGAGATCCATGGCAGAGGCGTCCAAAAGCAAGAAAAAAGAAGATTTAAAACCTGAAGACAAAGATGTGTCAAGAACTAGCTGAGCTTGGCCATCTTAGAATATGAATGAGTATACATACTAGAAATAAGTTTAGTAGTTCTTTCCAAATAACATGGTGCCTATGGAGGTATTTACTGAAAAGAATAGGCATTTCCTTGATAATTTTATGTCGAGCAATAAATTTGAAACACAGAAATATATATAAATATGGCATCAGAATTTATTGAATGTATTATAACTAGGCCGGAGGTAGATCTAGTAAGAAGGCTTGGTTAGAGAGTTCACCATCCGTTCCGGTATAAGCAATTGAACTAGAAACCTGTATAAAGGAGAAATTAAAAAACAAGAATATTATATGAATAAATATTCCATTACAAAAAAATGTTATATAAAAGTACTGTACTAAAAAATTTTATATTAAAAGTGTTACATGAAATAAGCAAATTAGTTGTGATTATAGTTTAATATCATGTTTTGATTGAATAATAATCACATTAAAAAAATAAGTCAATAATAACATTTGGAGAAAATTGTAATGTTCGAACATTATTTGTAACGATCAAATCTTGCTATTCTTACGTGTTTCAAGCTCCTACCAATAGAGCTGTTAACATGAGATTCCTTCTATATATAAATAAATAAATCTATATATATTTTTATTTACATCAACTTATGTAACTTTCATTAATTAAATTTATTTACCCAATAATTTACTTTTGATCATTCTTTTTTTTTTTTTGTGCTCACTTATCAATCAATTACTTGTAACAAAAAAAATATTAGTAACTACTTATATCTAATCCCAGTTCTTGTAACAATTGGAGATCAATTATTAGCCAGATAAGCTTTAGCCACATGTGAGGTGTGTTTCCCTATCGTTACCCAAACCTCCTCGAAATTATATGAAGAGTAGTCACATGTGTCGGGGTTGTACACTTAGGTCACTTCCTTTATACTCTTTATATTCCATTTTTCAACTTCCAACAGCGTTAAACTGAGGGTAGCTGCACTAATCTGGTTCCCCCTCTCTCCCTTCGGCTACCGTAGAAAGCACACTATTTTTTATTACACCAAAATTTTCATTTACTATATATATATATATATATATATATATATATATATATATATATATATATGTCAATATTTTTTAAAATTTGTTAGTAATTTAGGTTTTATTATAAATTTTACAGCATTAATAATTAATATTTTAACAGAAAAATTACCCATACATAATAATAAATTGCTATGGAAAAGGTATTATTAACTATCATAAACATAGGTAAATAGAAGAAAAATAAGAGAAAGCTGAAGGAAGAGAAATTCATGCCAAACTCCAACTTCTTATTTAATGCACGACAATATTATTTTGATACGATAGATTTTTCTTTTTTCTTTTTGTAAAAAATGTTATGAATGAGTTTTTAACGATTTTTTTGATCAATGGGAAATACAAAAGAGAAAAGCAGCAAAGAAAACTAAGATATTTTAACAAAGTGAATACCTATAGCATTAGCGAGTAAAAAAGGCTGCAACCGTGAGGACAAGCTGTCCAAGAAGTGTAAGTAGAGCCCGATGTAAAGCCGAATTTAGTTAACCAATCAGCACATTCCCTTTCCAAAGAGTATGAGCAAATGTGACATTCCACTCCCTCTAGACAAAAATGAGTTTTTAACGATTAAAAAGGGAGATAAAATACGTGCATAAAGAAAATAAGTGATTCAAAGCAAGGAAAAATTATCAACAATGATAAATAAAAACCCTAAAACTGTTTGGATCTATTTATGAGTTTCCTTTAATAAAACAATAATTAGCACATGGGTTGGCTTATCCCGTAACACCTAGCATAGCCCACACATCCACTCATTTGGATGTGCTTGTACCACTTACTACCATAAACAGTTGAAGCGAAGTTGTGTACAAAATTTAATTTTGTTAAAGAAGACACGAAAAAGCAGTGTCCTCCTAACGCAATAAATAAAGTAAGTAAAATTGTATAAATAAAGATTATGAATTACGGATTAATTGGGCGTGCCTTAGGAGTTACGAAACAGCGAGGAAGTAAATACCCGTCAATTTAGGAAGCACAGGACAGGGTAAGGTAGACGTAATAGAGACAGAGTAATAGTAATAGTATGTACACTGCATCTACGACTACAAAAACGGGTTTGTGGATTGTGATGTAAGCTGTGTTTGGGATTTGACTTGTGAGAATGAGAATGGCAAGAAGATCTCCTCCTTTTCTTGTCTGAGACCAAAAGTCCAAACAGTACGTTACAGCACCAAACAAACACACGCACACCCACTCTTACTTTCTGATTTGAGACAACACAACGCACTAATTTCACTCAATTTTACTCTTACCGTAACGTAGTCTTTGCACTTTGCAGCAGCACAGCGCAATGCTTTCTTTTTAATTTTTTAATTTTTCCCCCCAAACTGAGAGCACATTCATAAATTTTCGTTTCACTTTCCTTTTTCAACCAGATCACTGAATCTTGCTACTCAGTAACGTTAGCGGTTTCTCTTTGTGCTCGCGGGTTGGAAAATCGAAAACCACAGGTTTGCTTTTAAATTCGATTTCAATTCGGATTAAAATCGTTCTCTCTCGTTAGGATAGTGAAGCTTAGCGCATTAATCTCCTTAACGTGCTTTATTCTTTCGATTGGATTAATTAACGTGTTAATGATTGTTTAGGTAATTAGGAATCGGATAGAATGTCGATGGATGGAGCCTAGATTGGAGGAATGGGGTGTGTGATTAGCAGGGAGGTGTCGAAGGGGATAATCTCTGAGGTGAAGGAGGAGAAGGGTTTGAGTGGTGAGTCTAAGAGGAAGGTTGATGGAGTGTCGGGGAGCAAGGGTGAGGTGGTAGAGGTTCAGAATGGTGAGAGGGAGAAGGAGAAGGAGAAGGGTGGTGGTGGTGAACGTGTGCAGCGGCCTCGGGGTGAGAGGAGGAGATCGAAGGCGAATCCGAGGCTGAGCAATCCGCCGAAGCATTTGCGGGGGGAGCAGGTTGCAGCTGGCTGGCCGCCGTGGCTCACTGCAGTGTGTGGGGAAGCGCTCAGTGGTTGGATTCCGCGAAAGGCCGACACCTTTGAGAAAATTGATAAGGTAGGTGGGTTTGTTCCTAATTTGGGTGTGTGCGTTGCGTTTAATGTTGAAATGGAAAAGCATTTAATAATCATGGATCATGCCTTGTCGGATTTGTTTCAAGTTCATTGCTGCAGATTATCCAATATCCCCAGTGTTGTCAAACGTAATACTCATGAGTAGCTATTGATCTATTTGTAATTCTGTTGGTAGTGGAATTGGCAGAAATTGAATCTGTACATTATCTGAGCCGGATGAAATGAACTTGTGTGGTGTATACTGTAGAATCTTGCATTTGCTTCTGAGTTCTGACTATGTTTGTTCTCTTCTCTTGGTTTCCTTGTTTTTCTTTTGTTTTAGATTGGGCAAGGAACTTATAGTAATGTGTACAAAGCTAAAGACACAATGACGGGTAAAATTGTTGCCCTGAAGAAGGTTCGATTTGACAATTTGGAACCTGAGAGTGTAAAATTCATGGCGAGAGAGATTCTTATCTTGCGAAGGTTGGATCATCCCAATGTTGTAAAGTTGCAAGGTTTAGTTACGTCAAGGATGTCTTGTAGTTTGTATTTGGTGTTCGATTACATGGAACATGATTTGGCTGGACTTGCTGCAAGCCCAGGAATCAGGTTCACAGAGCCTCAGGTTAGACCAGGTTTGCCTTAAAAATTTAAGAATTACTTGTATCATTTGGTAATTGGCACATTTTCTTTTCAAGCAGTAGGATTTGATGTCTCCGAATACTGTGCCTTCATTGCAGGTAAAATGTTACATGCATCAGCTGCTATCAGGACTTGAGCACTGTCATAACCTGTCATGTACTTCACCGTGATATTAAAGGATCAAATCTTCTTATTGACAATGAAGGAATACTTAAGATTGCCGACTTTGGACTGGCATCTATTTTTGATCCAAACCATAAGCATCCCATGACTAGTCGTGTAGTAACCCTTTGGTATCGACCTCCTGAGTTGCTTCTTGGTGCCACGGATTATAGTGTGGGCGTAGACCTCTGGAGTGCCGGATGTATTTTAGGAGAGTTATTGGCTGGGAAGCCAATCATGCCTGGTCGTACAGAGGTAACAACTCGCATATTTCATATTGTTGGCTTATAGGATTTTTCTTCATTTCCCTGATTTTCTGTGTCACAACTCACAAGTATCTAAGGTGCTAGTGATTATAAGGATGTTAATAGTAATTTCGCTTCAGTTATTTCAATATGCAATGTATATCAATAACTACCAAATTGCATTGTCTACAATGTATTAATACTTTGTTTATAGAAAAATGCCCCTTTTTAATTGGTATACTAATACTAGATCTTACGTTTAGTTCTAATATCTCTTGCATAGTTTGTGGGAATTTCAAATTTGCATGACATAGTTTGGTTCTAAGATATATCACTTATCAGCTGCATTTATTTGATGGTTATAAGAAATCACAATTAGATTTTTTTTCCAACTCTTTACTTGCGTAGGTGGAGCAACTGCACAAGATATACAAACTATGTGGTTCACCTTCCGATGAGTATTGGAAGAAGTCTAAGTTGCCTAATGCTACTTTGTTTAAACCACGAGAGCCATACAAGAGACGCATAAGAGAGACATTTAAAGATTTTCCACCTTCTGCTCTACCCCTCATTGATACACTTCTTGCAATTGATCCTGTAGAACGGAAAACTGCCTCAGATGCTTTAAGAAGCGAGGTGGGCTTTTCAAAATTCCAGATCTTCTTGTCATTAAATGCTGGTGTGATGCTTTCAGATTTTGTACTGCATTGTTATTGATTTTATTATTTCATAGTCATACCTCTTGGACTGATCTATTGGTGGTGCATTTTGCATGTAGATTTTCCTAAATGTCTAAAACACCTACTTGAAGCTCTGTTTTGTGACATGTATGAATAACCTGCGTATTGAGCTACATGAGCCCCTATAATTTTCTTGATGTGGAACCTGTTTTCATCAGGCTATAAGATCCTTAACAACAATTATAGCCAGTGAACCATTTGATCTTGACAATAAATCTTCTAAGAGCTTGGTTCTTCAGCTTCTTGTTTTGGATATCTTATCCTAACCATGTGCTTGAATGTAATAACCTGCTACTATAGGAAAATATTTCACCAAATCTTGAATATAGTCTTAGAGGTGATGTTCCTCTCTTAAGCTGTGTTTATCTTAACCATAAGAATCCCATCTTGGAATGGATTCTTTGTTGTGTTTTCTTTGGAATTAAAATTAAATAAAATTCCAACATGGAATGGATGACTTGTCTTAAATTTTCACGATTATTTAGGTGTTATTTTTGTTGAGTTTTGATAATCTTTTTAAAATCGAACCCATATACATTTACCTTGCTTGTCTGCTCCTACATTTTGCAGTTCTTTACCACAGAACCTTATGCTTGCGATCCCTCTAGTCTTCCTAAATATCCCCCAAGCAAGGAAATGGATGCTAAACGACGGGATGATGAAATGAGGAGGTATCTCTGCTCTGAAGTTTCCTTTCTGCATAATATATATATATATATATATATATATATAGAGAGAGAGAGAGAGAGAGAGAGAGAGAGAGATTGGAAGATAGGGACTGTGATGAGTAAATGTAGGGTGTTTACCTAAACAATTCTATTTTATGTTCTTTAGATTATTCAGTGGCATTTATAACGTCACATACAAAACATAAACTCCACAGTCCACACACACTGATATTTATAGAGATTATCAGAGTGAAAATTTTTCCTTTTTCCTTTTTGGTTAATGTCTGCTAGTTATAATTTAGTCATCCTACTGTATTTGACTATCTCTAAGATACTTTGTCGGTATGAATGTTCAGACTAAGAGCAGCAGGCAAAGCTCAGGTTGATGGTCCAAAGAAGCATCGTACACGTGATCGTGCTGTAAAAGCTTTTCCTGCTCCTGAAGCCAATGCCGAGCTTCAATCCAATATTGATGTATGTTCAAAACGAATATATATTAACAATCACAAGTATACTAGAGATGCTTTGCTTTGGTTTATAAAACCACTGAATAGCTGTGCTTTGAGATTATTATATCTTTCAAGAATGCTTTTAAAATGAAATGATTGAAAGTAGAAAGGACAATTAGGATTTGGCAACAGAATTTTTTTCTGTCTCAGGCTGACCCAAGTATCTGCCAAAGTGTTAATAATACCATTTTCAACAAGTAGATTATTAAGATTCAGTGCTCAATTTGTTTTAAGTAACAGTAGACTTTGCCTAGCCCCTATATTCAAGATCAAGTATATGGTAGATTATTAATGTGATGCATTAAGGCATTTGAATTTGTCTATAGTAATTTGAATTACAGTTAAGCTTTTAGTTATCTTACATCTAAATGAGCTGAAATGGTTGCCTGCATCATAATTTTTGAAGCAGCTTGGGCTTATCTCTTTCCCATCTAGGAGTGCTTACTGCTTAGATATCTGCATGTTTAGGGGCAATATCTTTTGATTAGGTTCATTGGTTTTTTGATAATGGCTTCAGCTTGGTGTGCAACAAATGGTTTGTTTTAGGATACACACGCAGAGGGATCAAAAAGATCTCTTCTGTATTAATATATTTATGTTTTTCTGCTGCTTTTGTTTTTTTTTGCTTTGTTTAAGGATTTTATTTTTTCATTCATTTCTTTGTATTGTTACTTTCCTTCTGATAAACTGTCTTACTATACAATGGAAAAAATCTGCATGATTATGCATCCTGAGTCAAAAGTATAGTTGATTAAATTTATTCCTATGATTTCTTGTGTAACAGAGAAGACGTCTAATCACTCATGCAAATGCCAAGAGCAAGAGTGAAAAGTTCCCTCCGCCACATCAAGATGGACAACTTGGTTTTCCTTTGGGATCTTCACATCACATTGATCCAGATACTGTTCCTACTGATGTCTCTTTTACGTCAACCTCGTATACCTATTCAAAAGAACCATTCCAAGCTTGGTCTGGTCCCATTGGTAAAGCTGGTGACATTGGAGTGCCAAAGCGGAAGAAACACACTGCAGGTGATGCATTGGATTTATCAAAACCACAGAAAGATGCCCTCAAGGACAAGCTTAAAGGAAAGAAAATCATAGCTTAGATATTAGTACATTCTTATAGAGTCAATTAAGAATCTGCCTCTGCTGCCTCATTTTTGGGTGCAGACCAACTGCTGCGCAATGCGCTTTTAAAAATGTCGTGCTGCTTGCCCACTTCCTGAGTAAAAAAGTATAATAGCTTCTCAGTTCTCAGCAAGGGATAAAAATCAGTTTTCCCATCTTTACACCTTCAATTTCTTTCTCAATTTTTTATTTCTTGGTTTTTATTAAAATGAAAATATTCTTTTCTGTTCAATCTGTTGGTATGATGAGAGAATTACTACGATGTACATCGTGATTTAATTTTTTAAAGGAGTCCCGTGTTAATATCAGAATTATGTTTAATTTTTTGAGAATTGTAATAAATTTTTGAGCTATTTTGGTGTTCTCATTTCTAGATAGGTAAAGATGGAAAGTCTCTGGGGGATGAAGCCAGCAACTTATCTTGTAATCCTTTTACACCGCACATCAAAATTAAATCCATCTTGTAATTATGAACCTTAATCAGAATATCCGGTGGGGTTAACCACAACGACACAAGTAAAAGAAAAAAGATGAAGGGATGAATAATATATTATTAACTAAGAACGTGAGCATACATGATATAAGGGAGGTAAAGAAGAAAATATTTATAGGAGATGGATTACAGGTGCTTTGCATAATTTGGGGTGGACAGACCCCAATTATGGGTGATTTGCTTTCTTTATTTTGATAGGTGATTTGTTATCCAAGTTTCTTATTTTTATAGGTGATTTGCTATCCAAGTTTTCTTATTTTCGTAGGTAATTTGTTGTCCTAGTTTTCTTATTTTGTTAGACTAACAATCTGGTTAATTTGTTGTATTTAAAGTTCTTTTATACTCAATGACTCTCCATTGATGTTGGCACTGTTGTGGAGATTTTTATTTTTTGCAGCTGCTTTTGTTTTATGTATATGTTTTCAGAAAGGACACTATGCCAAAAAGTATCTTTTACATTGAGTTGTCGAATAGGCCATTTCTAAACAAGAGTTATAGTTATGATTAACCAGTGGTGCCTGGCTTGATTATAGGTGAGAGAGTTTTAATGTAGTCTACTGCATCAACTTGATGGTATCCTTTTGTAACAACTCAAGCTTTGAGGTGATCTAGAAACCCATCAGATTTGAGTTTTGATTTGAAAATCCATTTAAGCCAATGACATGCATGTGAAGGGTGCGAGGAACAAGTTTCCAAGTGTGATTTTTCTGTAAAACCTCTTGTTGTTCACCCATGGCAGCCTTCCAGTCGAGATGAGCTAATGTTGAACAAATATTTTGTGGATTGTGTGGAATATTGGCACAGGGCATGAAGATTAAGGCATATTTAGGATTAGGCTTTACAATTTCACATTATGAGCGAGTAATCAATTGATGTGAAGGCAGGAGTGTTCATAAATTGAATCAATTCAATAAAAATTGAAAAAAAAATAAAAATTAAACATCAAACAAACCAAAAATTTTTAAAAACTGAAATTTTTTTATTAGATTGGAACAAATTTTATATTTGATTTTTAAAAATCGATCCAATTCAAATCGAACTTATGCATACTATATATTTTTATTTACAAATTTATAATATTACTCATATTTATATTTTTATTTTCTTATATATTTGTAAAATTATTATATAACTTATACTTATTTATGAAAAATATATTTAATTAAAAGCAATTTTTTGGTAACTATTCGGGAGAAGGTATGTGAGGAGGTGTATTGGATTGAGATTTTAAAAGACTATTTTGCCATAAAAAAAATTGCGGATTGTAAAAGACTATGTAAGAATGTAACGACTTATAAGACTTTTTTAAAAGACTTTTATAATCAAGATTTTGTAGTTTGAATTTGAATGGATTTATATAATAAGAATTTATAAGATTTGAAAGGACTTTATAGATTTATAAGATTTGAAAGGACTTCATGATTTTTAGAAAACATTCAAAGTTACAAGAGTCAATGAAAAATATAACAAAAAAACCGATAAGGTTTGGAAAAAAAAAAGTAAAACCAATACATTTTTTCTAATCTTTTAATAGCTAATTGATTCTAATAATATTAGGGAATATGAAATCCACCTGACCCACATTGCAGAGCATATTATTTTATTTGAAGCTAAAACGAAATCTTATAATTTATGTTGGGATCAGTGAGCGAGTGTGTGATTGGCATTGGTGATGCATGGGATTTTTATGCATTTTTTACATTGTCTTGTTGGTGATGTACATAATGAATTCGTCCAAACAAATTGACAAAGACAAATAGAAAGATCTTTTACTTAATTTTAGAGAAGGTTGTAGGATTAAAAAAAAAAAAGAGATAACCAAGTATAATATCAACATCCATATCACCTTCAATGAATAGAAAAGGAATTATGTGTTATAGGAGAAAGAAAAGTCTAGCAATGGTAGAAAAAAAAATGAATGAGAGGGTAGGAAAGTCTCAAGAGTTTGCGTTGGATTGTTGGATAGGTGTGGTATTTATACATCTTACTAAAAAGTCACATGAAATCCACTTTATAAAATAATTCATCGAAATTTGTATGTTTTTGAATACTAAAAGACTTTTTGTAAGTTGTAAAAAATTTCAATTGAATACCATCAAATTTTGTTACCCTATTAAAAAACCTGTTTGTCCTAATTGAATACCACAAGACTTATTTATATTATTAAAAAGTCTTGATTGAATACCATAAGATCCTTTTATCTTAAAAAAAGAACCTTTTAATATCCTTTAAATTCTTAATCCAATACACCCCCTAAATATAATTATGAAGTTGTGTAAATTAAATTTTAATAGTATATATTTGAAGAGATATACTACTATTAGCTATATAATGATGTATATATAAGATATTTGATATTTTAAATTAATTTTTATCATGCTTATTATATATTGTACCATTTATTTAATACTTTTTCTAAAAGAAAAAAAAAAGCAAGACTAAAATTGATTCAATCTAATCTACTTTAGGTTGGATTAGATCAAATTCAAATTTTAAATCAAATTGATTGAATGATAAATTAAGAAAATTGAAGTGATTGAATTGGGTATTTTTCTCTTCAAAGTCGATCCAATTTGTGAATGCCCCAAGTGCTTATGGGGTAAGGGTGGACACATGTCAAGTTAAGTCAGATTTAGGGAATATTTAGATCCAAATCAATCAAAGTTAATTAGTTTGGGTTAATTTGGATTTTCTACTTTTTTTTCAACAACCTAAACTAAACCAAACTTATCATTTTAGGTTGGGTTGGACTAGGTGATCAAGTCTACTAAAAAATAATAGAAAATAAAGAAACATGAAAGAATAGAAAAAAAAAAGGAAAAATAGGAAATCACAATAGAATGAAAGAAAAGTGGTGAAGTCTCAAAAATCAGAATTACGGAATTACACTATAAAAATTATAAAATTATAAAATTTCACAACATAAAAAATTATAAATGATCTAAAATGGTATAAGTTCGGGCTAGGTTCCATGTGTCCAATTCTAATACCTAAATCAATATCATTAAGTTTTGTAATTTTAAAATTTAAATTAATCTGAATTTTTCCCTTCAATTTGGTACGGATTAACTTGATCAACTCAAACACATGACCACCTTTATTTGTGGCAGATGAGTTTGAGTTGAAAAGAATGACTCATTTGGTGGAGTTGTGGTAAGAGGCCCAAACTCAAGCTTAATTTCAATATGTGAAGTTTGTGCTAAGGACTCAAGGTGCTCAAGTTCAAGCCCTGAGGACTACTCCAATTGATTAATAGGTGCAACATGAGGTTGTAGTGCAGGAGAGTGCATTAAAATTATTGGTAACAAACTTAAGCATAGTAGAGTAGAAGTTATTACGATCAAATCTACACAAAAGTGGGAGTTAGTGTGGGATAGCCGAGAATCAAATCTACTAACTACATGTGGTGCAAGGGAGAGAATTTTATTATTTTGATTAGGCTTATATAGAAAAAGTTACTCATAAAAAATAACATGTCGTGAGGTGAAAATTTTCTTACTAAAAGGATGATTACATTTATACCCTTTATATGATTAACGATAATCATAAGAAAACATGCATGAAGTAATAAAATAGTAAAATCTATAAAAAAAAAAACTTCATCTACATCATTCAAACATCAAATAAAACATAAAAAAAAAACTCAATAACTTTCTTTTTACATCAATAAATTATAAATATCCAAGTATTAATAAAGAAGTCGATGTATGCTAATCAAACATTAAATAATAATTATTCAAATATTTAATTAAATAATAAAAATATAAAATAATAATTAATATTTCAAAAAAGTAAACTTGTTAATCAATAGACTGCAACTCATATAACTCGCGAGTTAAACAGACTAGACTAAATAAGTTTCCATTTAAATGAATAACCATTTTAACTGGATCTAATTTGCTTCATTTGATTTCCTTAACCATCTGGTAACTTTGGTGCCTTATATAGCAAGCATCTTTAATGAGCTTTATGGCAGTTTGACAATCAGATTCTATCATAATTATCTTTAATCACATTCCGGACTTGCTTTTCGCATATCTTGAAATTATTTATATTTTCTTTGTAAAATGAGTAATATTTGATTTTCAAAATTTATTTTGATTCAAATTTCACGTCCATCTTTAAAACAATTAAACAAATTTGTAAGTATTAATATTACGTTAATCCGAGTAGAACTAAACTTGAATTTCTTAAGTAAGATGTCAGGTTTATTGACAAAGCCAATAAATATTTTGTACCACTGATATGATAAAGAAAAAAAAAACTTGTAAGTAGACTATATTGGAACCAAATTTTATCTGAAATCATTTTTTTTTACCTAAATTTTATTTGAAATCTTAAGAGTTTGAATTTGGAGTTGCTATTATGAAAAAAAAAAAAAAACCACTTAACCACCATTTTCAATTTAAAAGTTAACCTCACAGTCTTGTCTAAAATTATAAGATTTCCGATCAATGACATAAAATATAATTTATTTTCTATATTTTTAAATAATATTTCAATATATCAGAAGACAACACACACAAAAAATATTGAAATTAAAATTAATTTATTAATTTAATACAATTTAAAAATTAAATGATATTGTCATCGTGAATTATAACAAGAGATCTGGTTTCACACAACATTATTTAAATAGATTCTAAGCTTTTTGGTAGTTAAGTTTTTTTTACTTGGTAGTTAATAGATTCTAAGTTTCAGTTAAGCAATTTAATTTCACGAGATATAAAAAAATATTTTTTTTATAACTTTAACTCAGTTATGTTTACTTTTCTCTCTTCTTGCCCCTACCTTCTTATTTTAGAAAATATTGTTTTCACAAGCAATGATATTATAGAGTTATGTCTTTTTCTTGCCATATAATCATAATGTTAGACAAATAATCACAAGAAACCAACATTATGTTAGTCTGGGTGAAACTGAACTTGAATTTCTTAAATAAGGTTTTGGATTCAAGCTTTGTGAATAGAAAAAAATATGATTGAAAAGAGAAATCTCACTAAAGGTGACTAGCCAAATTTTATGATTGGTTATAAGCAAAACCATTGGATACTCTGCACTTATAACATGATAAACCAAAAAAAAAAAAAATCATTGACAAAATTGTTTTAAGGGCCATTCTATCTAGGTAATTCTCATGAGTTGTTAAAAAATATTTTATATAGTTTTTCATATTTTTTATAATGTCACATAATGTTTATTATTTTAAATAATTTAATTAATTTTACCCTAATTTAACAACTTTAAAAATTCTTCTAAATGGACTCTACAACCTATTTCAAACTTTAAGAAGTTACTGGGGGTAAAGTAAAAGTTGAATATTTTGTGTTAACGATAATTGTAAGATCTACAAAATTTTAAAGATCAACAGAAACTTGTTTGAGCATGTGGTTGTGTGAGTTGCTCTTTTTAAATTGCTCTAATGACTCAAGGTCTAAATTATGATATATTTTGATGAGAGAAAAGAAGATACAGATACTGATAATTTCCTTTTATTTTGTTTGAGAGAATGTAAAAAAAATAACTTTTTCAAAAACAAAAAATTAATTTCCCCTTATATTTTTTCTTTAATTTCAATGTCAAAATTTTGTTTTTCTCTTCATTTTCCTTCTTTTAAGTCAAACAAAGCATTAGATATCAACATGTCGTTGATGTGAGTGATACTAGACTTGAATTTTTTAAGCAAGTTCTCAGGTTCGAACTTTGTGAACAGAAAAAAAATATAATTGGAAAGAGAGATTCTACTAAACTAGCCAGTCAAATTTTTCGGTAAAAATTAGTTATCAGCAAAATTGGTTGATACTTCGTATCAATAATATGGTTATTTTTACCCAAAAAACAAAGCATGACATGTTTATAGATTCCCATCTGATAGGCTTGGATGTGGATTATAGAAGTAACTTATAGTTATTTTTACGTCAATTATGACATGAATTTTGGATAAACGTGGATCGAGGATGCTCAAGCTCAACCAAACACGCAAGGAGTCCATGCAGGAATTACTTTTTAAAGAACACTCAACAACGGAGTTAGACTAAAGAAAATAGTTAAAAAATATTAAATAAAATTTATTAAAACTGATTATAAAAATGGGTTGATAATATTAAATATTACATTTTATAAAAAATTTATTTTTATTCTTTAATTATTATCTAAAGATATTAACTCGTCAAATTGTTTATAAAAGTCGTACTAAATAATACACGTGCTATATAAAAAGCATTAAATATATTTTATTAAACATTAAATATTAAATATCTTAAATCAATTAAAAAATACAGTAAATGATTTTTATTCCTTTTAATATAATAAGAACATTTTTAGTAAAAATGTATATTTTTGTCTTAATTACTGCTTGTAAGACATTCATAGCATTTATAAAAAAAAAAGGTTTTATCAACCAATGCCCTAAACTGGTTAGCATTTTTTTCAGAAAAAAATCTTCTCAAGATAAAAACACAAAAAGAAAACTTAAGACGAAAGGAAAAAAAAAAAAAAAAGAGGAGAAGAATCACGCTCACGCACAACACACATAAAAACCGAAGGACGCCGTGAATTCTGGAGTACTGAACCCAAAACCCAACCGAGACTTCGTGTTGACAAAAAGCGAATCGCTCTCTCTCTTTCTCTTTCTTCTTTCTCGCTCTCGCTTGGTCGCTTTCTCTCTCAAGTCGCAACATTAACAACAACAGAAGGAGGAGTACAAGGGAAGAAAAACAGTGGCAGTTATAAGTTAAAAATGGAAGATAGCATTAGCAACAACAGCATGAGTACCAACAATGTGGCCCAAGCCATAGCCACCGCCCTTGATTGGGCCTCTACTCCCGACGCTCGACAAGCCGCTGTCGCTTTTCTCGATTCCGTACTCTCTTTCCTTCCTCTTTTCATTTTCTCCGTTCCGTAGGGCAATAACACCGTTTAGTTTTATCAATCACCTCATGCATCTCATCACAGCCTATATCTCCACTTTTTTTTTTTTTTTTTGTGAATTTTCATATTCCCTGCTTGTATTATTGCTTGTTTTTACGAATAACTGCGATCTTTTATACACAAGCCCTAACGAGCATAAAGCACACAACTCATCGCTGTATTCATAAACATAAATATGCCTCTATGCACTCTTTAGATATATTTATCTTAGAAATTGTCGTAGATTGATCGTTTATTGTTAATTTAAAGGAACGAGTCGTATTTGAAAATCATCAAGCGTCTCAGATTTTCCGGCATACACTGTTATGTGATAATAGGTTGTTTTCATGCTGTCCTCAATTGTGCTCTGAAAGTTGCTGCTTCATTTGTAATTAAAAAAAAATTAAATATAGTTTTTGCATTTTAAAATATAATGAAGGATAGACCATGGAGTTTCTGCTCATAAGTCTTCTTATTTTTAATCAAAGTAACAATTGTTTGTTTCTGGAAGTGGCTTGTGTAGTTGCTGTTACATCATTGGTTTATGAGTGTTGCTACTTTATGGTGATTAATTGTCGTGTTTTAATATTTGACATGCGTCCGAGACTAATTATTCTATGTATGAGCATTGCTACTTTATGGTGATTAATTTTCATGCTTTAATATTTGACACACGGCTGAGACTAATTTATTTATGTAAAATTTTTCCAGATCAAGACAGGTGATATATGGATATTAGCGAACACATCATTCCTTCTGGTGAAAAAGAACTGGTCGTCTGAAATCCGGTTACATGCCTTTAAAATGCTGCAGGTTCAAGTTCACATGCTGTTGCTACTTCTTTTTTCTGGGGGATTTATCGTGTTTTTCATTGATAATGATAAGTCTGTTTAGTTGTTTAGCTTTGCACCTTATGTGAAACCGTATCTGTATACAGCATTTGGTGCGCTTAAGGTGGGAGGAATTAAGCCCGGCAGAGCACAAGAACTTTGCGACTCTTTCTGTTGATTTGATGTCTGAGACTGCAGATCCCTGTGAAGATTGGGCTCTCAAAAGCCAGACAGCTGCCCTTGTTGCTGAGGTTTTCATCATGATGCTCTTCATTTTCATTTACATTGCTTCTTACTCTGTCACATTTGCAATTTTGCTTTGCATAAACTATATTTGGTTCTGCGGTTCTTTCACAGGTAGTTAGAAGAGAGGGTCTTAATTTATGGCAAGAAATGCTTCCATCTTTGATTTCTCTATCCAGCAAGGGTCCAATAGAAGTAATTGCATGTTTCCCTACTTGCATTGTTTTTGGCTCGAGTTTATTCTATTTCAATATACTTACTCTGTATATATATATTTTTTTTGATTCACAATTATGTATCAGGCTGAGTTGGTTGCAATGATGCTGCGGTGGCTTCCTGAAGACATTACAGTTCACAATGAAGACTTAGAAGGTTTATATGTTTTGTGTTTTTTCACGTGGATGTGTGTGAGTGTGGTTTATGTGCACAAATTGAGTAAAAGAATTGAACTTTCTCCAACTTCATAAATCTATTTGACTTAAGCAATGGAGTAGCAGGGGCAGACTTATGTTCAATTGAGGGTGTTCAAATGCACCCCTTCACTTTGAGAAAATTATATGTATATATCTAGAGTTTTTGTATTTTGCCCCCCTAATTTTATATATTTGAACCCACTGTTTCTAATTTTTCATTTGGTTGTCAAATTTTATCTTTTACTAGCTAGCTTCTTTCTTACAGTTCATTATATTTTCATCTCCCTAAGTATTTTGTGCTTTATTCAGCTGGACATTTCATTTCTTCTTACATTTCATTCTATTCCATGATAGTAATTATTATTAATCTTTTATTTTTTAAATAAATTGCCCCCACTGACTCAAGGTCCTAGATCTGCCAATGTGGAGTAGTATGAGTTATTCTGGTGAAAATTTTGGACATCAATATTAATAAGTTTCTCCATAAATAAACAAATTAAAGAGACATGTTAGGATGGCTTGTTTATTACACTTCTCTTAGAAATGTTTTTCATCTCTGTCAATACTACATCACCATCTGATACCATGAAGGAAAGGAAAAAAATGCATGTCAGTGTGTGAGTGGAGAGAGAGAGTATGTAAAAAGAGGAAGATGATTGCTGTATGTAATGGGATGCACTAGATTTTGTGATTGTTAGGATCCCTGTGTGCATATTATACTAATAAACAGTATTATCAATTGCGGATTGTGGAAAATGGCGGAAAGCCAATAATTTGCTATTTCATATAACAGATAACGTTGCAGGAAAATAGTGGAAGTCGCATAGCGGTTGAAGTATATGATATATATCAATTATATATGCATAAAAAAATTAAGTTGTATGCAAATAAAAATAAAATGCATAAAATTTGGCATAATATTAACTCAAAAGACCAATTTGCCAGAGATGACAAGAGGATGCAGGATGCATGCCACAACCACGACACATATAGCAGCCGCAATAGCAGACAGAGATGCGGTCGCAGATCTGAGGAATTCCGCAACACAACAGTGCTATAGCGGCTATTTAACAACACTGCTAATAGACTAGGTGTTCTACAAATGAAATACGAAACATAAACCCAACACTCCTAACACTACTCTTTTAACACTCATAAATGTTGTGTGTGTATTTGGTCTTGAGTATTTCTCTGTATGTGATATGTTGCATGTTGTTCTTACTTGCCATGTTGATGTATTCAGGTGACCGGCGAAGGCTACTTTTGCGTGGGCTAACTCAATCATTGCCTGAAATTTTGCCACTATTATACACTGTACATCTCAGCCCTAAACCTTATTACATACTCATTGTTAAGCATTGTTAATGTTGTGATGCTTGATGCAGTTACTAGAAAGGCACATTACAGCTGCAATGAATGAAGCTGGTAGAAAACAGATGGATATAGCCAAACAGCATGCTGCCACTGTAACAGCTACTCTAAATGCAGTAAATGCATATGCTGAGTGGGCTCCATTGTCGGATCTTGCCAAGTCTGGCATCATTCATGGGTATGTATCTTACCTCTATTATCTTGCACCGTGCAATATTCTTGGTATATAACCATGCTCAGCTTTTGTCTTTCTGCCCACCTTGTTTTTCTGTCAACTCCCTGCAGTTGTGGTGTACTACTATCTGCTCCAGATTTTCGTCTTCATGCTTCAGAGTTTTTCAAACTTGTCTCTCCAAGGTATGCTTTATTGTTCTCTAATGCTTTTATACATATTTCATTGATCAATAATACTGTTGGTTACTCTGAATTGTGATTGTAGGAAGAGGCCCATTGATTCATCTGCTTCTGAATTTGACCAAGCTATGAGAAGCATCTTTCAAACATTGATGAATGTATCCAGAGAATTTTTGTGTAGATCTGGTTCAGGTCCCAGGTCCATAGATGAGGGTGAATATGAATTTGCTGAATATATATGTGAAAGTATGGTGTCACTGGGTTCTCATAACTTGCAAAGTATTGCTGGTTATAGCACCATACTTCCACTTTACCTAGAACAGGTATGAATTATATAGTAACGCAGTAACATTAAGCAGCTTGGGGAAGGGAAAATGTTGCTTAAAATGACATATAATAGTTATGGTTTTGGTTTCTCTTTGGAAAATTTGTCATATATTCTTGTTTTGAATTCAACATCTTAATTACAATTTACAGATAACAGAATATCTTGGTTTAGTAATACATCTTGCAAAGTTTTCCACATAACTTGTTTGCCAAATGTCAAGTTGTTATTATTTTGCTTACATTCATGCAGAGTAGTTAATAGCACACAATAGCAGCACTATTTTGCTGTTGTGTTGCGGGGTGGCCCCGCTCCTCCCTTCTCCATTGCTAATGTCTGACTATCACAGCTAGAGCAGCATGATTTGCGGTTGAGATTGCGACTTTTTGCAGGCGTCATGGGCACTATTGGGCAGATGGGTTTGAAGACTCTTTTGCCCCTGAATCAGTTTCGTGCCTATTTTTGGGGCACACTTGTAAAATATCAGACCCTATTAACCTCAGTTGTTTTTGTTAATTTTGTCACCTTTGTTTCCAAGCCCTAGCCTTACTCCCGCCGTGTTCTGCACTCCTTCACACTCCACAGGTAGCAACTCTGATCATCATCACACACTGCTGCCTCATCATCGCACACTGTCACCCAAGCGATAGCCTCGCTCCTGTTCTGTTCTGACTTCTGTGCACCTCTACTCTGTTCACTTCCTTTGGGGTCTGTTCAGAGGGTGTCTACTCTGTTCACGTTCAACTTTTCTGTTCTCCGTCTCGATCTCGACTTTTCTGTACTCAAAAGATCCTGTTTTATAATTTTATTGTATAATTTTTGATTATTTATTTTTTGTTTATAAAAATATTTTTATTTTTAATTATGTTATTTTTAATTTATTTTTTAAAAAACTGTTACTCTTTTTATTTATTTTTAATTCTGTTTTAAAATTCTCTTATATTTTTAATTATATTTTCTAATTCTGTTTTTTAATTTTATTATTTTTTAATTATATCATATTTTTACTGCTTTTTTAAATTCTGTTATATTTGTAAATTACTAGGGTTGGCCTAGTTGGGGTGGGGGGGTAGTTTGCACAAGGTTTTAGGCTCTAACCTTGTTGTCGTCTTTGTACACAAAAAAAATTCTGTTATATTTTTAATTGTGTTTTCTAATTCTGTTTTTACTTTTGTTATTTTTTAATATTGTTTTTTATTTTTAATTATGCATTTTAATATGTCTATGTTTTGTTTTCTCTTTCTTTCACTGTTATTTTGTCCTTTTTTTTTTTTTTTAATATTACTTGGTTTCTGTTGTTATTAACTTGTGCTTAGCTTAAAATTATGACTTTCAATTATTAACTATGAATATGCCTTCAGTTATGGGTAATTTTCTATTTTTGGGCATTTATGTATATGTAATATAAACTATTAAATTTATATATAGAAATTTCATAATAGCGGTCATCCCGCTATAGCGGTTTTGGGATCAGCCACTTCGCGCTGCTATCTGGGATAACTATGCACTCATGTTGCTATGCATGAAGGGAAATTTTTGCCCTTTCATTTTACTAACATTTTACATCATGTGCATTTATCTTGAATTTTTCTTTATCCTTTCATTTTAATTTCTCTTGTTTCTCTCCAGATGCTGGGATTTTTCCAACATTTCAAGTTTGCTATTCATTTTCAATCCATGCACTTCTGGCTGGTATGTTGGAATATTGTACAGAAGTACTGTCTGCTGGTGTTCCATGTTTCCTAGTCGATAGTCAATACTGTGTATCAAATGATCTTATCTCATTTCTTTCCTCAAATGTTTACTTACAGGTGCTAATGAGGGATTTAATGTCAAAGCCCAAAATTTCCACACATTCAGCTGCTGACAGTTCAGCTATTAGTAGCACTGGTTCTGGAGAGGTTGAAAAAGCAAAGAAAAAGACTCTAAGCTTTGTGAATGATGATTTTTGTGGTGCAATTTTGGATACATCTTTCCCTCGCATGCTCAAGAGAGAGAAAATTCTGCATGAGACTGCTGTTTCTCTAGGGGTATTGGAGTTGTGGAGTGACAATTTTGAGGGCAAAGGAACATTCGGCCAGTATCGTTCTAGACTGGTATGTCTCACATGCATATGTGAAGTCAGATAATATTGTTCACCATATGATATATATGATTTCTTTCCCTTCTGTTATGGAATGTATTGTAAGGAAGTTATTATGTTACTGAATTTTTCATATTGAAGTTCTAAGATAGTACTTGGAAGTAGTGGTTTATTGCTTGCAATGTTTCCATTGATTTTATGTAAATCTTAAGTAAACTTTTATACAGCATGGATTTGAGGAGTTTTGCAATATTCCTTATAATTCAAGTGTTGGACATTTTGATTTTTTAATCCCAGACCAATTTTGCACAACAGAGGAAGGTGAAAAATACAGAGGGAGCATATATTAGTTTAAAAGTTTTGCTTACGAGTAAGACACATGTAGGTCTAGTATCAATATACTCAAATATTCTGCATTGGTGTTTTAAGTGTTTATTTTTCTCTTGTTCCCAATCTACTTCTAACGTTTTCAAATTATTTTTGACTGATGAATGGTTTCTTAAAACAGTTGGAGCTGATTAGGTTTGTTTCTTCTTACAAACCCCTGATAGCTGCCACTAAAGTTTCTGAAAAAATTGATACAATCATTAAAGGTCTCTTGCTTTCACCAGCGCCAACTCAGGTTTAAATATGTTCTATTCCAATTTTTAATTTACTGTTATATTGTTGATATTTTCATGTCTAAAATTGTCAGCTTCTCACCATCATTTCAAGCTTATATGTAATTATCCGTTATGGGTTCTGCTTTTCTTACTGTAGGACTTAGCTGTGATGGAAAGCATGCAGTTGGCTTTAGAGAATGTTGTAAATGCAGTTTTTGATGGATCCAATGACTTAACCAAGGCGAATGCTGAAGTCCAGTTTGCATTATGTAGAACATTTGAAGGTTATTTTTGTTAATTTTCCATATTTTGCTGTTTTAGATTTGCTTAGTTAGACCTCAAATAATTATGGTTACTGTGTCTTGTAGGTTTACTTCAACAATTTATTTCCTTAAAATGGACAGAGCCTGCACTTGTTGAAGTACTTGTTCACTATTTGGATGCTATGGGCCCCTTTTTGAAGTATTTCCCAGATGCAGTTGGCAGTGTTATTAATAAATTGTTTGAACTTCTAACATCTCTTCCCCTTGTAATCAAGGTTCGTGCAACAACCCCTTTTCATTGTTACTTTCAACCATTGAGAAATTTTGTGGCAAGTTAAAAACTGTTTCTTGATAGGATATGTCAATGCCTAGTGCACGGCATGCAAGGCTGCAGACCTGTACATCATTTATTCGGATAGCAAAAGCTGCTGACAAAAGCATCTTGCCTCATATGAAGGTGCATTCGTTAAACACCAATTATTTGAAAATTAAAATTAGCTGGTTGTGCCTAATAAATGGGAACTGTCTCTTCTCTAAATGAGACAATTATATATAAAGGAATTAACTTGTACATGAAATGTGCAGAGGAGGGGGAATGGAGGAGAAAGCTTGTTATGGAATGCAAGTAACCTTGATCTATTTATGAAATAATCCTATGTAAGGCAGCTTTAAGTCATGGCATAATAAGAATAAGCTACTATAGGGTCATGCTGAACTAGCTATGGTATCTTTGATATCCTCCAATAATATTAATGTGTCAAAGTGCCTGTGCAGTAATATGAATATGAAAAGTTTGTTTTTTCTTTTTTTAATCTTTGCAATTTTGGTATGAATTTGAATTTCTAGTTTGATTTGTCAGGTGTTATCATAAAATTGTTCTTGAAATCAATTCACCGTGCTTTGATATTTGTCTTCTGTTTATTCACATCTCGTTTTCATACTTTAATCCTTTCATACTTTAATCCTCTTCCTCTCTAAGGCATGTGAATATATTACTGTATAGTGTATAATGCTATCCTTACCTCTTATAAATCTTGAAGTTGCCTTTCAAAATTAAGAATGAAAGATAAATTGGAGAAGTGAAAAGAGTGCTATTGACTATTTTTGTTGGAATGAGGAGCTAAACTATGATCAAAATTTCTACTGGTAGGCTGGATTCACAAACCTATTTATAATTTTTGAAACTATAGGAACCCAAATGTTTGTAATGGATATCTGTAGTTTCACAAATTTTTAGTTGGTTCCCTAAATCCAGCCTACGATAACTTATTAGAGCACCGTTATGAATTTCTTATGGTAGGAACCTAATTATAATTATAAATTTTTGAAATTAAAGGGACCTAGTTACACACTTTTAAAAATAAAGTCCTAATTGAATATTCTTGAAAAGTGTAGGGAGCTATATATTGATTTGATGTAATTTTAAAAAATTAGATTTATTATGGCCAGGAGTTGACTTTTAGTTGGACAAGAAAGCCAAGAGTCCATTAATAATATCGTATTTTGTATTTTGGCATTGCATAATTGTGCTTATATGCAATAATTTGTATAAAGGTTTGGGACTTTAGGCCTTAAATTATTTGTTTAAACTTACTAGTTACTACATATGCAGAGTAGATAAGAGAAGTTAAGGTTTTATTTGACAGAAGGTTTTCCTGTCCATTATTTATGTACAACACAGATAATGCTCAAAATTCTTACCAAACATATCTCCAAGGTTTGGCTTATGTGCTATACTGCTACTGAAATTTAGATGTTAGTACATTAATAGTACATTATCTGCCAGGAGACATCAATAGTACATTAATTTTGATCTGTCTTAAGAGGAACCATTGTGTCAATAACTCAATATTCATTGTTGATTCCTTTAATCATTATAATTTGGACACTTGACATATGCTCTAGCGAAAAATTTGCCCCGCTGCCCAGAATATAGTTTGGGAGGAGATAGTGTTTATTTAATTTATCAATTTTATATGTAGGGAGTTGCTGATACAATGGCATGTTTGCAAAGGGAGGGTCGTTTGCTTCAGGGAGAGCATAATCTTTTAGGTGAAGCTTTTCTCGTTATGGCTTCTTCTGCTGGGTAAGGATCAAACAGAAGAGATAATTCTGTTAATTTTTGTTTGATGCTCTGTTGATATTTGTTATTAACCTTTTTTTACTTGTTATTGCTATAAATTTGGCTCAGGATTCAACAGCAGCAAGAAGTTTTAACATGGTTACTAGAACCTTTAAGCGTTCAGTGGACACAGTTGGAGTGGCAAGATAAATATTTGTCAAGTCCACAAGGTTTGGTTCAGTTGTGCTCAGAAGCGTCTGTTATGTGGTCAATTTTTCATACAGTGACCTTCTTTGAGAGGGCACTTAAGAGGAGTGGATCAAAGAAGGCCAATTGGAATTCAGAAAACAGCTTAACTCCAAATTCAACTCCTTTAAATCCAATGGCCTCTCACATATCATGGATGTTGACTCCTCTCTTGAAAGTATGTATACTGCTATTAAGAGGCTGGCCATGTTATGTTTCTGTTAGTATTTTGCAACAAAAGGGTCACTATGCTTATAATCTTACTCTCTAAGTACATTGTATTAATAAGTGTAGCATGTACTTATTTTCCAGCTACTTCGTGGTATACATTCCCTTTGGTCTCCATCCATAAATCAAGCTTTACCTGGAGAGGTCAGAGCTGCAATGATCATGAGTGATGTTGAGAGGTTCAGTCTTCTTGGAGAAGGGAACTCTAAATTACCTAAGGGTTCATCAACTGTCATGGATGGATCTAAGGTCGACATGAGTAAAGAAGGATATGCTGAACCAAATGAATCAGATATACGAAACTGGTTTAAAGGCATCAGAGACAGTGGGTAAGTGTGCATATCTTATTTTTATTTTTCATTTATAATTTATTATATGTTGTCTCAAATATTATTGGTCTTCTCCTTCAATAATGCTTTTGCACCAAATCTCTAGAAAAGACAAAATATGGTTCCTTGTAAAAAGAAAATTCTGTATCTATGACAGCTTTATTGTTATTTATGCATATTTCCACTTCATTACTAAATCCTTGGTTTATATGAATAGATATAATGTATTGGGTTTGTCAACAACCATTGGGGATTCGTTCTTCAAATATTTGGATGTGCACTTTGTTGCTGTTGCCCTAATGGAGAATTTACAGTCAATGGAGTTCAGGCATATAAGACAACTTGTTCATTCCACTTTGATTCCTTTGGTTAAATATTGTCCTTTGGATATGTGGGAGATTTGGCTGGAAAAGCTTCTACACCCATTGTTTGTCCATGCTCAGCAAGCTCTTAGCTGTTCATGGTCTAATCTTCTACAAGATGGTAGAGCAAAGGTTCCAGATGTTCATGGCATTGTTAGTGGATCAGACTTGAAAGTGGAAGTGATGGAGGAAACAATTCTGAGGGATCTCACGCGCGAGATGTGTTCACTCCTCTCTGTCATTGCTTCTCCTCCCCTTAATGCTGGAATCCATTCTTTGGAACAGTCTGGGCATGTTAGTCGATTGGACATGTCTTCTCTAAAAAGCTTGGATACAGTTGCATCATGCTCTATGGTTGGGTATGCTTTCTACTTGTTATGGAATATGTTTCATCTATTATTTCTTTCATATTTTGTAACTTTCAGTTTGTGAGCTTTATTTCTCACAAGTGTTATTTGTGACAGTTTCCTTCTAAAGCACAAAAGCGTGGCCCTTCCAACACTACGAATGTGTTTAGAAGCTTTTACATGGACAGATGGTGAAGCTGTGACTAAAATTTCTTCATATTGCTCTGCGTTGGTAGTTCTTGCAATAGTAACAAATCATGTGGAACTCATCGAATATGTTTCTAAAGATCTTTTTACATATATTATTCAAGGTTTAGCCCTTGAATCAAATGCAATAATCAGTGCTGATCTAGTCGGCATTTGTCGTGAAATATTTGTATATCTTTGTGATAGACACCCAGCTCCAAGGCAGGTTAGTAGTTTTCTTGTTTTCCGTGACTTGGCTACTTTTTTTTTTCCCCCTCTTGACTGCATTTGGCATTTGGAATTCACTTGCAAAGAAGAGGATGCCAAAACTTTTGAGTGATGTACTTTGTTACTCTTTTTTAGGTTTTGATGTCTCTCCCCAATATTACCCCTCACGATTTAGTTGCCTTTGAGGAATCTTTAACGAAAACATCCAGTCCTAAGGAACAAAAGCAGCATATGAGAAGCTTGCTTCAATTAGCAACCGGTAACAAATTGAAAGCACTTGCAGCACAGAAAAGTGTAAACATCATTACAAATGTTTCAAGTAAGCAATGACTTCTAATGCTTTTTCGTATTTTACTTCTCCAACTTCAGGAAAGTATAGTTTGGCACATGAACAGTTAATAAATTGCTGTAATGCTGTAGACTGTAGAGTTTTTCAATGTTTTGCTAGTAATGGTCATAACATAAGACTTGAGTGGGGTAGTTTTTCCTATACTGCTATGCTTCTCAACCATATGTTATTAGCATATGAGCCCGTTTGTTTAGCTTTTTTTTCATGAAAAATCACTTTTATTTTAAAAAACTTGTACTTATAAAAAAATTTAGTGTTTGTTTAAGCTTTTGAGAAATATCAAAATCTGAAAAAAGAGAGTCAAATTTCTGATTATTTTGAGAAACTGTTTTGAGTAGCTTCTCAAAATAAGCTTAAATTATAACTAACTTTTAAAATAAAGTTTTTAATAATTGTAACAAAAAAACTTCTAAAAAATACTTCTGAAGATCTCCTTTTTTAAAATCTTAAAAAAAAGGGGCACTATATCTATGTTGCGGGTAATATTTTAAATTTTTTTAACCTCTTATAATTATGCTTTTCAGTGAGACCACGTAGCACAGCCAATGCTCCCGAGTCCAAAGTTGATGATGGGGATGCTGTGGGGTTGGCAGCCATCGTGTGATCTTGTTTTGAGCTCATGGAAAGTTTTGTGTACAGGAGTGAGCTCGTATTGAGAAGATTTTGGGTTTTTATTATTTATTTACTAACAAAGGGTGCGAAAGCATTTTTTTTCCCCTGCACATTAGCTAGGAAATCGGGTGGGAGTACAGATTTTATGCCCTTCCTCTTTACTCATGGCAACTTGTGAATCAGGTTTACTGTATGCACACTTTCCTTCGTTTGTAGTATATAAGCTCTCTTCAGCGCAACAGAAACCTCAATTGGCAGTTCAGATTTTTGTATTTAATTTTGGCCAGAATTTAAAGTTCGGCTGCGATTATAATTAGTTATTTTATTCCTCATTTTTGAAGCACAAAATGAGAATGATATAGAATTTAGGTGCGAAAGAGAAAGAAACAAAATGACAGAGAAAGAAAGAGGGAAAGTGTGAAGAATAACAGAAGAGAGAAGAGAAACAGAGATCAGAAAAAGTGCGCTGCACGTCTTGGTTTATCATTCAGTCTTTATCTAAAGTACATTAGTTGTCCTTTATTTGTAGGCATTTATCCAACAACTATAAAATCATAACTAACAATAGCTGACGAACATTCTTTTCCTATTCATATTTATATAACAGAGAAAGAGAAGTATTTGTAACAGTGTTTTACTCTTCTTCTTTTTTTATCATTAGTTGAAATTCATGTAGACGAGTCTAAATGTGGGGTGAACCATACTAAATGTAGAATGGGATCTATATGCATTTCAAGTTTCAACTAATAGTAAAATAGCAACAAATTAAAGAGAGTCTATCCACAAACTGTAGAATGGGATCCGCTTCAATTTGAGGTCTATATGCATTTCAACTAACAGTAAAGTAGCAATAAATTGGGAGAGAGCCTGCTAAAAGCTTTTCAGCAGTTTGAAGCTATGGGAGCAGCCTTGGAGTCGCGTGCAAGTGCTTCGAAAGGAACTATTAGCGCTTACCGTCATTTCAACTATGTTGGAGGGACTTATAAGAAAGTTGTTGAAAGTACAGTCAGCCGTTGAACTTGATTGGATTGATTTATAACGATATAAAGTAAAATTATTGTTATTTAAGAAATTTTTTTTGAATAATTATATAATAAAAGTTGTATTGAAAATTTTTATTACTTAATATTTATAAAGTTTTATGTTAATATAGAATTGCTTAATATTTTATTAATATATATTAAAATTAATATTATATATACTTTTGAAATATATGAAAATAAAATTATTTAATTATCTTTTAATTGTTTTATTTTTAAATGATTTAACACTGAAAATCAAATATAATAAATAATTATAATTTAACGATTGGATCAATGAAAATTATATTTTACAAAAAGTTATAAAAAAAAATTTGGTGATAAGTTATAAAATATTATAAAAACGCATAGGTATACATAAGTGTGAACGGATTTTTCTCACAAAAAAGTAATTGTAACATTTAAAATGATAATGAATATATTTTCCTTTTCTAAAAAGAAAAGTTAATGGAAGGCTTTTTTTACGCTCTTTTTTATTCGCTTTGGAGACAAATGTGTTTTGTTGTTACCATCAAACATTTTCTTTTGAAGAGATTACGGGTGGAAAAATGTTAGACTAGTTTTTGTCTTAAATGTAAGACTCAAGTTGGATTTATTTTTTCAGATACTGATGTTATTTAAAGTACTTGAAAGTCTATTTAAAAATTTACTTTACTGTAAGACATTTTAAATAAACTTATAAACCTAATTTTAAATACCTTTTTACCGTTCATTATCCTTAAATAGAAGGTTTTTATTAGAAATCACGACGGAGGAAATGTATAAATAATATTAGATGTTATACTTTTCAATAAAAACATTTTACTTTGAATTCTTAATCATTGTCCTTAAATAAATAGGTTACTGGACTCAAACATATATATAGAGTAAGCATGCTTAAATCTTGAAATAGACTAACAAATATATAATTTCAAAATATCATAGTAAAAATTTAATAAATAACGTCATCATTATAAGTTAGTCATCAGGTTTAAAAGAATTTTAAAACGACTCAGCTTTTTTTTTAACTAAATAAACTATTTAGTAAATAATTCTAGCATAACCTAGATTTAATGTGAGTTAACCCATAGACTCAATAAACAACCTAAATTACTTACCAAAAAAAAAAATCCCTAAATTATTACCATACTAAGGTGTGATTTGAACTTGCAGACTTAACTAATTACCTATCTTAAGCATAAAGGTAACTAAATCACTGCTCATCAATTTTTATCAATCAAAGATTTTTTTTTTGAAATTCTAAAATTATAATTATTGAGTATTAACCTTTCACTAGAAGTCTTGTCGATGAGAATGAGATGTACGACGCATAGAGGGGAAAATGGGAAGGGGTTTACCGATAGAAGCTGGTTTGATAGTTAGGTTGAAATCAATTGGAATATTAGTTGGGAGGAGGGGGAAAGTGAACTAGTGTATATATAGATGCTTCTACGCTAAGATAGCTCATGTGCTGTCCTATAAACTTCCAAGGAACTGAGTAATCCTTTCTCAATTTCATTTTCAACTTCATATATATCTTTTTCTTTCTTTCTTTCTTTTCAGGAACTTGCTCCTTGAAGACATTCTCAAAGGTTGAGTTCAGGCGAAAAAAAAAAAAGCACTGTGTTTCCTTTGACGAGAGAGAAAGCCATAGCTTAGAATGGGACCCGGAGGTCCAGGCCCAGGAGGCCCTCCTGGTTGGGGTCCACCGGGCCCACCAGGCCCAGGATTTTTCGGTGGGTTTTGCGATGTGATTGGTTCTTGGTAAGTAAACTTAGACCTTGTTATCGAGTTATAGAGTATTTACATTATTTGAGAAGGATAAGTCAATACTATTACTTAGTTCCTATTAACTAGTAAAAATGAATGCATGAAACGCAAATTTTATTTATCTTCATGAAATACAAAGGTGATGAAAAATGAAAAAAGATAAAATAGAAGAATGATAAAGAAAGTGGATAGTGGTTAAATAGAGAAGAAATAGGTGAAATAAAAGTATATAAAGAAAATTTTCTGTTCTGTCGTATGTAAATTATTTTTTTAAAAAAAATTAAATATCGAAATGACGTGTTTTTTATTTGTAAAAATAATTAATATGAAAAGATTGTTTTAAACTAGTGCTCGTTAAAGTAATACGGGTCAGGGTTTGGATGGGTCTCACTAAATTGGATATTTACACAAATGAAAAAAAAAATTGCTTCGGGAAATAAGTGTGTATTTTTACCATTTGTAAAAGCTAATTTGGTTTTGTTTTATCTTGAACAGTTTGAGCTTTTTCTGCTGCTGCTGGTTACTACGAGATTGCTTTGGGGGTCCACCTGGGCCTCCCGGTCCACCTGGGCCTCCTGGGCCATGAGTTCCCAAGTTTTCATTGTTTCGAATGTTATCTTCTATGACTACCTTTTTCATTGAGTTTGCTTTGCGAGTTCCAAAAAAAACGAAAAGATTTATTTCACATTATGTTTATGTAATAATCAGACAGAGCTCTACTCTATGAATGCATTTCTGTTTGATGTAATCATAGATGGACTTAGATGTAGTACCATAAGTATTGTTAGTACTGTTCTCCAATGCATTCCTGATTGGAGATAAAACTGCGTAATTAAAGATTTTATTAAATGTTAACACATATTACTAAGATAAAACTCTAACTTTGAATAGAAAACAACCCTAACAGTGTATACAATACTGCATTTAAGTTTTGTCCATAATACATTCCTGATTCGGTAAAAGGTTGAAGAAATTGATGATATATTGGTCGCATAAACAAGTGAACGTAGTAACCAGATAAAAAAGAGAGTAACATGTAAATAAAAATAAAGACGCCTATTTTTGTTGAATAGCCATTAAATTTTAATGCGTTTTCCACATTAAATTGCAAGTATGCCACGATCCTTGCAACTCCAACGAACTGCAACATTTGATATCCATATGAGTAGAAAAAGAAAGGGAGAGGGGATCCCATTTATTGGCCTTAGGTCTTACGAGTTTTTTTTTCATTATTATTTGTTAACTTTTTGACTCCCCGTATAAAGTGGGGGCTGCTATTCCCATCTTCACCTTTTACTTTTATAAAAACGTAACTAATTATTATTTTATTCTCATTTTTTTACTCTCTCTTTTTCTTACTCTCAATTTATCAGTGTAACAAAAATATTTTTTCGTTGTGTATTAAACTTCAATAAATAACGAAAACACATTTTTGTTGTATTAATTTTTTTCAAAAAATTAATTAAAAAATTAATTATGATATAATTTAACTTTTTTAATATTAATTATGATATAGATTATCATTTTTAATTGAAATCAAATTAATTACGATATAATTTATCCTTTTTAATAGTAATCAAATTAATTATGATACAATTTAAAAAAATATACGATACAAGTTATCATTTTTGATAGCAATCATGATTAATTACGGTAACTTGTATTGTATATTTTTTAAAAGTGTATCACAATTAAATTGATTACTATTAAATAGTAATTAAATTAATTATGATGCAATTTTAAAAGAATACGATACAAGTTACAATTTCTTATGGTAACTTGTATAGTATATTTTTTTAAAAGTGTATCATAATTAATTTGATTATTATTAAAAAAGGTAAATTATATCATAATTAATTTCTCAATTAATTTTTTTCAAAAAAATTAGCACAACAGAAACACATTTTCATTGTATTAAGGTGGTGCATCTTTCGTACACAACAGAAACGTGTTTCTGTTGTATAATATATACAACAAAAATTTGTTTTGTTGTGTATGGAAGCACACCCCCTTAATATAACGAAAATGCATTTTTGTTGTATATCTTGTACAACGAAAATGTGTTTTCATTAGAAGTGTTTTCAGGGAAAAAAAAATAACAAAGAATATATGGGATGGAAGCAGCAAAAAAATTGGGTGGGAATAACAGGTACCGTACAAAATTTGTGACCAATATCTAAGCATTTGAATCTCAGATGATTGTAAATGGTTTTAAAGTTTGATCCAAATGCACTTGTAATGAAAGTTTCCACGAGCTCGATCTGGATATTGACCCAATATCTTTCTCTAGCATCCGTAGAATGTTTTTACATTGCATTGCGATAACTAATTAATCACAGGATTAAACAAACTTCGATTGGGAAATCAGAAAATAAATCATATATACCATCCACACAACTCGAAATACGTATAAAATGATTTTATTTATTAATCGTAGAAATACTGAACATAAAAAAAAATATACATAATTTTTGCATGAATTTTAACCAAATATATGAATCCAAAGTGAAATAGAAATATAAGAAGGCATCAGAATTTATAATTAACGTAAAGAAACTATAATCTAATCTATGCTTTACGACCGTTGACATGGAAGTGATAAAAGTTAGGTTTCTTTCCTGTAAATGACTTAGGCCAATTCCAGTGGGAGTTGTTCTCTCTAAACTTTCAATCAGACAAGCACTCCATTGAGTAACTCATCCTCCATTGGAGATTAGCTCTGAAAGTAACCACTTGTCCAATTGAGCAACAGTCACTTAATCTATTTGTTTGGATCTTACTTGTAATCAATTCATTTTTTTATTATTATTTGTTTTTGGGTCCTATGTAAGAAAAGTAGTTGTTGAATATATAATGTAATTGGCTTTTGCCGTTAAATGACTGTGTTCAATGTTTTCTCACACAATTGAACTATATTTTCATAATATATTGCTTTGTGTTTTTTTACATATTTAAAAAGTTATTATTAATTTTAATTTGCTTTTATTTATTTAAATTATTAGTATATATTTATTTATTATTTAAAAGTTGAGATAATAATATATTGAATTGAGAGTGAGATGAATAATAAAATATAAAAGTGTGGAGTAGATAGTGAGGTTCATTTAAGAAACTTTTTAAAATTGGTGGACTATTAGAAGAAAAAATTAATTGAATTACTTAAAGAATAAAAAATAATATGACATTTTAAAGAAGTCTAAAAAATGATAAAATATGATAGTTTGCAACTGATGAGAATTACTTGGTTAAAGATGTTATTAGAGTATAAATATTAAGAGTAAATTAAATTGATACTCCTTAAAATTTTTGAAATTGCATATAACCCCTTGTTTTTTTAACGTTTATAATAACATCTCTTATAAAAATATACAGAATAATATTTTTCAAGCAATCAATGAAGGTTAATGTGATGTATAAATAGTGTCAGTGTAATATTTATCAAATAATTAAGAGAGTTAGTGTAAGAATAAGAAAAGGAGAGATGTCAATGTAATGTTATCAAATAATTAAAAAGGTTAATGTAAGAATACAAAAAGAAAAGGTATCGAACGAAATTTAACGAAATTTCAGAAAGTATGAGTATAATTTATTCAAATATTAATTACTTTTGTCAGTTCTTTAAATAAAGTTTGTACAGGTATAAGAATATTTGTTTACACAAGTTAACGATCCTTAATTTTAAAAGGACAGATTTTAATTATTTTATTATTATTTCTCTTTACGTATTCTGACACTGAAAGAGGACACGTATAAAGATGTGTAGAATTTTATTGACCAACTCTTAACGGGCATATATATTAAAAATATATCTTTCAATTTTCACTGGAACACTTTGTCAAAGCATGGAAGAATGACATCAAGGAAATGAAAGCTTCATAAGCAAGACATGATATAAGGTTTGAAGCGCCTCATCTATAATTTGTTCTTTATATTGACACACGAAATAAAATCTCTCTCTCTCAAGTATATATTAACCCGTAATTCTTGAAAAGTTTTTATATGTTTGCATCCATAAATTCCTGAGAAACATGTAAGCCTTCAAGATTAGATCCTCAATTATTGAAAGTCATTCACCCTTACATAATAAAATTTAAGTTCTCACCAATTTTATTTTATTTTTTGGGTGAAAAAATTGACCTCTAAGTCTTGACAGTGAAATGATATTTCTTATATAATACCTTGCTAGTGAAATCACATGATTTACTTTCAAAATAAACTTTTTACAATTTGCTTATAATGAAATCAATTCTTTTTTAAATATCTCCTTTTATATTAACATTTACTCTTTCTCTCTAAGTGAGAGCTGCATTACTCATACATTAAATAAGAGTATTCTTCCATTGAAAAAATGACACACATAATGTTTTATTTTACTTTTTTTAATTTTTCCTAAATGTAGCAAATTACATTGTTATATCTCCTAAAAAGGAAACGAGAAAGAAAGAACAAGATCGCTGCTATCCGTCCCAAATTTTCCATGAATACACATGCGCATATTAAATAAGCCGAAGACAGATACGGTAGAGCATTTAATAGAACCAATGGTAGTCACAAATATTGAAACTGTTTTAGTATAAGCTCTTTTGTTGTTGACTTTTAGTTTTAGGTTGGAGCGAAGAAGAATGGTAGTTCATGTCGAGATTAGAAACATGTCTCACAACAAATTTTTCACTTACTAGTCTTACGTACTGTTGTCGGTGCTGGAAACTTCGGGAGTTACCAATCTCTCTGACTCGGTTCCTTAACCAGGAGGATAACAAATTTTGGGGTTCACTGTCCTTATAAATGTTGGAAAGATAGGCCTCAAATGATATTCAAAGTGAAGTGAAGAAAGAAAGAAAGAAACTAAGGAGAGATGCCTCCACCTTGGGGTCCACCGCCAGGGCCTAACGGCGGTTTCTGCGGCGGTATATGTAACTTTCTATCTTCTTGGTGAGTTCTACTTCCACTAATCATTATAGTTTCACTCTCTACTATCAGTTCTTTTCTTCATCACTGGAGACTCGTTTCATCAAGAAGTAACCTTAAAAAACAAAATCAAACAAAACGACCCCGTTCCGGTTATGTTGTTAAATTTTCAAACTACCTAGCCCGGTTGAGTTTTCCCAATTTTCAACAAATTAAAAGTGAAAGAACTATATATCATAATGTGGTTCTGAGAATTGGTACGGTGAACGACGTGTTTGAGTACGATTATGTTTGGATAAGTTTTTCTATAAGTACTTGCAACAAAAGAAAATAAAAATATAAAATAAATTGAGTTTCTTTAAAATTAATTTATGCATTTTACTCTTATAAAAACTCTCCTATTTAACTTATTTAAAAATTGAGATACATAATTTGATTTTAACAATTCAATTTATTTTATTTTCTTATTGTTTTTTCCTATAAATAATTACGGAGAAGCTTAAGGTTGGAGACCTGCATCATCTCATGGACCATTTTGTTAAGAATTTTTGGGAGTCGTACACTGTTCAGCTATATCATTGCATGTTTAAAAGATTTTTGAAAAAAAATTTGATTGTTTCCTTTGAAAATGTTGTTCTAAGCATGCTACTAATCCTTTTTACTAGTACAAAATTCTGTATATGTTTTATTTTTTTTTCAAGTCATTTGGTTATCTCATTTTGGTTTATGGCAGTTTGTATTGTCTGTGCTGCTGCTGGCTCCTGGAGAGTTGTTGTGGCCCAATGTTTGGTGGACCTCCTCCTGGACCTCCCGGGCCTGGTTTCTGATCATCGATGCTTGAGTTCTATCCACGAGGAGATGGTGATCATCGAGGAAATAAAAAACGTCAGTCAGTCTGTGTGATGGTTGTTTACTGGCAACTCCTTTAGTTTCTGCTACATTTGTTTTAAGGCTGTAAAACCTCTAGCGATTGTGTTGTCAAGGCCACTTCTAGCTACCTCTGATGTTTTGGTTATATTCTATTGAATGTAAAAGGTATAACTGTCTGACGAGTTCGTTTGAAATAAATGAAGGAAAGTTCTGATATTCTTACAATAATTTCTTATCACTTTTTATAATATTCATCATGTTCTTTATCTCACGTCACAGTTACTTCTCTGGGTAATTAAATCTGAATTTGTGAGTATTTTTGTCCAATTCCATATCCACTGAAAAATTTTGCTTTGACTGGATTTGAGTTATCTTTATTTTGCAAATGCAATTTAGGAATGTAAACATTGAGTGCCTCTCAACTCAAACCAATCAAATTATATTTAAATGATCAAGATTAAAAAAAAAAATGTACATAACTTTTTAACTAGTCATGTGATTGCTAACTGCATGTTTGGATATGCATTTAACATAAATTGATCCACATTTTTAAGATGCAACAATATGTAGCTTCTGCGTCTTTTGCTTTGCTGGACGTGAAAATATTCACATACGTGAGTTAGAAATACATATACAAGCACACTATAAATAACTTTTAATCTTAGTCGTTCATATATGATATGGTCCAAATATACAATTCTCATTTCATTTCTTCTCACAATAAGAAGAGTTCTCACTTGACACATCTCCTATATACATGATTTTTTTGAGTAGTCGTATGACCACTAAATATATTTTAATCTTGATCGTCCATGTATAGTTATATGATATAAATTCAAAGTTCTCACATTCTTAAAATGAGAACTGTTCTCGCTTGATACGCTCCTATATATATATATAGGGATTTGTTAACGTATACATACTTGTTTTTTAATTGAAGTATGTTAGCAAGCAACCCTAAACCCTAAACACCATAGGTGTATTTTAAGATATATTGTAATTATACTTGTTAACGTACTCTAATTAAAAAACAAGTGTGTGTGCATTAACAAACCCCACAAGCATTTGTTAACGTACATACACTTATTTTTTAGTTAGAATATGTTAGCAAGTTATACTGTGAGTGAATTTTAAGATACATTATAGTTATAACTTATTAACGTATGCTAACTAAAAATTAAGTATGTGTACGTTAACAAATTCCATATATATATATATATAAAGAGAATTTTATTCTCACCCTATTATTTATTATCATTATTAAATATATAAATTAATATAAATTACAGAATTTACTGAAAACATAATTTAGTTCCTAAGCTTATTACTTTAAAGATTATTGTTGTTTATTAATTTTTGAATAAATAACACATGCGCTAATAAAATGAAAGTCTTTTACACAATCATCAAATCACAAATCGTCATATATAATAAGTTTGTTAACTTTTATAATAATAATTTTTTAAAAATAATTTAATTGGTTGACAATGTAAAAACATACACTACAAATATTAAAATCAAGGGGTGGTTCAAATCTCATCCAGCTTTTTAAAAACTGGAGAAAATCTATTTCCCATATCTATTAAACTTTTAATTTTTATACTATTTAAATTAAAATATAATTAATAATTTAATGTATAATTTATTTAAAAATATATGTAAGCAAATTAAATTTTTAAAATAAAATGAAATGGATTCCCCACAAGTTTCTCCAACACCAACAGAGATAAGATTATATTTTAATTTTTTATCAGTGTCTCCTACACTTCACACTGAACCTTCCCATCTTTGGTGGAACAAAAACGGAAAGAGTAAAAACCTGCCTAATTACCATCCAAACTGTTCTGTTTCTAACCCTCATGATCGTAAAAAATTTATTCCATCACCAAATTAATCTCAACAATTTCAAATGTCATTGTATTGATCCTTATAAAAGACGGTGAAAAAAGAGAAATTTTTGAAGACTTAATTTGGTACTAGATTAAAACAAAAATGATCTAAAATTCCACTAAATTAATCCTATAAAAGACTACAGAAAAAAAAACATTTAAAAACTAATTTGATAATAAAACATTAAGACTAATTTAATAACAATCATTAAATGATTACAATTAAAAAAGAATTTTGTAAAGACTCGGTGACCAAATTTTTAAAAGATTAATATGGTCACGTATGTAAATTCAAAAGTCCAAGTTGAGGGTTTCTCAAAATGGGAACATTGTATAGATCAAAACCAAAAAAAAATAGAGGTAATATGATACATATTTATATCAATATGCTGACATCATGCACGTCATCGAATTACATCCACGCTGCGTACAGGTTATAAACAAGATTGTTATATTCAGGAATCAAATAAAGATATAAATAGAATTTGTAACCAGAAAATTACTCATTTAAAGTTGAATAACGAAAGGGACTCGATTTTCGCGATGAGGAAAATAATGGTACCTATTACTTTTCAAGCCTAGTTGTAGGATTTTTTTATTTTTTTTAGTGAGGCCATATAGCCATTATTAAATTCATACATGACCCAAAATTGGAGGAGTTTTTTTACATGTAACCCTAATAATTCAACAGCCAGAGTACAACACTGATCAAGGAATCAAAGTACTAATTTCAGAAACTCTTACCACTTAGCCTGCTGAGTGGGTAAAATTAACAGGTAAGTGATCACACGATGTAACAAACTTGAAACTCGAGGGATACGTTCTTCTAACGCTTTCAATTTTTCTTTAGATTAATTCCTCCACATCATATGCACAGAAACATGTCAAAATAACTACCCATTTGAATTACAGGGTAGATGAATGCACTGAAGTCCCTTTTAAGCTGCTGCGATGACAGCACCTTGCAAACTCCTTTCTACTCGTTCTGGTCATCGTCGTCTTCTTCAGGTGCCTCTTTTAGCCACTACAACAAGAAACGATAAAAGAAACGATAAATGCCTTGCACAAGAAAGTAATGCATCTTATAGTAGGATAGTAGTGAAGACGCAGGTTGTGAAAAATATAGACAATGACGCTTACTTGAATTAATTTTTTGGCTTGCTTAACAAAAACTTTATCTGCCTCGTCAGCGTCTTTTTTCTCATCTTCCCAACTCAAAATAGCATCTTCTTCTACAACATCTTCATCATACAAGTGGTGCAAAATCTGAAAGCAATTAAAAAGTCATAATATCGGGGGGAAAGCCGAATGTGGTGTGAGAATGTAAAACACACCCCAACTGCATTACAAGTAGTATATGAGCGGTAGGAAAAGGCTACGGTTAAAAATGTCCAAATCTCAATATCACAGAAGTACATGGATGCTGCCAAGAATGAGAGTATGAGAACTTTCCGAAAACTTTCCTGTGTTAAAATTCATTTCATAACATTGTTAATTGACCGACTTTAGACAGAACAGCAATGCATAAAATATGATTCATATTCAAGTGATTTCTATTTGACCAAAAGGATATAACATAATTTAAAATAGAATTCCCCGTTATAGTTTTCCTATCAGATGCGCATTAAAATACCACACATTAACAAGCCTAACTTACGAAAGATAAAAAAATCCATTTAATAATCATGAAAGATATGCAGCTACGTTTATAGTTCAATGCGTATATGAGACACATCAATAAGCCTAACTAGCAGAAGATAAGCATACCCTTGTGAACAATGGAGCAAACTCCTTGGCAGATTCCGAACACATTTCTTCAAATTTTAGTATTACTTCAATCTGGAGTAAAAATTTTGAAAACAGAAGAGAAGAGGGCAGGCCATTATGTAATGAAAATCAAATAGGGAAGTGTCAAGAAAATCGTCACTCTGTATTTGAGCAAAATTCTATTACTGACAAAAAGATTAGACGATTTACAAAAATAATTCAAAAATAAGATCTTTTATAACAACTCAAAGTTCATTAGACTAACGAAGTGCTGTCATGTTTCACACAATCAAAGATCTTTTTGCCTTTTCTCTTTCTTTACCCGATAAGTAATATTGTTAAAGACCACCACAATGTAACTATCAGATGAAATAACCAAGCTCAAAGACCACTCAGCAGAGAATCCATAACCTTGTGTTTGGATGAAGAATTTTAAAAAAGTAATTCATTTTTATAAAGAATTTAAAATACTTTGTGGTGAAATATGTTGTTTGGATAGGAAATTTAGTAAGAAATTAAAATATATGAAAGTATTTTGATTATCTAAAATTGTAAAATTTCAAATTTTACCAAAAAAGTAAGAATTTGAAATTTTTCATATTCACTTTCTCTCTCCTTTCTCCCTCTCTCTCCTCTTTCTTTCTTCTCTCTCTCCCCTCTATTCTCTCCCTCTCTCTATCTTCTCTCTCTCTCCTCTCCCTCTCTTTTTGTTCTCTATTTCTCTATGTCCTCTCTCTCATCTCCCTCTCTTCACTCTCTTTTTCTCTCTCCTCTCTCTTCTTTCCTTCTTTCTTCTTTCTCTTCTCTTTATCAATATTGATGTAAAAAGTATCAATATTTATATTTTTGAATTATTAAATATTATTTAATAGTAAAATTATTTGTGAATTATTAAATATTTAAAAATTGACTAATGTTTATTTTTGGAAAAGTTTAATATTAAAATTTTAATTTTTAAATATATATTTAAAAATTAAATTTTGTATATGGTAGAAATTAAAATATCATATCCAAACTTAGAATTTAAAATTTAGAAAATTTGAATTGATTTATCCAAACAAAGCATTTAATAACTAAAGAATATTTAAATTAAAGCAATTCAAATTTCAAGTATTTCAAATTCTTTGACATTTTAAAAGTCCTCATCCAAACACAACCTAAGTGATTTTATTTGATAATGCCAGAGAAATCCTAACTTTAGCAGTAGAAAAAACTAACAGTATATATATGCCCTGTTTGGATAAACTTTTCAACATGTACTTATAGGAAGAAAAAAAAAGATAAAATGAATTAAAATTCACCCATAAGTTAAAACTAACTTATGCATAAGGAAAAAACAACTTTTGGAAAAGTTAAAACAAAAAGCTTTTATAAAAGTTGAAGTGCATAAATTGATTTTAACTTACAGAAAAAGTTTAAATCATTTTACCTTCTTATTTTTTTCTCCTATTAGTGCTTATTGAGGAGTTCATCCAAACAAGCTATACTCCAAAACAAGTTAAAAAATTAAGTCAAGAACAAAAAAAATGCCATGCATACCAATATAGGTATTCAATCAGTATGAGAACAAGTACTAGACTGACTACTCCAGCCAACATGCAGCAAAAATTAGCATTGCACGTTTAATTTAGCAATTTTGTGAACGGAAGTCGTATCCTGAAGCCTTATAAATGGACATTGAATGATGATGAAATCATGAGAATGAAAATGCACATTCTGCAGAATGCTTTTGTAAAAAAATAAAGAAAAATATTGACAAGATAATTGGTAAATCTTCTAATAAAAATTGCTACACAAGTGAACATGAATAACTTAAACAAGTAAAGGGGAGAGAATTGACAGATGCACCTGCTCATCTATGTCAGTCAGATAGGATGTAAGAACCTTTTTCCATTTTGAAAATACAACCTGAACATTTTGAAGCAAGCTGTCTGAAAAATATTCATCCCAAGCAATAATAAAATCAGTAAGCAATCATTAAGAATACACAAAGAATAAATAAATAAACAAAAAAACAACTATACATGAGTAACATATTTACATAGTCAATCCCCCGTACAAAGTGATAAAAAGTAAAATTAGATGAGAAACAAACCCTAGTAGGAGAAGTCAGCTCCATGGATCAAATCACACCATCTGACTCTATCAAAACAGTCTAGAGTAAATTGTTTTTTCATGCTTTCTCCTAATATTTTCTTAGGTCTCCCTCTACCCCTTTTAAATATACTATCGTCCCTTTGACTCACTTTTCTCAACAGAGCATCCAGTTGATTAATTTATCCCAATCATTCTGTAGATTTTGTTATTCAGTCTCTCTGACAAGGTCAAGACACCAAGATTTCCAAGTATGTCCAAGTTCTAAAAGAAATTCTAAAAATTGTTTTACTTTAATAAGAATGGACTGCCATATAAAGAAACAAATGGAAAAGATTACGTAGCAATAGAAAGAAGGGGGAAGCTCACCAGCTGAACTATGGGGGGTGTCTAAAGCATACTTCATCATGGCATAAAATACAGCTCCAGCACAATCAGCAGTTAGCTTATTGTATGACAACCTACCACATAAATGAAGTCAATGTTTCTATCAATAAATGCCCAGTGAATGCTTATTTAACGTGTCATCATACAATAAAACAATCAAAATTGCAGAATGATAGTAGTTCAATACACACTCCATCAAGATACCACGCCTTCTAGACAAAAAAGAGTGGCAATTCTTTCACATATTTAAAGAAGAGCAGTTGGAAGTTGGATGGTCTAGAAAAGGCACAATTCTTCCTCTTTTCAAGGAAAATGTAAAACAATTAGTGCTGTCATTTGATTCCTCCAGCTTTTACACATAATTCAAGAAATTCTATGCTACACCAATCACTGTCTGCCTCCTCCTGTCCTCCATTTCCAATTTCTCAATGAACAACACCACAAAAACAACTGATTAAGCTTCAGGGCTAAGCTATTATCGTTCATGGTTAAGCTAGATATATTTCAATAAGCTTCATGATTAAGCTTATGATATAAGCTCTCATGTCATAAGCTTATTGAATAAGTGTTGCCCATTAAAGAGAGAAGAAATAAATACAAATTTTTCACATGACAAAAACTTGTGAAATTTTAACAAGAGAATCCATTCCTGTGTGTATGTGAAAATCAGATGAAATGTACATTCAACTTTAAAGAATACATATAAGTATATTACTTACTTCAAAGAGTTGATTTCTAAGATCAAATGGCTTTCTTGTATGTTTTCATGCACAGCCCTGAGAAAGGTTGCTTCAACCTGCAAATGAAGTACTTAAAAATCTGATATCCAAAAAATGCATCTGAGACAAGTTTACAGGTCAAAATCCTAACCTCTTTCTCAAAGTAATAAGAGTCATCTCTAGAATCTTCATGATCATCATCATCTGAATCATTAGAATTAGGTTTCAGCTCTCCAGAAGGTGGGAGAAAACTGTCATCATGAGTTAACTCCAGATCATCTTCCATAGCTTTAATTGCCTCCAGAATTTTATCTTTAGGAATAGGTGCCACTGAATGCCTCCACTCTTCTTCATGGCCTCCTTCACATGTTGACCAAACATGACCAACCCCACCCATACCTAGCTGATCAATAAAAGAAAGTTTAATGAGAAACAAATAATTCCGTAACCAAATCTTGGGGTTCATTTTGGTACTCCCTCCAAAAGGGGGAGTATGATATTGCTTTTTTTGCAATCAATATTAGCCACTTATTTTGTTATTGCAAGTAGAGTAAAAAGAGAGACGAAAAGGATGTGAGTTACCGGACCGATAGAGAAAGGGTGAGGAAGAGAGATAAAAGTTATAGATTCATGAAGAAAAAGTTACAAATTCATATTCATCTATTACAAATCAAATTAGAAAGTTACAAACTCATGAACAATTTACAAGGTATCTCTTTGAAGTTACGTATTCACAAATTGATACTCCCTCCAGTCGGTTATTTTTATAAGAAAATAAGAAAATATTGGGTGAATGTATCTTTGTAGTCCCAAGTCTAAGAAACATAGACCATTTTCAGATGTATTAATTGCTAAATTCCTTTTATACCCTTATTTTAATGTGAAGAGTATGTTAACAAGGCACTCACTCATTTCCCATGCAAGTATGTATTCAGTCTTGAATGACTAGTTATTGGAGTAGTTTTTTGCATGAGGGAAAGACAGTAATTGGTGGGAAAATATCGTGACTTGGAATTAGGAGTGATAAAGTTAGTGTCATTAATACAAGCCACACCACTTAAACATTTAATTCCACAGGTATTCCGGCAATAAAAGTCAAACTTATGATGTTATTAATTAAAATTAACTGATCTAGATGTTTTGCATTGGTCGTGATGAATTAATTGTTTGGTTCTTATAAAAAGGACTAGAGACAGTAACTTCTAACATAAAGTTTGTAACTTTTCTATCTCCATCATCTTTTTTCTCCCACCTCTCTCACACACCTTTTTTCCCTCTCTGCATCACCCTTTTCTCTTTCTATGTCACCCACATCCTTTTCCTTCAACTTATCCACAATTCAACATGTGTAGTTCACATTATGTTAAAAATAAAAAATAAAATAATCAACTTTTCTGTTAAAAGTTACAAAGTTACAGAGAAAACTTACAAAATCAATTGAATTTTTACAAACTCATGGAGTAAAGTATTAAAAGTTATAAATTTGCAAAGAAGTAATACCATACCCCCCTTTTTAGAGGGAGCATTGAAGTCAACCCCCCAAATCTTAGTGTAACAAACTGTGAAATCTCTATCAAAAGATGCATCCATTACAAAAAATTTGCATGGTCCAACTAAAGAGTTCTCAAAGGGACATTAAGTATCAATTGCGTTAGTGTTAACCCAAATCTCTAGATATATTGTTCACACACTTTACAACCAACATTTAATGCATCAGATAATATATTATATTGCAAAGTTTGTCGGTGCTCAAGAGAAAGACATTTCTCATATATCAATTTCAACCTCTTCAGTCATCAAGCGAGGAAAATGCAGGATTACAAAACAAAATCCAGAGAGCTGAATTTTAACAACAATAAGCACCCAGCCCAACATTAACTAGAGGTGCTCCTATCTCATTATATATAGACTTTTTACTTTATGTGCAAATTGCAACAGTCAAAAAATTAGTCACCCTCCATCTCTTTAGGGCCAGTGAAGATAACAATAGCAAAACAGAAGTACAGAACACAGATTTAAAATAAGCAGTTACTGATTATCTGAAAACTAAATAACTCATCCCAATGGGTGACAAGAAAACAAAAATAGCATGCAGTTGAACAAATAACAATGCCCATCCAAAGTTAATCTAAATTACATTCCAACTTGGTTACTAGAAATAGAAATTTAAGTCTTTAAAATGGAGGGAACATGTGACAAGTTGACAACAATAAAATTTTGATGTGAATGGATAAAATGGAGGAATCAATAACCAAGGCAACAAGAGTAATTATTGTATTAGGGAAAAGAGGCCGGTCCAAGTTGGTGAGTACAGATAAACACTTGAAAAAAGGAAAAAAAGATTGTAACTGTCAGAAGAACACTTCAAACTCTAATAGTTTCATGTGTTGCTGTGTCCATATCCCATATCCATAGGCAACAAACAAGAGCTGATCCATGTTAAAAAATTCCTTACATACTTACATATATGTTATGTACAATGGCAGGCTCATACAGAAAATACAATTATTGTTAAGACATACTGAAATAATGGTGAAAAACATAAATCGAATAGCCTTATGGAACTAACCTCCGAAGCAGGACTCAAATGTGTATTATCCACTTGGGAAGCAATCTCTACATCTGACTTACCCACTTGGCTGCCGATGGCTGCATACATGAAAAGGTTAGTGAAAGGTTTAGCATATGAATTTATTCTGTCAATCAATACACAGCATAAAGCAAAAGAAATTTGTTTATAATTTAACCAAATATAGAATCTCCGATTAGAATAGTTGATCAAATGGAGGACAATCCAATAATTGAGTGAAGTATTCCTTGAGGACCTAAACTTTTTATGGCAAATAAATTACAAGATTAAACTTTCATTCTTACCAAATAAGGACCACAACTTTATTAAAATGTATTTTTATTAATAAAATGATGAGAAGACAAAATCATCTTATTCACTAAATGAAAATAATAATATGAACAAAATGCATAGCATGTATGTCCTAATTTTTTCAATTAAAGGTGAGGTCCTTAATTGGTTATCAGAATAAAGTTTTGGTCCTTCTACAACACTCTTCTCCCCAATAATTATAGATGAAAAACAATAAAGAGTAAGCGAAACCATTAAAAAGGATATAGAATTAGATCTAAAAGGCATTGGCATCTTTATTTGGTTTTTGACAAAAAATAATAGTGTCAGTTGATCCATGTGACCAACCCTGCCTAGTGAGAAAAGGTTTTGGCCATTGTACTATCTGAATATATTGGCCTATTGAAGCAAGAAAAACAATAAGGACTTACCCCTCAATTAACAGCAGTTCAATCCAAACACTCACATACAAACAACGCCTTGCAAGAAAGAAATCTTAGGTAGATATCAAAGAAATACACTCCAATCCAAATAGTTATTTACATTAAATTTCCAGTAAACTATAGTGCATCACAAGAATTTTCTTTTCAAGATTATTGGAATCAAATAAATCAACTCATATTTTTAACTTCCAACAGCTAACCAAGTTCAAAATACCTGTTTGAAGCATGAAATACAACAAAATTTAATTATAGTGAGCGAAATTATCACTGGATATAGTTTTGCTTTTAGAACCTAAAAAGTTTGTCTCTCTTGTTTTGTTAACTCCAGGCAATATTTCATATGCTATCAATATCACATTTTGCAAAGCTAACTATTTAATTAAATAACAGGAGAATAAAGAATCATCATAAATCTCCAGGGCAAAGTTGAAAGTTTCACGAAAATTCATCAATACCACTAGTACTATCAGCATATTCAAGCTCCTCATCACTATCTTCCTCAATTGGCTGCTGGAATAGAGATACTTTCGAATATGAAGGAACAACAAACTCCTGCCCAACTACAACCTGGAAGCATAAAATTCCTAGATGCATCAAAAGCTGTATACATATAAATTATTGACAAAAGACAAGGTCTCTATATTTCCATCTCACAATGATTAACTGAAATAATTAAATAAACAAGAAGCAAAGAGAATTTCAAACACTTATTAGATACACTAACTCAGGGTCATGAACATGTAAGTAAATCACTAGATTCTTATCTAAAAGCATAAAAGAAAAAACACTATAGCAAATCTACTATTACAATATAAATTAGAATACACAACTTGGAGAGTCTCACTCTCCACCCCTTCTCACTTAGACATTCTCAATGTTCTCTCTCTTTTGTACATTTTAGAACTTTGTCTCTCAAACTACACTCCTTTTATCTTTATTTGTATATTTGATCTTCTTAATTGCATATCCCTTTTAATTTACCCTCTTTTATCTCTATCTCTAAATTGAATTTCAACAAGCCTTCTACAAAGAAATTGTCAATAATTAAAAATAACCTTTTATCACATTTTAAACTATTCATTGTAAATCCAAGATATAATTTATATATTTAAAGATATTTATTTATTTGAATTTAAATTATAATATAATTTATATAATAAAAAATTATTTATTATAAATTTTAATTATATAAAAATAAACATTTATCCTATGTGCATTGCCCAGGCTATGATCCTAGTAATAATTAATATTATAATACTACAATACATAACAAAAAGATTAAGGATTTTAATTTCTTTTGGTCTGAAACCCTCGTTTCCAGAAACCACTTTGGAACTCACTCAAGTAATCTGAGTTAGGTGGACCCACTCAAGGGAGAGAATTTTCCCTATGCCTATTTTCTTCATTCACAAAAGTTGAATCCAAGACCTTAAGTAAGAAACCAAGCTCATTGCAACAAGTTTTGGTACATCAAATAAAGTATTTAGTTTGAAAGATCTTAATGCTCTAATTTAATGACAACATAACTATTTTGCTGAAGCATAAGCAATTTCAAAGCAAGTCCAAACAAATGAGAAACAAGAAGGAAGAAATGATGTCTACTGGCATGTTATTGATAGTACAAGGACACAAACCTTGAAAGACAAAACAACACCAGGTTCTAGAACAGCCCCTGACTTTATAATCACCCCATCACATACAATTGCATGCTGGAGATTACAGCCATCTTCTATACTTATGTTATCCCATATATAGCATCCCTCTATGAGAACATTTGACCCAATTTTACATCCTTCTCCAATAACAGAATTTGAAATTTTAGTGTTGTTCCCAATTTTGGTGCCAGATCCTATGACAGTGAAAGGGCCAATTACAGCAGACTGTGATTGTGATATTTCTGAAAGAAGAGAAAAGAAATTGTCAAAACAGAATACATTAAATGCATTAAAATAAATAAAATTGGTAGAAATTAGTGATATGATAATTACTTGATAATTAAATTAATCAAAAGCTTAAGCTTGTAGGAAATGAATGAAGTACATCAAACAAACAGAGAAACATAACAATCGATTGAAACTAGACCCAATAAACGAGCACGCCATACTATCATGTAATATTATAAACAATTCACCAGCACACCCAATCGACACTAAAAAATTCATCCATACCTGAAGCACGGTACATTCCTTGTCGTTCAAGTTTAGTAGCTGTGCTGCCAAAATTCATTACATCTGGTACCAGTGGATATGTCCATCGATGAATTATATCCTTGCTGACAGTGTCATAACTTCGGAAATTATCAATCCTTGCTGCGTAGTCTGAGTGGATTTCATGAACGAAAATTTTGTATCCCATTATCTGAAAGAATTATACGGTCACTTTTGATGTGGTGTATACAGAATGCAAAAATTTAAAGAATATGTGCAATAGAAGAATATATAAGCAATATAAATGATTAGCTTGTATACCTTAAAGACAGACAGGAAATGCATGAGTGTATAAGACTTGTTCATAAGTCCAATGCATGTCCAAAAATTGTTGGAAAAGTGTCCTAGTATGGAAGTAGTTTATTATTCAAGTTCTAACATGTGCAGACACGTGATCAATACAAAAAAAAGTGTTTTATATGTGCTCATCAACATGACACCTCTAAAGGAATGTCAAAGGTTCATAGGAGATAAAATTTAGCTTTATTCTTCTAGTAAAATGAATAAAAAAAATTGAAAGAATAAAATTTTCCTCCCAAGAAGGACTTAAGGAAGAACTTCAGAAAGAATAGCAGAACCCATAGTACCAAAACAAAAGGTAGCTTAATTTAGCACGTGGAACAGAAATTACATCATCAACAAGCAATCCCTTGACAAAATGACGCCGTAGATGTTGGTAGTCAAAATTGTCTGTAAATAGGCTAAGGACTTCTGGCGAGCAGATATCAATGTAACAATCCTGCAGAAAAGATATTGTTGACCTAATGAGCTCAAAAGATTTAATAAGGTTGTCTCAAGCCAGAGATATGACCATACAAAGTACTAGCAAAGCAATAATAACAACAGTAAATAGTTCATTAACTAACTGAAAATAAACTTAGACGGGTAACACATTCGATTGAGAATCAATAGATCATTTCTTGGCACAGCCCAATCAAGAGATAAACATCCCTGAAACTCATTAATTGTTGCTAAACAGTAAAGTTTTTCATGGACATGAATTTAAACACAATTTTTTCTCCGAGAATTACTTATGCTTTCTTTTTTTTTTTTTCTTTTTTTTTTATTTTTACAAATAAGTTCCAGCAATCCAATTCCTTTTTTGAGATAAATTGAAAGTTAAGCAGAAATATCTGAAGATAAGGGTTCAACCTGCTTGTCATGGTGCAGAGAGAGTGAAGGATTATCAACAAGCAATGACTTGTCAAGATGTAGAGTTCCTCTTGAATGGTCTGCCCTATCCTCATAATACAGAAGTTGCTTGGTATTAGGATCAATGGCCATGAAAAGTTCATCAGTACCGAGTCGAGACTGATGGATAGCTGGATCAGGTTTTGATCGTTTAATGACCATAGTCATTACAGCATTACTATCTTTCTTTCTCCTTTCTTTATGCTCTAGAAGTGCCTGACTAAGCGACATATTGCTTACAGTGTCTCCACTGATAAGGACAAAGTCTCCATGTATCTTCAACGTGACAAATAATTTGCAAGTGTTACTATACAACACCTAAGAATCACTACTGACACAGTGATAAACAACAGCATCATTTGTAAACAGTAGTAAATATTTTTCAAAAATCCAGTAAATCATAAAAATAATTACTACAGATTGGTGGTGGCTGACATGCGAGGTTCTAAAATTTTTCTTATAAACCAGAGCATGCAGAAATTTTCATAATAAAGCTATACTTCCAAAAATAATTTTAAATTTATATTAAAAAAAAAAACACGAGATGAGAATGGAATATTATGCTTTAAAAGACTAATGTCTGTTTATGATAGAAAAAAAATGAACCAAACTGTAAGATTACAATAATCTTATCTAGACTACAAGGTGCTTAGGGTTCTTGACATGTTAGAAGATGCCTCTTCCGAAAACCAATTCTAAGTAAGAACAACTGTTGTTTAATAAAAATTCTAATATCAACTTTTAAAGTCTTTATTGTATCCATAATCGGAGTGGAATTGAAGACATACCACATTGCGCTCGTAAATTACGCGTAGCGCATCGCCGGCGCTCACGGAATTCTGCGACTCTATAGTTGTTACCGTAAAATTTGGTTGAGAGAACCACTCAGATTTCTCCAGGTAGTTAACGACCTGTTTGGAATGAGAACAGCAGAAAACAAAAACCTCTTCGACGCCAGCGGATTCGAGCCAAGTCAAGGTGTAATTTATCATCGGAACATTCACGAGCGGCAGCAGCACCTTAAATAAAATACCATGAAAACCAAAAATAAATAAATAAATGGAAAATGCATGATGTTATGGTGAAGTATTGAAGAGATTACTTTGGGGCGTTCGAGCGTGATAGGTCTGAACTTGGTGGTAAAACTATCGGCCAAGAGAATGGCCTGCAACGGAACCCGCACCAGTTCGTCGGGGTCCTCTGAAACCCTAGTGCCGCTTTTCTTCTGTGCGCCCATTTGATTTTGATTTCGATTCTTTCTTGCCTACTATTGTTATCCCCGCAGCCGCAGTAACAATTTGGAAAAACCGCTATCGCAAATTTAAGGATCAAGACGAGAAAACCTCAAGACTCAACACAACTCTGCACTGACTAGAATGGAGTATGGGCTTATTCTTATTCCATTTGATTTCATGTTTGATTTGATTCTCGTCCTCTCTTCCGCCACACTACAAATTACAGAGTTACAAGGGTGACGTCACGCCATGAATTTGATCGGGCCGGACTAGGTACCTTTTACACTCCTCTCATTTCTAAGTACACTCCCCCTTTTTATTTTTTTATTTAAATTTATTTAATTAACCTTATTTTTTTCTCCTCTTTTTCAAAATAACCCGCTTCCCTCTTCTCGCACGCACTCCCTCCCTCGTCTCACACCGCGCACACCCCCTCTCATCTCGTGCCACATTTCTTCTGCTTTCAATACCATCAATAATCTTATTCATTACTTCATTAATAAGCATATTCACTACATAAGACATCTTACTAACATAAACAGAAAAAAAAAATTAAAAAACTACAAAAAAATTAAAAAAATAAATTCCAAAATGTACTTCCTAGAATACTGTTTTGTTTTTTAACATTCGAAAAGTACTTTCCAAAATACTATTGCTTTTTTTAACATTCCAAATAGTATTTTTCCGAATGTTAAAAAATAAAATGGTATTCTAGAAAATACTTCCTGAAATGATTATTACATTGAGTTCCACAACATATGTTCTAGAATAAAAAAAAAAATCCACATATCTGGTCATGCACAATTCTACAGCGTATGTGTTTTGCGATTGACTTATTTTGCTTATATGACGAGATTGAATATAGGTTGTGCCTGATATCAAGATTAAAGTATTTTTCTTGTATAATAAAATTCAATATAAGAGTGTAATGAAATAAAATTAAGGTAAAATTCTAATACCTTTAATAGACAAGAGGAAGAGGGTAGAAAATAAATGAGAAGGATGTAGAGAACAATAGAGAATATTGTTTATATCTTTTTTATATAAAAGGGTATTTTGGGTATAAAGAATATTTATGATAATAAAAATTAAAAAAAAGAAAAGAAAGGGGGAGTGTACTTAGAAATTAGAAGGAGCGTAAATAGCAAAAACCTTTTTTTCTTGAGATAGTCAAAAGCGCCTTCGTGGTTATGGGCCCAGGTATAAAATATATGCATGCCTATGATTTTTACAAACACCCACTTCTTTCCTTTTTTATCTTCCCACCCCCAATTTTTTTGTATTTTTTCAAATCCCCAAAATACCCCTGTCTATTTACCATTTCCCTCCTCTATTTTAAACCACTTCCTTCCCACCCGATTCTCTTCTCTCATATTTTTGCACCCCCCAAAACCCCTTCCTTCCTCTTCCTCATCGTTCTCTCGTCCATCATTTTGCTTCAGCAATTTCTTCCTTCACACCTCCCAAGTTTTCGTTGTGCTTTTTTCCTCATCCATCATCTTCCTTAGGTGAGTTCATATTTCTCGTCTCTTTGGGTTTTTTTATATTCTCGTTGATGCAACGTGTGTATTAGAACCATTTTTTTATTAACTTTAACTTTTTATTGATTTTTATTAAACTTTTATTTATTTTCATTAAACTTTTATTCATTTTTACTAGTGCGGGTATAATATGTCAAGTACATGATACGTTAGATATAGAAAAAGGGATCATAGGGATTCTAGGGTAGGTACATCCAAGGGTGTTATAGTAAGAGCTAATACAGGTAAAGTTGAGCGCCCACGACCTACTACTTCAGCTCGTAGTAGATAAGAGCTACAGCACGAGGCATTATACAATATAACGTAGAGGAAGCGATGCTTACTGACACTCCATAGGAACAAGTACCCATTGCAGAGCCTTGGATAACCTTTCTTGAGTTATAGGCCGCTGGCCCTTTATCTAGGAGGTCTTGAGGACCATTATGTCTTGAGGTCCTATACAAATCATATTGCCCCACAGTTATGGGAAGAATTGAGCCTCCCAAAGCTTAAGGTGGTTGGTCATGTAAGCTAGATTTTACCCCTACTTGAGTATGAGCAAGTGAAGAGATACATGGAGGAGTCATGGCTACCACCTCTTATACATGTATGCTACTGCATCTTGGATAAGGGCATCTTGTCTATTTTTGTTGAGCAATGGCACAAGGACACCAACTCCTTCTACCTTCCATTAAGGGAGATTACTATCACTCTAGATAATGCGTCATCTTTCCTATGTCTTTTTGTAGTTGGGATCCTGTATTCTTACTAAGTGTTGAGTCATGATCAGGAACCTAGCTACCTAATGGCCATGCTTAGGGTTAGCTTAGAGAAGGCACTCAATAGGACTACATGAGGAGCACATTTGCCACTTAAGTGACTAGTGCAATTATATCATACATAGGTCTAGGTTTGGCATGTTGTCCTTGCAACCATAGCTTATTTACTAAATTTGCTTAGCTACACGATATTTGCTGATAAGAGTTCCACGTGTATGAACGTGGGCTACTTGGACTTTTTTTAGGATCTTCAAAGATTTAGAGCATATATGTAACACCCTCACTTTTACTTACTAATCTGCTTTTTCTAATTATTCTATAATTATCTATGAAGAACCGGATGGGAATCCCATGAGTATGATCCCACGATTATGTTTGTGTTATTAAATAGTAGTTAGTTTAGATTTTTAATAATTTTTCCAGACCAGAGCCCGAGAAGGGGTAAAATGACTGTTTTGCCCCTATAAGGACTAGATAATTAAGAAAATAAATAAAAATAGTTAAAAATATCTAAAAAAATTTTTAAGTCATATATTTTCTTAGAATAATTAATAATAATTTTAGAAATTTTTCAGGAATTTATTGAGATAGTTTTTGTAAAATAACCAAAATATCACTAGTTGACTACGGAAGTAAACCATAGACTTTTTGATCTCAAAATATTTTGAAAAATTTGTATTGAGTATATTTTAATTATAAAAAATTTATTATAAGGGAAAAATAGTGAAAAACCGAAAAAATATATTTATTTGACAAAAACTTGATTTTTTTAGCTTAATAAATGCCATTTTTAGTGAAAATTTTATTATAAATAATATATATGTGAGAAAAGTTCGAAAAAAAAAATTTAGACTCACAAAAATATGTGTGAAAGCATGGTGTGGTCAAATTTGGTTAAAACTTACCCAATAATTTAAACCAATTATTTCCCATAAACCATTATTTTATTACCTTTTAGCATTACATAAACATGTTAAATTAAAAGTCAACAATTACAACTCTTATTTTCTCCTTTATGGCTCCATTTTCTTGCTTTTCTGAACTGGTGGTTGGGGGAGTAGACTTTTAATTATTGTTTTATGGATTTAGTTAAAAAATTAAATAAAAACTATACTAAATTTTTTCCTATAAATATCCTTCCATCTACACTACCATTCTCACACTTTTTTCTTCAAATTTCAGACCTCTTTCTTTGAAACTCTGCTGGAATTCCTCTTCTCTCCACTCTCCAAGTCTTAAAAACAATATTTCTTCCACCATTAAAGCGTTTCAAGCTTAGGTTTAGTTCCTATACTTAAAATACCTTCTTTCCTCTTCCATATTTCACCAACAAGCTACTTATTTGAGGTAAAGGGGGAGTAAGGTTTAAGCCTCTAATTTTTGTTTTCTTAATAGGTGTGTGTGTTGGGTTATCCCTCAAACCCATATTATTATACTAATCCTACTATTATCTATATATAAGTAATTATTTACTTTCTTGTTTATTTTAATTTCTTGCTTTACTTTAATGACAGCTAATTTAATGTTATTTATTTTCTTGCTCTTGTATCATTCTTATTTATGTAGATGATTTTGGAGCAAACTTTTCCCCCAAAGCCCTTAGCTTTTTACTTTCTATTTAATTGCTTTCATGTAGATAGTTTTGGAGTGGATTCCCCCCCCCCCCCCAAAAAAAACTTTCCATTTAATTGCTTTTATGTAGATGGTTTTGAGTGATTTTTCCCTCAAAACTCTTAGCTTTTTACTTTTCATTTAATTTCTTTTATGTAGACAGATTTGGAGTGGTTTCCTCCCAAAACCTTAAGCCTTTTGCATTCCATTGTCATTTATATTTATGCTATCTATCTTATTGTCCATTTTAATTTCTTGTCATTTATATTTTTGCCATTTAAGTTATTGCTATTTCCCTTTTGTCCATTTAACTCTTGTTATTTATGTTATTGTTCCATTGTTGTTTATTTTTACGTTGTCTTTATTGTGTTGGTACTTCATTAGAATTTGTTATCCTATTATTTTAAATTATCATTGAATTTATTTTTATATAAGTAATTAATTTAAATCAAGTTTATGGTCTTGAATCACTTGAAATAAAAAAATTTAGAACCTATCTCTAATTATGGGCTCTTGCTTTTTTTATTTTTTTAAATAACTTGAAATGAAGATAGTAGAAGAATGATTAAATTTCTACAAAAGTTGAAATGTTGATTTTTATGAAATGTCCAAAATTTCAAAGTAAGAAAATGAAAAAGTTTCTGGTTGTTTTTACAAAATAAAAGGGCTCGCGACCCTTTTTAAATAGATTAAGAAAAATGAATTCTTTTATTAATTTAAGCATTTTGACAATTACTTAATTTGGTTCAACTTAGTACAAAAAATCTTAAAAGTTGTAGAAAAATTTAAAGAAAATTTTTCCTTTATCTTTTATGAAACTAATTTAAGAAACAAAGTTTTGAGCCATTTGAATTAAATGGGCTTCTAGCCTAACTAGTGAAAGTTTTAGAAATAACATTTTTATTGTATGAATTAACTGGTTTTGACATCTGATCTTTTGTTGACTTATGGCAAAGAAATGGAAATTTTGTTCAGCTAAGCCTTTCTAGTAAATAGTTTTTGTCAAATAGAATAAAATGCCAACATTTGTAAATAAAGAACGCGTTTTAATTAGCAATTCTCTCAAACTTTAATTTTTAAGTTTTCTCCATATTTATGGATTAAGAACCTTTCCTTTAAAATAGTCTAATTTAAAAATTTAGAAAAGGATAAGGATAAATCAAAGAAATTAAATTGAAAACTTATTTTTAAAAGTATGTATGTGTGAAAATGAATTTTTGTATACAACTTTAAGTGATGACATTTTCTTGCTATATTTCCTAGTTGAATTATTTCTAAGTTATTATGAATGATGAATGAATATCTTTGTGAAGAGTGATTTTGAAACTCTACTGGATTACCTAGGGAGTATGCTTGGAAACTTAGAAACAAAGTCATAGGAAACCCTCAGTTGAGTTAGGACCATGTTGAGAAGCATGAGTTCCAATGTTTGAAAAGTAATAGTTGGCACACTGCGGAATGAAAGGTAGGGACCATTGTTGGGGTCTTGAAGGTAAAAATATCGAGTTGTGAAAGTCTCAATGGTCAAGTTAGCGCCCTGAGCCAGGATAAATCACGTAAACTGATTTGGTAACCCTAATGCTTGCATAGCATCACCATGATTGGTGTAGTGTATATCCTTGATGAGCGTGTAGCCCTTTCCTTGAGGATGATGATTACGACATGGATGTCTGTAGAGCACAAAGATAACACAAGAAGGGGGGGTTGAATTGTGTTATAATAAATTTTCAAATAATTCTTTCATTCACTACGTATCATCTGAAGTAAGATCAAAAAGATTCTCAAAAACGTTTTGTAAGACAGACGAAAGCTGAAAGACAAACTGAAAAATACATAAAATATATACTGGTTTGTCTCATCCCAGAGACTACGTCCAGTTTTTGGCAACAACCAAGTTCCACTAACTTTTTCAAGTTACAAATATTCTTTTCACAAGCCTCTTCAGGCTCAACCCAAGTACTTGTCTGTCTAAGCAAACACCCAAGTATTCTTTGAATCAAAGCTTATTCAGGCTTCCACCAATCTCATTAAGAAAAAGGTTTACACGTGAGTTACCTCACTAGGTTTAACGTCTTAACAGACAAATATTCAATGAAGTATAAAAGGAATTTTACAAATATAGTTTACACAAGCCTTTTCTTTTCTTAAAGTAATTTATGATCAGCAGCAACAGCAATGATAAAAACTACTTTCAAAAGAGGTCTCTTCTTCTATTTATAGGCTTCAAAAAGAAATCCGTTGAGTACTTTGCAAAAGACGGCCTTCATCTGATGAAGAGAGTCGTTGGAGCATTAAATGCAGCATTTAATGCCTTTCACCAACTTGTCATATGATAAGATAAAACAGTCTGCTTATCTTTTCTCTTTTGTACTCAATCTTGTAGCAGTTGTCATGTCCGCTTTACCGTTCTGACATACACACATATATTCCTTCTTTTTTGCTGATTATCTTCGAGAGTAGGTATGTAGGATTTATACGTTTCGAGATAGCTTATGCTCTGATTGATGTGTAGATCATTTTAGAACGTTGTTATCGTTTGTAAGATTTGTTAGTTACGAAATATATCTGATCAAAAGATAAGACGATATTCATTTTAAAAACATCAAACAATTGTATGCGAACGTATGAATAGAAGGTTATGTAAGGACATATATAATTTTAACTGTTTGTTATTATCAAAATATTTAAGGGTTATAAATACGTCATTTGTCTTAACAATGTCTGTACCTTATGAGGGATTATATGAAGTCCCAATCGCTTCCCAGTGATTCTTGATGGTTAAAGTAAATCATCAGAGATAGGTATGGATCTATACGTCTAGTAAAGGTTGAGATTGAGTCGTAATAACATAGGTCAAACCTTAAGATTTTCCCAATTGATTGTTTGATTTATTGTTTGTAGCCTATTAAGAAAACGAATGAGGCTTTTATAAAAATCTCACTCCTCTCTTGTTTGTTTCTTTTCATATACGATCGTGATATAAGCAGATGGACTTTGAGGACTTGCAGTAAGTGCGACTCTACGTATGACTTTTGTAGATTTTAAGGATGGGGTGGCCTAGTATAGACCTATACTGCTCTAATATAGGTCTTTTTGTTGTACAGTTACAGGTGGGTATTTAGGATGTATTTTTGTTGTATTTGCTAATATATTCCTTATATATGTACTCTAATTTGGTATATAAGACTTCATGTTTATTTCATGATCATGGTTTTATATATGTCTCTTTGAAATACTAAAAGTTTGCGAAAAATAAATATGTATAAGTTTTAAATCAAGATGACATTTAAAAAAAAAAAGAATGTATGTCTTATTATAATGGGTGTTACAGTATACGTAGGGTGTTGCTACCTTGTGTTATTGATCAACTTAACATGGCCAACATGCATCAGATGCGGTAGCTCAAAGGATATGTGACTTTAATGCAAGTACCAAGTTTTTTTTTTCTTTTTTCTTTGGCTTTTGTGTTACGACAATTAATTATGTTAGTGGTTTAACATGCATAGATATATGAGCATTTTTTGACCATTGCCTCTCGCACTAATGGCATTGAATATACTAAGTAGTCCCCCTGTGCCTACAAATGGATTTGGTTGAGGGGCTGTGGTGATGTATTCACGATGAGGTTAGCACTAGATGTGCTACAAGTAAAAAAGGTGATTTAGACACCCTATCAATTGCACAGGCAGAAGTTGACCTTCAAGGACATCTCATATTGCTTGGGATTCCTCAAATCAGCCCCCTTGATGCATGCTTATCTACCCGAGAGGGTCCTATGACAAGTTGACCTTTTGCTGAGGTATATGATGTGAGGTTTCTTCAGCATCTCGATCACATCCTTAATGTCGAGACTAGATGACTGCTTATCCTTGAGGCTTATCTGTCAGCATGCGTGGATGGATACTTGGAGTGGTTCCACTACATTTTTCACCCTATACACGAGGCACCTAACACAGGGACATCATCTGAGAGGCCCTTTAGGAGTACCTATGCAGCTCCGCGTAGGTAGCCAGCTATAGTCTAATTCAAGCCAATCCCATGATTGTCTGTTGTATATATATCTCCCTATGTATTGAACGACACTCAAAGCTTCATAGTACTTATTTATGTTCCTTTTTGTAGGCTTTATTTGAGAGGATTACTCAAGAGGCTTAGGCCATGCTCGATTTGAGGATGGTTACTAAGGCCATTGATGCTTATACCTCCATGCAACGCATATTGACACTCGCATAATCAGGCACTGCATCCAGATGTACATATCACCGAAGGAGGAAGAATTACCAATGATGTTTTGATGTTATTATTTCGACTTTGTTGTATTATTTTGTATCTTATGTTCATTTTTTTTTGTAATATTTCATCTTCATTATTTTCTATTATTTCATCTTATGTCAACTTATTTTGTACCAATATGTTAACTTATTTTCATTTGTTTCATACATTTGCCTCAGTTTTTTATTTATTAGTTGTTATTCAACTATTAAGCGCCAAAATTAAGGTTATTTAAATAAATAAAAATTAGGCACCAAAATTAACTAAATTAATTAATATTTTATTTAATGAATTAACTCGTTAAAGTTATTAAATTATTTAATAAAAAAATTACACAGATAACAAAATTTAACTACACAATGGAGTTTCGTTGTTTATTTAGTCAAAATACACAATGGAAAGTAGTCATATATAGTGGAAACTAGTTTCTATTGAGGATATTTTTATCAACAAAAAAAAAAGGAGAATGCAAAGTTCAAATAGAGGATGTGAATATCATGGGCCCATATGTGTGTGGGTCTCAATTCTTTTCAACCACAAATGTTAGTTAAAATGATAGGATCCAAGAGGAAGTAAATTGGATCTTTAAAAAATTTCAGGTCCCTCAAACAAATGTTTAATAAATACCTTTTTAAGGATTATTGTTTCAATCGATTTTGCAATGGGATGTGGATGAAAGATTACCCAAATGCAAGTCTTAATATTGTAGTTATATGATCAATGTATGAACCATATCCATTATGTAATTAAATGATCACAAAGACAATTTAAAAGAAAGAAAGGAATAGAAAAAAAGACACAAGAATTTTTATACTAATTTAATCACTCCACTGTGATCTACATTTAGTCCTCAATCAATTTGATTGAGTGTTCCCACTAGTAATTCAAATATTTTACAAAAACACAACTGAAAACAAAGTAATTACACAAACAAGACACAAACCCTCAAGGTTCTTGAACCCTTCAAGACACCTTGAAACCCACTTACAGAAACCTACCACAAGCAACTCTTGAAAATCCCAATATCAAGAAAAACAATAATTATAAACAAGACAAGGGCTTGGTATCACCTAAATTTTGCGATAGACGTACAAATTGAAATTCAAACTTATGTAGTTGATGATGACTCCCTTTGAATTTTGATGATCCATGATTGAGCTCAAGATTTGATGTTAGAAAATGAAAACATGAATCCTTAATATTAACATTTTCACACTGTCTCACTATTGAAAGGAACTCTCTTTTGAAAATGGAGTCACACTCAAAAAGAGGTTTAGAGTTCATTATTTATAGACAAAACTCAAATAATCAATTATATCTATTGCATAATTGATTATTTTATTCATCTAAACACCTAGGTTTGAACACAAAACAAAATAATCAATTATTTCACCATTTAATTGATTATTACAAAGAGCACGTATTTTTGAAATATCAAATAATCGATTATATTACCATTTAATTGATTAAAACAATATGAGCTACTTTTCACAATTTAGAACAGAGCAAAATAATCGATTATGTACAATCGATTATTGTAATTACATAATCGATTATTTTGTTCTTGAAGTCAATTTTTAGAAAACATAATCAATTTAATATGCTATTTCTAGTTTTAATATGTTATTACAGAAATGTTTCCTTTTATACACTCACACTCTTGATTCAATTTTAAGTTTTTCCAAAGTCATCTTATCACTTGTTAAATCCTTAAGTTTTAATTAAGCTATGGATCAAATCAAGTTAAAGGGAATCAAGCAAACTAACCTAAGCACAAACACACAAGACATACACACAAGCTAATACTACTTGCATTCATTAAGTGGGGCTAAAATCATCATAACATTGTTGGAGAGACACAAATCTCCATCTTGCTTTCACAACAAAGGCCTTGGGAGAGTTATTATACATACATAAACATATATACACACTCAACAATACATATGTATTGCTTTTTCTTCTTCTTCTTCTTCTTTTGATGATATGCATTGCTTCTTATGATACGTACTTTAAAACTAAAATATTAAGACCGAGTATTTGAACCAACTTTGGATTAGGTATATGATTTTTTTCATATTAGTATTTAATTTAACTTTGATTTCGAGGTAGTTTTCTGTATTTTTTTAAATATTTTTAATTGAAAATATATTTTAAATGGGCAAAGTTATGAACGAGATTCATGGACCATTTTTTAAAAAAAAAAATTATTGTCCGCGTGCTCCCAACTTGTAGTGCTCCCGCACTCTTATTTTAAATATTTTTATTCAAAATTTATTGACTTTTATAAGTTCAAGATATGTAACAAAAAAAAAAATCAAGATATTGATTAACATTTGTCTCCCACTTTCAATATTTCTTTTATAGATAGAGAATACATATATCTTTTATAAAAGGTAATCTTATTTAAGTTAAGTAGGATTAATGTGAATGACAAAACTCTCTTTTCAAGTATTTAACAAAACTACATATTCAGGACTCAAACTCAAGACCATTGGTTAAGTTAAAACACACCAATTGATCTTCACGTTTGGTTTCAATGTTTCTTTTAATGCGTTGGTTTAGACATATTGTCATCTTTTTCTTCTCTCTCTCCCCCTCCTAAATGAGACTGATTGTGAATAAAATACTTTTTTAGTATTAATTATTAATAATGTTCTTTTGAAATTAAAATTACATAAATCTATCTCCTCTTTTTGAAACCCATGAAGTTGCCTTGGTAGTAAGATGTTTAGATAGTTTGTATAAGTCCTTAGATTCAAATATTTTTGTCACCGTTATACAACAAAATTAATATCTCCTCTTTTTCGTGCTATAAAATTTGAATAGAATATACATGTTACCATTTTGATTGGGGATTACAAGAATATAAAGAAGTTTAACCTGAATTTTGTTCCTTTCTTCTTCTTTAATATGTAAATTTGATATACGCATAAATGTAATTACGGAGATCTAGAATGTATTTGATAAATAAATTTATTTTATTAACATATAACATTTTTTTTATCATTTAGAAAACATTTTTTTATACATTACGTAAAATTACATTTAAATTTATAGTTTCTTATAAAAAAAATTTAAATTTATAGTGTATAATTTATTATTTTTTAGATTTTAAGAAAAAAATTCCATTTCTCATTTTTTAACGTTACACTATTTATTGTAATTATTAAAATATTTATACTACTTATTTAATAAAATATTTAATATTTAAATAAAAAATATTAAAATTTCAAAATTAATTGAAAGTTTAAAATTATAATTTATTGAAACATATTTTGAATATAATAAAATAATTATATAAATATGTTTTTATATATATATTTATCTTCTAATTTGTTGAACAAAAAAAATAATTTGCATAATTTATATTTTAATATATTACATATATTTGTTTCTTATTTAATATTTATTTTGGAATCTATTAAAAAGATTGATATAATAAGAAGATATATCGTTTATAAATTATCAAACGTCGTGTCTACTTGCTGTTTGACCTTATCTAGTATTCATACATTCATACATAAGATACACGTGCGAGCGACAATGTAATCCACTGACACCGAGGCGAGCGTCCGTCATGTCGCAATTTTTTTTTTTTTAATAATCATAATTAGCAATTTTAGCTTCCAGTGGGACTCGGAGATATTAACCCTTTAGGGTGGCTATGAATTTAATCTTGGTCTAAAGCTTAGACAATACTTTAAGCTGTTTGTCCTTTGGAATGTATTTTGCAAGAATGGAAATCAAATTCCATCTTTCAAGCTCAGCATGTGCTACCATGTCCCAATATTATATTAGTATATTGTAGTAATACTATCAAGTGCATAAATCAACTAACGTAAAGTTGTTTTAGTTTAATTAATGATTTCGAGTTTAAGACTTAACTATACAACTGTGTTAAAGGGGAAAGCCTTGTACACCACAAGAGTCTTATTTAATTTGAGTAAGATTACCTCACATAGAAAATACCAATAAAAGATATATTACAGTAACATAGCTCATCTTGCATGCACAATTTTACTTTTAAAAGAAATATATTAACGAATTTGGAGTATTTTAATTAAGCTATTTTCATAAGATGTTAAATGAAATTTATATATTTTCAATATTATATTATTTTTATCATTTTAAATATTTTAGCTAATTTTTGTATTTCAATTAAAAACTTGAAAAAATTCTCTAAGAGCGTCTCTAATATGAATTACACATTTATTGACACTTTCAACAACAACTTCAATAACAATTACACATAGTTGGGAAATATTATGACTTAAATATAAAATGAGGATCTAACCCAAAAGAATAATTTATTAGGTGGGACAAACTCATGACTTAAATATCACACTATTAATTATACTTTAAACACATTTTTTTAATTATACTTTTTATTAATAATTAAAATTTATCAAAAACCATAATTATATGTCTCGTTTTTTTTTAGCAACTTTTACTCACAAATTTTTAATAAATTAGTTAATAATAAAAAATATGTTAAAAATGTGTTGCTAGCACTCGAATTTACGTAAGTGGATATTTTCATGTCAAATTATTGAAAAGACACAGAATCAACTTTGAAATGCTTTGGAAAGACGCGTGTATGTTAGTGAAAAATTCGTATCCAAACATGGGAATAGTGCATTTGAAATGTGCAAAAGGGTATTGAGACAATACTATATTTGCGGTAAGATATATTTGTTTCAAACAAGCACCCTTCTTATTTTTCATAGAAAAAATATTAGTAACACACTTTTTAACATCCTTTTTTTAACACATTTTTTATTATTGGTTAAAATGAAAACTGCAAAATCATTAGTAAGATTCATTAAATAAAGAATAAGACCCACATAATTTTGTGAATTTTAACATATTTCAACCAATAACAAAGAGAGAATTAGAAATAGTATGTTATAGAGTGTGTTGTTAGCATTTATCATTGTCATATATACTAGTTTTACTTATATCAGTAAACAAAGACTTATTTATGGAATCTGCAATATTTTCTCTTTATGAATTCTTTCATATTTAGAACTCATTTTGAATCTCAATGGATTTGAGTTAAACAAGTAAACTTATTTAAATGAATTATACTTTTTCAATGATTATTTTTTCATTTATAAACAATTAAACTTAAAATTTTACTTAATAGAAAACTAAACTCTATGTTACTTAACAAAAATAAGATCATTAAAACTTGTTTCATATGCTTTAACTATTTAAACCAATTTATATAAATATCTACAATTTTCTTTTAATGCGTTTGTAGTTTGTGAGGAGGTTTATATATTATCAATTATAATGGGCATTGTCTAACTTGTTTTAAGTGAAAATGGGCTCAAGAGAAATGTTAGTAATACACTTTCTAATACAATTTTTTTGAACACATTTTTTATTATTGGTTGAAATTTATTGAAAGCCACAAATTTTGCTGAGTTTCATTTCATATTTAAAGAGTCCCTCTCTTGATTTTATAGTTTTCAATAAATTTTAACCAATAGTAAGGTGTGTGTTAAAAGGAATGTGTTAGAGAGAATGTTGCTAACACTCCTCTGAACTCAAATAACCTTGTCTTAAGTGAACTAGTCTAATTAAGACAAAAGTATTTAAAATTACATACACTTGCTTATTTACTTCACCTCGATAATTTATGTTAATTTTTATTATGCATATTACTAAGATGAAATAAATTAGTGGATCTAAGTTTCAAAATACTTAATAACACTAATTTACTCAAGATAAAATTATCACTACAAGAAGCGCATATATTAGAGTTGAAATGTTAGTGTCAATCACAATACTGTTGCTACTAGCGTTGGCCAGGTCGACGTTGGGTGGATGCAACCTTTTGAATTTCATTTTGTTTTTTATTTTTTAATGTTAAATTAAATGGTGTTGACCTAACTGACATTAAATTAGAAAGTAGTGTTGACCGTCGACTAGGCCCACACTAATTAATAATTTTCTTTTTTAAAAAAAAATTATTAGTGTCGTCCAAGTCGATGCTAATTATTAATTTGGGCAAGAAAATAAACAATTAGTGTCAGTTAAGCCTATGCTAAATAATATTTTAATTTTTTTTTAATTAGAGTCAGCCTAATTGACACTAATTCCTAATTTGAGAAGGAAAACAAAAACAAGTAGTATCAATTGTAGTGTCAGCCATGGTCGACACTAAATAATACTTTTTTTAAGAAATATTTTTATAATTAGTATCGGCATTAAATTGAGTAGGAAAACAAAAATGTTAGTGTCGGCCATGACCTACGCTAAATAATATTTTTTATAGTTAATTCTTAGTTTGAGCAGGAAAACCAAAAATTAGCATCGATTGTAGCGTCGACTAGGCTAACGCTAATTTTAATTTTTGAAAAAAAAATATTTTTATTATTGTCGACACGACTTTTTAATTTAGCACAAAGTCTTCTTCTTTTTCTTAAAAACCTTTCTTCTTCTCTTAGTCTACCATCTCCAACTCACTCTCTTCCTTTCCTCAATCTCTCATCCCCTTGATCAAATGGAGAATGTGAGGAGGAGGGTACTTACTGTTGGAGTCAAAAAGCTTGTCAAAGACGTCATCGAAGTTCTTGTGGTCGAGGTGGTGGTGGTTAGGAGCCAAAGAGCTTGCTGATAGGGTGATTTGTGTTGATTGGTGGTGGATTTTGGAGGTGGTACACAACTCAAAATCACCTCTGCTAGCGACAATGTCAAAGAGAAAGCAAGATTGAGAGAAAAAAGGTAGAAAGAGAGCAAAACTGGTGGTGGTGCGCTGCTAGAAATAGCCTTTAACAAAGGCACTACGTCAATGGCTTTTTCTTCCCCTTCTTCTTAGCGTCGGCTTTAGTATCATCCAAGCTAACGCTATTAAGCGTCACCCTTTATTGGTAGATGCAAATAACGTCGGTCTTTTATTTAAGTTAGCGTCGACCCTTTTTAATTTGATGTAACTTCCAATTTAATATCGTCTGCAAAATCTAATGAAATCGACTCAAAGTCGGCGTAAGTCACATTTAGAGTCAATTTTCATTAATTAGTGTCAATTTTTAGAAGATACTAATTCACATTTTTCTTGTAGTGTATTTAGGCCTATTTTTACTTGATATAAATCTAGCAATCTAATTAAAATGAAGTATTAACGATTTTTTTAAAGCTTTAAAACTCTCTAAAAAGTTTATTTTTGGCATGCATTACAAGCTTTACTTCTAGAACCTACATTTTTCGGATCCTTCATTTCTAGTTCTAGTAACAACAAAAAAGTGGGTGTACATTAACAAATCATATATATATATATATAATGAATATAAAAGTGAAATCTTTTACATAATCTATATAAAAGAAGAAGAAGAAATGAAACACGATGGCACAGACATAATTATTGTCATAAGATTCATAACCATCTCACACTTAATCAAACATAACATAAATGGGGAATGTTTGATTTTTAAAGGATAAAATGACCAAAATTATTTTTCACGAGGGATAGGAATAGCTGGCAATAGGACTATTCTGATGGGGTAAGGGGTTAAAATTAGAAAGTGTGATCATATGTTTGAAAATATTTTGTATGGGTTCGAAATGGATTGGATTGACATGTCTGAATCATTAGTGTAAAAACCATATACAACGACAATTTTTTACATCAATTCAATTAGAATTGATGTAAAAAAAAATGGTGGCATTTTTATAAATATAAGTGAACGTTTTTACATCAATTATCCACTTAACCGATGTAAAAACTACTTTCTTCATCGGTTAAACTTTTAACTGATATCAAAAGTAGTTTTTTACATCGGTCAAGTGGATAACCAATGTAAAATAAACTACGAGGTGTTTAAAACTCTCATCAACCCCACAATAGGGAATAGATCAATGGTTTCGATGGTAGCGCAAACCCAAACGCTCTCATCCGCCCTACTCCGTTGATGTCGTTTGCGCCATCATTATCATTGCTGACATCGTCGTTGACTCCAAAGCAGCCGTCACTATCATCCGTGACACCTTCTTCGTCCTCGACAACAACCCCAAACCCAACCCTGCGCACTGTGAAGATCTAGCCATCAGTGGCACCATGGACCTTCTTGACTGTGCGTCCCCCGTGGATACCAACCCCAACCCCAACCGCCGTGGATGCCACCAACCGCCACCACCGTTGCACCTATGGTAAGTCATTTTTCCTAACTCCGAGATTATTGCTCTTTATTGTGTAAAAATCATTTTGGTTCTAACTCAAACTCGTGAGTTTTGTGATTGGTTGGAATAGACTGTGATTTTTTTCTTTATACTGGTTCTTGTTGATCATGGTATGTAAATAAATTATTGAAGGATATTTATTTGAATTGTATGACGACTGTTGAAGATTGTGATTGTAGTGTGTTAGCATATTGGCCGTATAGAGCTTAGTTGAGCTTTGTGTGATATTTTTGGTTATTGATTGTATTGTAAGATAGTTTTACATGTGGTATATATTGTATTGATTGAATAGATGTAAAATATGAAAAAATACTAAAAAACAGAGGAAACGTTGTTGAAATTTCTATAGAATAAGAATGGCCATATAAAGCTTAGTTGGGCCTTCTGTGAAATTTTCATATTTGTTAATTTTAATTATATTACTCTTAAGGATGTTGAATATATGTCCTACAACCAATATGAACCTCTTCATACTAATTAAACAAGGAAGCATTTTTTTTCTTGTTTTTTCTTTTTAGGAATGCAAAATTGTTTCTTTTTCTTCTTTTGCTTTCTCATAGTAATAATTAAGCGTTTTTGCATGACAAAGAAAGAATCTAGGGTTTTTGTGAATGTGAAGGAAATATTAGGATTTAGATGTGTTAGCATGATTGGTTAACACCTGTACTTGCTTGTTACACGTCCTCCAAACAACATGAGGTTAGTGATACATTCCAAATAAGAAAGTTCTTTTCTTATTTTTACCTTTTGCAATCGCAAAATCGATGGAGAATGCAGAGTTCCGAATCCACTCTTTGCTCTCTTATTGTTTGGATTGAAAAAAACAAGCAAAGGACTAGTATAAGCCTTTCCATTTTCAAATTATTCATAATCAAAACATCCAATTTCAGTAAAAGCAATAAATAGCTCAATAATTGACAACTTTTCCTTTTCAACAAAATTTTTCATGTTTTATTTTAACCTTAGAAGTAAAACCAGGTGGTGGGTCATAAGATCCTCAACTCTCCTTTCCATCATTGTTGCAGCATCTTCATGACTTTGAGGAAGCCCAACTCATGACGACTAAATGACACACTGTGAAAATGTTGAAATATGACAAAACTAGGAACTTATCACTTTGAACCTTATACGACACGTTTGCTACTTTGCACTTAGCAGTCACTTATTCAAGCTTTTCAATCCGGCCTTCAAGATCATAAGATACTACACATTCTTTCCAACACAACCATCATATATGTTTCCTTCCTTACTTAGATTTAATTTACTTCCACCAACTTGATCAAGGTTAGCTTATGGTGAGCTGAATGGCACATTGTGAGAGCAATCAAATCCAACTAAGAAAGTCTTGCTAGGATTTGATACTTTTGATGTAAAAGAATTAATTAAGAACCTTGAAAGAGTGCTCACTTAATATACTCTGTTTTGTAAATTTCTCTTATTTATAACTTTTTAATTTTCTACTCTTTTCTATATTGTTTGCAAAATATACTATTAATGCCTTTATATATTACACGACATTTGTGGGTCAAATTATTGTGGTGATATTAATTAGTTTAAAGCAAATGGGTCAAATAGTATGTTAACTTTTATTTGGGTCAAATAGAATGTCCTCTCATTCTATTTGTCCTATTTGTTTTATACCAATATTGCAATATAGAAAGACATTATTAGTAGATCGTGCAAACAATATAGAAAAGTAGAATTTTAAAGAAATTATAGTTATAAGATTAATTTTCATAATAGAACCTAGTGGGCAATCAATCTTTCAAGGTTTTCAATTCGACTTTATATATCAAAAATATCAAATCATGACAAAACTTTCTTACTTGAATTTGATTGCTTTTGCTGTGTGTCATTCAACTCATCATGAGCTGGCCTTATCAAGTTGGTGAAAGAAATCAAATCCAAATAAGGAAGGAGACATATATGATGGTTATGTTGGAAAGAGAGTGTAGTATCCTATGATCTTGAAGGTTGAATTGAGAAGCTTGAAAGAGAGATTGTTAAATGCAAAGTAATGAATGTGTCAATCAAGTTCGAAGTAATAAATTCCTGGTTATGTTATGTTTTAACATTTTTACTGTGTGCCATTTAGTCATCACAAGTTGGCCTTCCTCAGCCTTATAAAGATGCGACTGTAGTGGTGGAAAAGAGGGTGGAGGATCTTATGACCCACCACCTGGTTTTACCTCTTAGTTTAAAAGAGAACAAGAAGAGAATTTTGTTGAAAAGGAAAAGTTGTCAATTATTGAACTATTTAGTATATTTACTTAAACTAAATATTTTGGTGATGAATTAATTTGGAAATGAAAAGGCTTACATTGATCCTCTGACTGTTGTTTTTCCAATCTTAACATCTTGCAACTCATCATTTTTCGTTAATCACTTCGCTTGTTTTAACTAACATTTTATCCTCTTATGTAAATATACAGATATTCAACAATTCACATTCATCCTCCGACTCTGGCTTGGATGACATCCACACATGTGTATTTAGGTAGTTTATAATTGTATTTTAGGTAGTATAGAATTGTATATTCTTCTTAGTTGTAGATGAAATTTGTATGTTTGTTTTAAATGTATTTAGGAGATAGTTTATAATTAGTTGTAGATGAAATTATATATATGTTTAGAATGGATTTAGGGAGTTTAAAATTGTTTAAATTGTGTTTAGGAGATACTTTATATAATTATGTTTTAAGACATATTTGATTATATTTCGAATTTAGCATACTCGCATATAATTGTATCGTATACTACCTACCTAGGTCTGTTTTTATTTTACAGGTGTTGTGAAATATATAAAACAGACAAAATATTAAAAAAATGACTTTCTACATTGGTTATGGCCTTAATTGATGTAGAAAGTCACCTTTCTACACATAAAAAATAACTTTCTACATCGATTAAAGGCTGAATCAATGTAGAAAAAGCTCAACTTTTTACATCGGCATGATTTACATTGGTTTAAGAATCGATGTAGAATCCCCAAAATAATTGACGTTAAAAGCTATTGTTGCAATAGTGAATGAAATTAGATTTTGGTGAATGTGGATTTAGGTAGACTATTGAATGGATTGAAATCCAAGATCTTCTAGTGGTAGCAAGCTCTTTGGAAAGCTGAACCACTGCATGAAATGAGAAAGTATTTGCAAAAAACACTCTAATATATTCAGGTCGTGAATATTGTACCATAGTGATTACATGTAATAATAAATGTTTACCTGTTATAATGATGTTAATTGTATTTATAAGAGAACTAACAAACAACTCAAAGCCCCTTCAAGGTAATAATACTCAGTCTTGGATATAAGGATAGCGTAATTTTGTTCTAAGTCGAGATACAATCTATATCTACAAATGTATATTAAAAATCCTATACTTACACATTGACTTCGATCAACACATAAAAGTTGAGCCAGTCTGATCTGAAATTAACAACTATATGTATGAATTGAGCTCTAAGCCCAATCTAAAACACTTTTTCGTTGCAGTTATTATCTTAAAAGTAAGAAACAACACGAGGCAGCTGAGATAATAATAATCAGGACTCAAGATTGAAGAATTGGCTGGTGCAGGACTAAGAAGTGAGTTTTTCGCATATTCACAACTACAATGTAGTAATAAATGTGCAAACTGATTAGCTATCATAGTCTTCTTCTGCAATTAATTAAGGCAACTTCATGAGCTTCATCACATCCTAATTTGGAAGTCACTTTATAAAACTTTTTTTTTAGTAAATTCCAGTTGTAACGCTCCTTGTTTTGTCAATGGCTACCTGGCCTGCGGGCCAAGTTAATGCGGTTCATTTATTCATTGCTGTCTTCGGTTTGTTTATCATAAAATTGGTTCTCCTGTCTTGTAAACGGATATTTAAGGGCATTAGATAAAAAAATTAATATGTAAGAATTTTTATTAGAACTCGTGATAGGATTACTGTTTTGGGTCGATGTTTGGGCAGTCCAAATCCAATAATAAGCACATTGGCAAGTTATTTAAGTCATATGATATGATACATCAACCCAAACCCATTAATAGACACGTAAGGCAAAGCACTATACCAGCAATGATACAATTATACGTCGGATCCTTTTTAAAAAATATCTCATAATGGGCATCTAAAAGTCACAGAAGTGTGGTATAGAGTCCATAGACATATCAACCATGCACATTAGGGTAAGCACTTTATTCCAATTCTATTTATCTTTTGACTCCTTTTAGTACTAATTTGAATATCAGAATTCTTACAAATAGCTACATTAGAATATGGCCTAGAGACGTGAGGATTTCTTTTTACATTCAGTTCGTACTCTCGAATATTCGTTCACTTAAACTGGTGCAGAACAATTTCATTGAAAATAACAAAAAGACATATTAATAATATTTTATTTCATTTGAAAATAACAACTATATATGTCTCACATACTCAGACACAACACCTAATAGGTGAAATGTTTGAATTTTAAAGAATAAATTGTCATGAAAATATTTTCCATAAGCGTTGAACAAGAATAGCTGGCTGTAGGGACTATTGTGAGGGGACCAGGATATATAAACGGCTGAAAGCATGTGCTCACAATTTAGGAACCTGGACTGTATTTGTTTTGTTGCAGGTTTTTTTGTCTTGATTCTTGAAGGAAGATCAACACAAGCTAGCCAAGCATAATCATCACATTGGTCGCATAAATATTCCGGATAAAATGGCTAGTGCAGGACTAAGAGCAGGAAGTGAGGTTTTCACATACCTACAATAAAATAATCAATGTTCAAATTGACTAGCATTCAAAGTCTTTTTATGGAGTAAAGGCTTTTTATGGCTTCATGAGTTTCATTATCATACAATTTTTTTAAAACCGGACAGGTCATTGAACTAGTCAAGGCACTGATTCAAGGTTTAATGATTTAACCGGGATTGAACCATGGTCGAACCGGTATTAATAAAATAATAATAATAATAATAAATAATACATAAAAAAATTTTAAAATATAATATCATAACTTTATAATATTAAAAACTAAAACTAAAATATAATTTTATAAGTTCTTAACATATATAATACCTAAAAAAGTTTAAATTAAATATGTCATAATACTTATGTCTAAGTTTTAATAATACACATCAATATTTATTAATAAAAACAAGTTTATATTTAGAATAAAAAAAAATGACAAATATTTTAGGTTGATTTTCACTTTTTAAAAAAAAAAATTAAATAATATTTTATTAGACATTTTTTTATCAAACCGTTACGAACCGTTTTTTTACCGATTTTGACCGGTTCACCAGTTCACAAACCGATTTTTTGCCTGTCTGATTCTCTGATTTAATTAGATTGGACACAGAACCGATTCAACCGAAAAACTGATTGAACCGGCCAATCCGGTTTGGTTTTGAGAACACAGTTATCATATCCCCCAATTTGGAACTTGGAACTCACCTATAAAACTTTTTGTTTTTAGTTTTTCCAGCTGCAACGCTCTTTCTTTTGCCGATTAATTGTGAACTGATACGTGGGCCAAGTTGACGCTTGCGTTCATTTATTTCATGTTGGACTTGCACTGATAGAGACATATTTGTGTTTTTAGTCAAACTGAAATTAAAATAAAATAAAAAAAAAAACTAGTTCACCAAAACAAAAAAGGAAGCTAAAACAAAACCAATACGATTTTAATAGATAATATCCATCTACGACGATATAACATTTTTGGATTGTTTTTATAAAGGTATATCAAATATATTGTATTTATACTCACTTGTGCTTGTATTGTGAGAAAGAGTTTTGTTTAACCTGATTCGAGTAAGAATGCCTTTAATGAAAGATACATGTAGTTTTTACCAAAAACATATTCACTTGTGTTTGTCTCGGAAAACATTTGACTTTTGCTTCATATTGTTTTTGGTTTGAATTAAAAAAAAAAGATTTAAGTATGTTTTTAAGCATCCCCTTATGTCAAATTAAAGCATAATAAAGTTATATTAAAATTTTGTATATATTTTCTTTTCTTGGTAGACATTTAATGGATAGAATTTGTTTGACATTTAAAAAAAAAGAAGATAAATACAAAATTTGAACATATCCTATCTTAAATAGAGAGAAGGGAGAAGAGATCAATTTATACCGGTGTGAATTATACTTACTCTTACATCATTTAATGATTTTTGCATTGAATAAATTTATCTCAAAATTTACTATTATAGACATCAAAATCAACATATTATATATTTTTAAGGTTAAATTGCACTTTTAGTTCCTCTATAGCAGCACTAATTTAATTATATTGGTCCACTTCGCCCACCAAATCTGGGGTAGCTGACTACCAGCCTTTAATAATTTTCATACGTGAAATGATTATTATTTTGGGTATGCGATGAGGGTATTTAGTGGTCAGTAGTTATAAATTAATCTCTTCTAGAGTAAAACTAAAATAGATATAATTTTGGTTTAATTACTTATACTTGATCATTTTTATTTTTTAGTTTCTATATTTAGAAACTATCCATTTTAGTCTCTACACATATATTTTTTATATCATTTTGGTTCCTGTTGTATCTTAACCCATACACTGCTACAAATTTTTTGGCAATTTTCAAACTACCACAAATTGGTCTTATAAAATAAAAAATGCATAAAAATTTGTGGCAGTTTAATGACTGCCAAAAATTTGTGACGGTTTTATACTACTAATTTTCATTTTATGACAGTTTTATTTCATGAATACACTTGACAAGAGAAATCAAAACGATATCAAAAGTGCATGTATAAAGATTAAAATAGATAATTTCTAATTATAGAAACCAAAAGGAAAAAATGATATAAGTATAGAAACCTATAATTTTTCTTGGCAAAACATTTCTAGTACGCAAAATTAAGAATCAAGCCTAATCTAATCAAAGGATCCAATAATATACCAATGTTGCCCAACCTTAATGATTTTGTGAAATGATTACATATACATAAGTAAGATTTTAGCAAAACTTACAAATCTAACACAAACAAAAGTATTCATTACCACACCACAAGAATTCGACAAGGCCTTAAATCTGAAGGGGTAGATATAGATATATCAACGGCTTATATTATGATTTGTGTTCTCTGTGTCTGTGATCCCCGCATTGCACGCTTATTTGTCTTCCTTTGTCTCTTGTCTTCTTAGGATTGTCTTCTATTTTTCTCCGTGTTTTTCTCTTCTGCTACAATCAAACAAATATCTGCAACATTTTCTCAACTCATCAATTATTCTCTTTGTTTCTCTTCCTCATTTCGTTTCCCATTACAACTACCTCTTTTGCTCCCTCGTTGGAATCATTGCACAGAGCTTGAAACTGAAAAGTTTACATTCCAATTTGCGAGGAATTCGAACGAGAGTTTGGTTCCTTTGGTTTCTCTTTTCACCACAAAATTATCACGTGCTCTCTCTTTCCACGTTAATTGCTCTTTAATTCATTAGCATCTTGCTGCCAAGCGTTTTGGTGAGAGTTTTATGTAATGTCATGTTCATTATGTCACGTGAAATGTTCAACTTATGGTTAGAAAAAGTATCTTTACGTGTTTTTTTAATGTGTACATGTTATTAGCCTTACATGCATCTTGATTTTTTGTTCTCGTTGCAGAGACTTTAATTTGTCGTTGCAACATATAAGATCCAAATTAAGGAGACTCTTAAAATGAGTACATCTCCGAAAATTATATATATGGGTATGGTTTGTAAAGTGGCGTTGCACTTTGTATAACTCAACAAAGGGAATCTGAATTTGGTCATTGCAAACGGGTTCTGCGATTGAGGGTTGTCAAAATGGGTGCTGAATTAAGTTACGTGCTTTCAAAATTGCAAACGCTATCTACTTCAGATTATGCCTCCGTTGTGTCCATGAACATTTTTGTGGCACTGCTTTGTGCTTGTATTGTCATTGGCCATCTTCTAGAGGAGAATCGGTGGGTGAATGAGTCTATCACTGCCCTTTTGATAGTAAGTGATCACTCTAAACAAATTGGTATACATATATGTATATATGTATGTATGTATGTATATAATGATATAAATTACTGAATTAATTTTGTATGGAATAATTGCTATGTGGCAGGGTCTATGCACTGGCGTAGTCATTTTGTTGTTGAGTCGCGGTAAAAGCTCGCATCTTCTAGTTTTCAGTGAAGATCTTTTCTTTATATACCTTCTGCCACCTATCATATTTAATGCCGGGTAAAGTTTTTAGCACCAACTAGTTGTCTAATGATGATGAGGATAAAATGTTTGACGCTGTATTTATAATTGTCTAATGAACTGGCACCACAGTGAAAATTGGTCAACGTTCTAATATGATAATCTGAATGCAGTCTAAAAAGCCTAAATTTTTTCTCTAGAGAAATGCTAGTCAAAATTCATCATGAAATTACGTGGATCTATTCCATATTTAATGTCATGAATGCTTATAAATTTCAATTACTGAGAGTCTGCTCATAGCACTTCTCTTCTTATCACAACATCACTTAATAAATAATGTCTTTCCGCTTAACTTTTATGAGATTTCTCCTGATTTGTAGTTGTTCTCGTACTTAGATCAAGGCATACATAATTGATGTTACATAATTATTCCAGGTTTCAGGTGAAGAAGAAACAGTTTTTTGTTAATTTCATGACCATCATTCTGTTTGGTGCAGTTGGTACATTAATAAGTTGTAGCGTCATAACATTTGGTATGTCTTTTCCCTTTATATGGATTTCTTAGGTTGTTCTCTCAAATTTAACATGACAAAAAAATTTGCATCCCAGATTATGGTTAATTTGTTACTAACCGAAGTTTGTTAACCGTAAACATTTTATGGTTTCAAAAATCTCCATGAGGAAAATTTTGATAGTTACTTTAAGCCAAGTACTGTCTTCATCGGAAATTATGTAATTCTTATCTGACTTGAATTTTTGAAGCGTTGTTTCAGGTGTCACCCAAATTTTTAAGAGAATGGGTGTTGGTAAATCACTGGAGATAGGGGATTATCTAGGTATTATAATATTATTCAGTCTCGTCTATTTGGCAACTTGTCAATTGTCAGTCTGTTTGTGACTCAATTTTCAAATGTTTTCAGCAATTGGTGCAATATTTGCCGCGACAGATTCTGTGTGCACATTGCAGGTTTGGAACAATATGTGCCTTTTCCGCATTGTTCCAGCAACCAAGGTGTCAATGCTAAGTACTGAACTTATAAATGATGTTGCAGGTGCTAAACCAGGATGAGACACCTTTACTGTACAGCCTTGTATTTGGCGAGGGTGTTGTGAATGACGCTGCATCTGTGGTTCTTTTCAATGCAATAAAAAATTTTGACGTCAACCAAATTGACCACAGAATTGGTTTGCATTTTTTTGGCAACTTCTTGTATCTGTTTATCGCAAGCACCTTGCTTGGGGTTTTGGTAACTACCTTACTCCCTCTAATTCTCTAATGTACATACACATCACACACATGCTGACAAGATCTAAGTCAACAGTTAGCACACACTCGCACATTGATAGTGAGTGCATGTGGCTTTGGTCTAATATGTCTATATCACTTTGCAGGCAGGTCTACTTAGCGCTTACATTATTAAAAAGCTGTATATTGGCAGGTATCATATAGAGAGATTGTTTTTACCATTGCTATTGTCGTTCGGCAGTTATTATGATAGTATTCCATTGTTTTTATATTGTATATGCAGTCCCTATTATGATATATTTTTTTTTCCCTAAGGAAAATAAATTGCATTATTAGTTCACTTCAGTGGAATCTCTTATTAACAAGGGGTCTGTATATGTTTTATCCTGATCACAATTCACAAGTTTTGTAAACCCACCATAAAAATAATTTGTAACAATTTTTTTGATATTCACAAATTGCTCACTCAATATTACAGGCACTCTACAGATCGTGAGGTTGCTCTCATGATGCTAATGGCATACCTTTCCTACATTTTGGCTGAAGTAAGTTTAAAAAAACTTCAGAAGTGTTTCGTGGAGTATGTCTTTTTATGAGCTTTATATCTATCTATTCTTGTGGAACATTAATGATTAGTGGGTTCTGATATATCTACATGTTCTGCAGTTATGGTATCTAAGTGGAATTCTCACTGTATTCTTCTGTGGGATTGTTATGTCCCATTATACTTGGCATAATGTGACTGAGAGCTCAAGAATCACTACCAAGTAAATCCTCTAAACAGATTTCTTCAAGCTATTTATGGATCTATTTGGGTCTAGTAGCGCACGCTATCTAATTTGATATATTGAACTACATATTTTTCGTCTTACTCTTGCAGACATGCTTTTGCAACTCTATCTTTTGTTCTTGAGACCTTTATCTTCCTTTATGTTGGTATGGATGCGTTGGACATTGAAAAGTGGAGGTTTGTTAGTGATAGGTAAGTTCTGTGTTCTCTCAGAGACTAGTGAAAATGATCATTAACTCCTTGCCCTTTTTGTACTAATGAAAGATTATTGAATGGTGTGGTGTAGCCACTTTACTGAAACAGCCCTTGTACTAATTGATGCGAAAGAAGAGCTCCTCAATATAGATCTTTTCTGTTTTTGGAAATTTTATCTTTCATTTTTCAATCGATCCTCAAAACTTGCTTTTTCTTACTAAAGAAAAACAATTCATGCGCCTCACTCGGTTTCTTCTGCAGGCCTAGAACATCTGTTACTGTGAGTTCAGTATTATTGGGTCTAGTACTTGCTGGAAGAGCAGCGTTTGTTTTTCCCCTATCCTTCTTATCCAACCTCACTAAAAAGTCGCCAAGTGAGAAAATAAGTTTCAGGGAGCAGGTACGGCTAGATTTCTGTCAGTAAGGATTCTCTTTCAGGATTACTTGTGCTGTCAGGTTATGTTGACAAATTTTCCATTCTTTCTTGTTTTAGGTGATAATTTGGTGGGCTGGTCTTATGAGAGGTGCTGTTTCAATGGCACTTGCCTACAATCAGGTAAGAGGAACGTTGCTCATTAGGAGTTAATGTTTTTGCAATGGTCAGCTAACTAAGCCAAAGAAAACAGAATAGCAGTTAGTGTAGATAGGATCAAGTTTTAAATTGCTGCTGCATTTACCTTGCGGGCTGTATCAGGTGATGCAGTCTGCAATTTAAAACCTCGGATACGATCTTAAGGTTTGATGTTTTTAAAAACTGACACTCTTGTAAAATGCAGTTCACCTGTCGGGTCACACTGAGCTGCAAACCAATGCCATCATGATCACCAGCACCATCACTGTTGTGCTTGTCAGCACAGTGGTAAGACGCCTGCTTCTTGTAAATTTTTGACATCATATGTCAGTGTTCATGGTTTTATTAATTAAGAGATTTTGCTTTCTGCTTCGCTGATAATTACTCCTATGTTAACCAGTTGAGAATTGAGATAGCTCACATATATGATAGGAAATTTAAATTCACTCAATAATATGCTTAAATGTGAGTTACCTCAGATATACCTCAGCTGGGGGGGATTGGGATCTGTAAAAATGTATACCTCATGGTTTTAAAAGAAAAATCTTTAGAGGTGGCTCTGACACAATTTAATTACAACATGTCAGGTGTTTGGTTTGATGACTAAGCCACTCATAAGGTTTTTGCTGCCTGTTAGTCCCCCTCCTAAACGCAAAAACAGCATGGCAAATATAGATTCATCTAATAACTCCCCCAAATCAATCAGTGTGCCCTTTCTTGGAGGCTCCCAAGATTCTGAAAACGAACTTGATGGCAATGAAACTCATCGTCCAAGCAGTATTCGTGCCTTACTAACCATTCCAACACATAATGTTCATCGCTTATGGCGTAAGTTTGATAATTCAATTATGCGTCCAGTTTTTGGTGGTAGGGGATTTGTTCCAGTAGCTCCTACCTCGCCAACTGCGCGCAACGATAATCAACGGTGGCATTAAGAAGATTGTCCGGAAATGTGTAATATTATTGTATTGTAAACTGAAAATTTTGTGAAGATCAAGCAACGCATGTATAAAAACCACGTTACGTTTGGTCGAGTTTTTTGGATAGTGAGAAAGCCTTGTGCCATGGGTTCTATTATTGTAGTACTAATAACAGGAAAAGCTCATGTTAAATTAATATTTCATTTTCACGATAACTACTGCTGCAGGTTTTTGGCGTTTGGTTGCTTATTCTCTTTCCTTTTTAAAATTTGATTCTTTTGGATGAAAAGGTACAATTTTTTTAAAAGTAGTTATAACATTAAAATATTAACAAATTAAATTTAAATATCATAAATGTAAACAACTTTTTTCCGAGTATGAAAATCTTTTAAGTATTTTGAAAGCTACCCAATTTCAAGGTCTAAGACAATGTACAAACATATAGTTGATGGAAATTAATATTTTCGCGAAATTTTCATATATTGTGAGAACTTTATGTCCAAATTACATAAGTAAAACTATCAAAATTTGCAAAAATCCATTAAAATATAAACATCAAATTTTTAAATAAGATCATATAAAAATTTCACACACAACACAGTTCCCATTACTGGCTGATGGCTTTCCCCAAAGTAATTGCTAACAGGCCTTTATAGCCAATGCACGCCTCACTACTACGTTTGATTTTCCTGTGCAAGTAATGCCTATGCCACTAGTGTGAGAATCGTAAATTTTCAATTACGAACACATTTTCTCATTTTTTTTAAGCTAAAATTATTGAGAATTAACTTATTCTTTTACAAGCACTGTCACGCATGCAGCAGAAAAAAGACAAATTTTAAGTCATTAAGAAAACCTCACATTTTTCGAGTATAATACTGCAAGCGCAAACTGACACAAGAAATAACGATGACCACTAACACGTACTTCAGGCAAAGTATCAATTTGATTAAGCATCAAGTTTCGACATATAACCCTCAGATACGATACAAGCAAAACACAGAATTCAGCAGTACAGAACGGACCTAACCAAACGGGTTTAAATGGGTGCTACTTTATTCCACAATTCTAAAGTTTCGTCATATGATCTCCCGCAAGTTTTCAACTTCATGTTATTATTTTATCCTTGCAGACCAATGATACCTACACCAACAAACGGCAAAAAGAGGATATCAGTGTAGCCAACATAGGCAAACAAGAAAATCTTGACCCCAGAGTGATTGAAAGGACCCACGAAACAGTAAACGAAACATACTTCACAAATATATATCTAATTCTAAAACAGATGACAAAGGCTGTGTCAAATATATAGATTGATTGATACTTGAAAGTCCCTATAAAGATATTTGTAAGCTTAATTTGTGGCATCACAACCACATTGAAAATTGATATTGCATAGGTAATAGGTAATAAGGAATGTTGGAAAATACAGCATTTACTGTCACAGTCTATGCTTACCACAAGCTACTCTACCACCAGCATTTCCAGTAGTTTTGCTAAGCTCATGACCACCTACACAAGAGAAGGAAGAATAATAACGTGCTTTGTAAGCTGAAAAACAATGCAAGCTTTGACATAAAATAATGAATAGCTGTGATATGTAATCCAAGGAAGGAGAAATAGAATAGATCAAGATCATCTTATGTTAGCAAGGAACATGAACGAGAGGAAGACACAACTTAAGTTAGTGGGCCCTACGTAAATGATGGTGAGATTTACTATAATTTTTCTCTCCTAATTACTAACATGAAAGGATCCAAATCCAAACGGAATTATGACAGAATATCATAAATGGATTATCAATGACGCAGATACCAAGGAATACAAACAGATTAGTGGGATACCTTTCCCAAGATCATCAGGATCACCATGGACAACAACAGCTCTTCCTATGATGGAGTTTGGTCCAGTGAGAGGAATCTGTGCATATTTAATAACTTATTAAAAACTGAAACTTCTAAGTCTTGGTGTCAACCTAGAAGAATTCATCAAAGATTTTGATTAGGAGATGAATAACATACCTGACTGTCAGTAATAGAGAAGCTGACAGTACCTGAGTTACACAATATGAGCAAACCATTTTAAAATAAAGACCAAACAAGCATGTGGTATGATAGGCAAAATAAACAAGTTCTTTCAGAGATGAATTATCACCAAAATAGAAAGTAAGTAATCTTGATTACCAACAATCTTTTCAAAACATGGAAAAGTTTCTTGTAGAACCTCCAGATTATCTGTTAACTATTTAATCAATTACTTCTTTGTAATGCTAAAAGATTATTATTTTTTAACACCAGGATTGTAAAAATAATCAGAAATCTAAAAATTGGAATCAGATGAATAAAGGTGTGTTTGGAAATCCGTTTAATTGGCGTTGAGCAGAAGTTTTGCACTTTCCAATGCATAACCGTAAAAGCAATGTGAGTGTTGGATTGGGTTGAGCGTGGGTTTAGTTGGGCATGGAACTGACATCCAAACACACTGGCATTACATATCAAATAGAAGAAATGAAATAGATGGGTGTGCTTTTTGATTATTTCAGATGGATTACATATCAAATAGAAGAAATCCAAACACACTAGCATTATATATCAAATAGAAGAAATCAAATAGTGTTGGATTGGGTTGAGCGCAGGTTTAGTGGGCGTTCTTTTTGATTATTTCAGATGAATTGGAATCAATACAAATCAAATAGTAGAAACAGAAAAAATTTGGATAAGCCATACCATCATCACCAACATTGACATTCCCTAGATCACCAGCATGACGATTCTCATCTTCAGGCGCACCATGCTCCTTGCCATTAGGATTGAAATGTGCTCCTGTAAGCATGGAAAAACAAAATCAAAATTGAGCCTTGTAATATACTACTAAATGATATGATTTCATAATCCAGTTGCTTTATAACAGATTTTATTGCTTGGAAATTTCAATCTCAAGGAAATATTCATTTCTTTTCATTAAAGCAAAGTGAGAGTTTACAATTTGTTCCAGCTCAGTAATGCTTCAGAGTATAAAAAATGATTCGGTTTATTGTCTAAAGACTATACCAGTTGACAGGCAACCATTGGTAGTGTCGCCCAAGGCATGGACATGGAAGCCATGTAGACCAGGCTTAAGACCAGCAACAGTTCCAGTTACGGTGGTTGGGCCTGGACAATTCACAATATATGTTACTTGATTTGGCTTAGTACAGTACATCAAAACAAAATCATACTCGCTGTTGAAACTTACCATTTCCCTCCTGACTGAAGAAAATAATTCCAGTAACACCCTCACTGCTGCCAAGAACTGCCACAGCCTTCACCATTGCTCAATGTGATCTGAACAACAAAACAGCTATTTAAAACAAAACATCTAAGACATGCACAAGCTCATTAGAATACACAGGCGTGACATGAGATATAGTATCACGTGAGAACTCCAGGTTATTATGATAAATAAGAACAATAAATACAGACCATTAGATCATATTTAAATAGTAAATACCAAAAGATTTGTACATGACTTTTTTAGGTAGTGATTTGACACAACCAAGTCATTCAACCGAGTTACGTGACACCCTAAACACAAATGATCTTATAAAACTTTCGATTCCGGTATAATTATGTTCAATTGCTTAAGTTTCTGATGTTAATTCCAAATATGATAAGGAATTTATTGAGTTGGCTGCATGTAAATAGAGATTATCATGTCAAAAAGCAAAACCTCAAATTCCAATTACACAAACTAGCTGACTATTCAGTAGATCAGTCTAAAAACACCAAACAAAACGTGCAAACCAACATGAGTTCAACAAAATAAATAAATAAATAAACAAAAAAAAATACTAAAACTATTTTCATTTCTGAAAACGAATCCGAAGCCGCTGAGCTAAAACAAGACGTATAGGCTTCTTAAATATTATTTTGCTTCTCACGAATCTCTCTCTTTCTATTCTTCAACTCTTCACTCGTCCAAAGTAATCGAAGGAAAAAAATAAAAATAAAAAATAAAGATGCGATCACCGTCGTTGAACAAAAACATAAGCGATCTGCGCATAATCGAAGATAAAATACAAAAAATAGAAATAGATATTTCGGAGGAAAAATAAAAACGAAACGGAATCGAGGATCATCAGAGAGAATATTGAAGAAGCGAAAAAGAGAAGTAATCGGCGAACGGGAGAGGGAGCGATGAGAAAGAAGAGAAGCACTGCATACCTCAGGGCACCCCTTAGACTGAGAAGAGAAAAGGAAGAGTCTAGAAGCAGAAGAAGACGAGATGGAAAGCAGTGAGGTTTGCTGTTTTATATTTATAGCTAGTGCGGTGTGTGAGCACGAGGTCCTCGACCACTATTAGCATTCTATCTATCAACTCACTTACTCCCTCACCTACCATTTGCCACCTCATCGCGTTGCTAATGTATCTGTAGAATCGGATATTGATCCTCACAGTTAATAAAAAAAACTGGAAAATGTCCTGTTTAATAATCTTACCAGTTACCATTCATAAATTTATTTTTATACTTTATATATTAAATTTGGTAAAGATCTCTAATTTTTTCTAAATTAGGAGAGAATCTTTTTCTATATAGAATCTATGGATTAGATTCTTAAAAAAAAATCAATTACATTTTTTTGTTTTTAAAATTTTTTAATTTTGTGAATTTTACTTTTAAATAATTTTTTTTGAGAATTTTATTCCTTAATTTATAAAATATTGCGAATTTTGTCTCTACATTAAAAATTGTCACAATTAAAACCTTTTTGTGGTAGTTTTTTTTTCTTTAAATCATCACAATTAAAATAATTTTGTGGCGACTTTTTTCTTTAAACTATTGCAATTTTTTACGTAGGAACAAAATTTACAATATTTTGTAAATTGAAAGGCAAAATTTGTGAAAAAATTATTTGGAGACAAAATTTACAAAATTGTAAAACTTTGAGACAAAAGGTGTAATTAAACTAAAAAAAAACTGTGTGAATTTTTTTTTACTTTGATTTTTATGTATTTTAGTAAAATGTTTATATTGTTAATTAAGCAGTAGTTATTCTAAATGATTTTTTAAATAATTATTATTCGAAATTAATAATTTTATCATATATAATAATTTATAGTTAGATAATAATTAGTACAAGGATATGTATCCTCATTAGTTAGTTTGGTTGTCAGTTTTCGATTTAATCAGTGTGTTGGTCACTTCGATCAAGTTCTGACAACACTAAGACTTAATTGTCATTGTGGAAAAATTAAATTTTTCTAAACTAAATATGTATATGTATGTATATAATAACATATCTCTAAATGTAAGGGTGGCAAACAAGCTAACCTATTTCATCTTATCACTAACCCGCCGAAAAGGACAGAACAGATTAACCCATTTTTGTAAAGTGGGTTAAGAATTTTAATCTGCATCATTTTGTGATAGGTTAGTGGATTAGGTCGCAAAAAACAAAACAAAAAAAATTGAAAGTGTGATGATGGGTTGGCATATCAATTAACTGAAAAATAAAACTAAAACATAAACAAAAATTATAAACTACTATTAACATAATAGCTATTAATTAATATTAAAAAAAAAACAAGTTGGCAAAGTATCTCATTTTGACCCACCTCCAACTTGTTTCTTAGTGGGTTAGTTAGGGATAGGACAAAATGAGCTGGTGGGATGAATGTCCACCCCACTAAAAAAATGGGTTAAACAAATTGACCCGATGGATTTAGCCTATTTTGCTACCCATATTTGTACTTTTTAATGCATTGAGTATTTGTAATTGAAAATGTTTGAAATCATTGTGCTGAGAATCACATTGATAGTAAGGCTGTTTAAGTGAAAACATGTATCAATAAGTATATTTAATATTTTGTAATAAATAAAAAAATTAAATTTATTATTTTAAATGTTATTGAAATATATTTAATATTCATTAATTAAATAAAACAATTAGATAACTTAAAGCTATTAATTTGTCATTAAAAAAGATTTGGAATTTAATTATAATGTATTGATAGTGTAAATATGTTTTAAACTATCATCTAAGATCTAATCATAAGTTGTCATGTGTGATAAAAATAAGATTATTTACAATATAAAATTTTTACAATGTCAAAATTAAACTTATAAAATAATTATTATCACTTTCCATCTTTGTTTTACGTACATTTAGAGAGTAAAAATGTATTAATGTCAACATTAATCTTCAATATTTTATTATAGAATAAATAAGAAAATATAATATTTTATTTTAAACATTATTGAAATATATTTAACATGTATGAAATAAAAAATAAATATATAAAATAAATGTTATTAATTAATAATTAAAAATATTAGAAATAATTATTATCACTTCCAAATTTCATTTTATTTACATTTGGAGAACAAAACAATGTATCAATGTTAAAACTATCAATGTTTTTTGGATAACCATGTTATTGGTGCAAAGTATCTACCAATTTTGTCGATAATTAATCTCTACCAAAAAACCTAGCTGGCCACTTTAATGGGGTCTCCCCTCTCAACTAGGTTTTTTCTATAACACCCCTACTTTTATATATTAAATTATTCTGTATGTTTAAAAAATAATTTAAGTCATAAATGTATTTAAAACAATTAATAATAATTTTATAAATTTTTCTAGAATTTATTGAGATTTTTTGTAAAATGACAAAAATACTCCTGGTTAACTGTGGGAACCAACCAGAGACTTTTTGACCTCAAAATATTTTGAAAATTTTATATTAAGTATCTCTCATTCTAAAAACTTTATTTTGAAAGAAAAGTAGTGAAAAATATAACAATCTTATTTCAATTCTTCCACTGATTTTTTTAATATTTAGCAATGCAATTCTGAAAAATCAGAAAGGAATTTTAAAATTCTGACTCCTATTGTTTTGCTCAAAATTTCAAGATCTATTTAATCGTAATTTTTAATAATTTTTCCGAGCCAGAACCCAGAGAAATTAGAAAATGATGATTTTGTCCCTATTTCTCAATATTAAAGGCTAACATGAGAAAAAGATTCAATTGACATTAAAATGTCAATTTGAGCTTGGAATTATGTCATATATATTAAAATATAATTTTGAAATTTTTTAGAAATTTTCTAGAATTCTTATGTAAAATAACCAAAATGCTCTTAGTGTCTGATAAGTCAGCCAATACTGGTTTAACATCCAAAAAGGGTGAAAATGGTAATTTTAGTTTATTTATGGGTAAAATATTTAATTTTATAATTTTTATAAAAATTTTGGTATTTATTGAATTAAAATGGATTTTCTAGCTTAAAAATACAAAATAAATACATATAATTTGAAAAAAATTAATAAAAAATAAAATTAATTATTAGAATTTTATTTTTGATGAAAAATAATGTATTTGTCCAGTTTTACATTTAATTTCATTTTTTTTATATTAAAAGCTAATTTTTCAAGTTTAAGCGTTTTTATCGGTACCGGTTAATTCACCTACAGATCAAAATTGGTACATGGGAACTTGGGACAGCTGGTGGAGCATGTCCCCAAGCCTAGGAGAGGTGATTCAACACCCGAAATGGTGTATGTGTCCCTAAATTTAAATTAAAAACAAATTTAAAACTTGATTTATTGCATAATTGCTTATGTCATTGGTGGACACCTAAGACCCCTTCCTCTTCTATAAATAGCCCCTTCCTCCTTCAAATTTTCAGCATCTCCTCTTCCTATCCAAGCTAGAGAGCTTCTCTTTCTAAAGTTTTCTCTCTCTAAAATATTTTTATCTAGTTTTATGTTAAAATTTTGCTAGTTTTCAACTAGTAGAATTTCTCCTACTAGAAGCTTTGCACCAACAATTGCATCCTCTTCATTAACTATCTTAGAGGTAATGGGAAGAGTGGGGTTGGTTCTAAATTAATGTCACTTTGCATATTGGTAGGAAGGGTTTTCTCCTAAACCCGTTTAGGCTTAAGTTTTATTATTTTTATTATTGTTTAATGTTAAAGATTAATTTTGCTAAGTTGTTACTCTGCTCAAATTTAGATTATTAAATCATAGTTACTAAATTATTACTCTGTTCAAATTTAAATTATTAAATTATACTTGCGAAGCTGTTACACTGTTTAATTTTAGAAAATTAAAATGCATTTGCTAAGTTGTTACTCTGCTTAAGTTTAAAAAATAAAATGTATTTATTTAGTTGTTATTTTTCAAAATTTTAGTAATTAAACTATAATTACTATGTCGTTATTTTGTTTTGATATTGTGCAAATTTCTGCAATATAAGGCAGAAATGTTGATTGTACTGGTACTCAAATTAATTGAGACCAGAGAAACCTTTGTTTGAGAAGTTAGAAAGTGATAAATTAGTGAGTAATGTAAAACAAGTGACATGCAGTAGCATGACATCCTGCTAGGAAAGCTACGATTTGGTACACCGCGGGATAAATGGTAGGGACCCATGGTTAGGTCTAGAGAGTATGATATCGAGTGGTGAGCGTCCTAATGGCCAAGGTAGCGCTCTTAAGCTAGGACAATCACTTAACCAACTTGATAACCCTGACAACTGCTCAGTATCACCAGGATTGGTGAGAGTATACCTCTATAAATGAATATCCTAAATTGTTATTTTCTTCCTCAATAAGGACGAGGACTATACCATGAGATGATGTTGAGAGAGGTATATGTACTCCTAGTCACTTCCTAGGTTCTATTGAGAACTATTACCCACTAATGGGAAGTATGGATCATACCTAATCAAGGGTAGTCTGATACAACTTAGAATGAACCTTAGGATCCCTTTTGTTGTCAGTTGTGTTTTATCTTTATTTTATGGTATATTTCTTACCATACATGTAAAAGTGATTTTAGAACAATACACCTCACTCCATTATTTTCTTCTGTGTATGATTGATCGTGATTATTGAAGATGACATTAACGTGTCGAGATACTGAGCACGAGTTAGAGGACATCTCCACAAGGGAGGACCTAAAGACTTATAGTATTTTTCTTTTTGTATGAGGATATGGTAGATGAACACTGCTCTGTATAGGATCTTTTCAATGTACATATTGGATTAGATAGTGTCTATCTTTTGATGTATTTTTTTTAGTTTTCAGTATTATCAAACCATGATGTATAGTTTTATGATATATATGTATATATAGTCTTATCTTTCATCTTTTACTACCATTTCTAAATTCTGTTAAGTTTGGATTTTTTTTTAAGTGGAAAAATTTTACACGCATTTTCATTTACTTAAAATTAATAACTAAATTAATATGAATTGTATTTAATATGAATGGGTGTTACATTTTCCATCTATAAGATTTGAACCTAAGACCTTACTTAAAAGATCTAAGCCCAGTTTGACTTGGACCAACGACATGTTGGTTCTTAAATCGTCAATGTTTTATAATAGAATAAATAAGAAATTTTAATCTTTTATTTAAAATGTTATTGAAATATCTTTAATATTCATGAATAAAATAAAATAAATAGATAACTTAAAAGTTATTGATTTTCATTAAAAATAATTTGAAATAATTATTATTCATTTTAGTTTTATGTATATTTAGTGAATAAAAATTATAATAATGTTAAAAGAGTAAACCATCAAATTGGTCCTTGAAGCATTACTTTTTCTTCTAAATAGTCCTTAAACTAATGAAATTGTATAAGTAGTCTCTAAAGTATTATTAATCATGCTACATAATCTTTCAAGTATTGAAAAATTCTTCAAATTAGTCCCTGACCAAGGACTAAATTAATGGATATTCAATACTATAAGGACTACTTATCTAATTTCATTAATTAAATGACTATTTAGGAGAGAGAGTGATACTTTAGGGACTAAATTGATGGTTTATTCAATGTTAAAATATTCAACATTTTATTAGAAAATAAATGAGAAAATTTAATCTTTTTATTTTTAATGTTATTGAAATAATATCTTCAATAATATTTAATTAAATAAAATAATTAGACAAGCAAATAAAGAAATTAAATATTATTTTGAATGGTATTAATTCGTCAATAAAAGGAAATTTCAAATAATAACCATCTCATTTGACAACGACTGACTAGTTTCTAGAATCTCATCATTGTTGGGTTATCGAGGTGAGATCTTGGGTTGTAGAAAGATTTTTTTTTGATGGATCAGGCTCTTTTTCTTGTGTTTCCATATGCTTCTCACGGTGAGATGGTTGTGAGTAGGGGTGAGCAAGGGACTGGTTTATATTTGTCCCTACCCGACCCGAAATTTTGAACGGGACATTTTTTCAAACCCTGAATCCGATTCGATCAAGACCCGAAAGACATGGGACAAGACCGAGTCAACCCGACTTTCTAACATAATATATCAATCTTAACATTATGTATAGTTAAATTGTAAAATAAAATAAGTATAAACTTAAATTAAGATACATTTTATAATATCTATTTTAAAATAAATAATATCATTATAAATATGATATCATGTTATACATAATATTATCTATTAAATTAAAAAAAAATTATTATTAATACACAATTGTTCAAAAAACTTACTACGTTTTAACAAAATATAGGACACCAAACCGGGTTGAGACGACCCGAAGCATAACTCGAGCCCATCCTTAATATACACCGGGTCTAATTTCAAAACCTGAACCCGTCAAAATCAACTTCGAACTGGGCTAGGTTCGCAGGTTGGGTTGGGTCATGCTCACTCCTAGTTGTAAGACTAGTGATTCTTATTAACTTGGGGTGCGGTTTGAGTTTTGTAGCACATTTTAGGCTAAGGTAGTTGTTGCTTATGCTTCTAATTGCTTCAATAGGTTAGCAAAAGAAAATTGATCTAGGTTGTTCTAAATTGAATAAAGATGAGAATTAATCATTCTTACAGATGACGCCAGCGTTCTGTTATAGCCCAAGATAGTTTACATGTGCCTCTCATGAACCTTCAAGTTGGTCCTAGGAAATGGGAGGCCACTTACAAGAATTATAACGCTTAAGTCAGTGTAAGTCAAGGTATAGATGGATAGGATAAAAGACGTATATGCATGGAGTGTGGAGCTTTGTTGCCTTTATAGGCCTCTTTTGATATGATACATTGAGATAAAGTGGTTATCTTTTGTATGATAACACTATTATCATCTAAACCTTTGAATTATCCTTAGTTGCTAGGAACACTACTGTTAAAACTATTGGAGTCTATCTTGGACCTTGCGGGGCTAGATTATGTGTGTACTTAAATAGGGTAATTCGGCCTAATTCGGCCTACGCTGGGCCAACTCCAAAATATAAACAAATATTATTGAATTTGACATATACATTATACCCCCAAAATGTAATTGATACATTAATTTAAACCATGTAGGAAATAAAATTATAATAAAAGATAAAAATAATTAGTTTTTAAATTATGTATTAATATTCTTATAAATATTATTACACTCTTAGAAAATTTAACAAAATATTGACAATGTTTTTACCAAACACAAATCATAAAGCACCACAGTAAAAATATAAATCCAATCTATAATTAATATATATATATTTTTACATTATCATAATAATTGATAACATTTTTTTATAAAATATGATACACTAAAAAACATAACCTATTTTACTCTAACTCTTTCCAGTAACTAAATTACAAAATCCATTTTAGGAAAGTTTGTGAAAAGAATAAATTTGGAACAATCAACTTGAATTGTATCAAAAGTTAGAACGATCGGACATTTTGGAATTGTCAATATCTTCTTCCAATTCTTTGCGAGATTCATCCCACAATTGTGTTTCAATATCCAACTTCTTGATTTCTGCAAGTCCACGCTCAACTGCAAAGGGATAGAGTACTAAAGATCATGTTCAAACTAGAAGCCTTAACACATTTGCGAGAGAAGTTTATCGATTTACTAACCACAACATACTAGTAAAATGATAATTCTGAGTCTTTTAGTGTGCTATAGCCCATGCTATTCCTAGGTAGAACCACTAACTTTGGCAGGATATATACTAGAGTATATCTTTTAATCTTCATAGTAGAAGACATCGCCATAAATGATAACTTAGTTTAAATGGAAATACATCACACATTTATCTATTACTGTTTTTCTCTTGACACATAAAATAAATCATATAAGTGACAACATAGGGCAAAACTACAATAGCAAAGGCTTAATTTTCACAAAAAATGAATATGGTAGAATCAATATTGTATTGTAGGTAAATTACAATGGATGGGAGGAAAAGATACCATCAACTGCATCTTGTGAGGTAGGAGTCTTTGAGTTATGATTGATCCAATACTGCAAACGCTCAGTTGCTATGTCAGGCTCTATTTGACGCGTTTTTGCCCTCCTCCAAAGGTAAGTAAGCCAAGCCTAAACAAACATGATAGACAAAAGTCCATAGATAATCAAACACAGCTGATGTGAACATGTTCGGAAAAGAAAATTCTAAATAAGCTCCATACAGTTAAAATTTGGGTTAAATATATAATTTAGTCCCTATACATGTCGCGGATTCTCAATTTAGTTCCTATACAAAAAAACTTATTAAATTGGTTCTTATATGTGTTGCGGATTCTCAATTTAGTCCCTATAATACAGGGACCAAATTAAGAATGTGTTACACATATAGGGACTAAATTAAGAATGCGCTGCAGTTATAAGGACTAAATTAAGAATGAGCTACATATATAGGGACTAAATTAAGAATATATAAACGACGTTATGATGATAGGAACCAAATTGAGAATTCGTGACATGTATAGGGATCGATTTAATAAATTTTTACATATAAGGACTAAATTGAGAATTTGTAATACATATAAGGACTAAATTATATGTTTAACCTAAACTTTGAATCCTTCTTAATAAACCCCCACAAGAAAAGAAAATAAGAAAAAAGTTATTTTCACTATTGTATGTATAAAATTTTGAATATAGAGAATAAAGTGAAAATAAAAGTGATATTTTTGTAAGTAAAAGTGAAAAAATAAAAAGGGAAATATTTTCTTAAACAAAACGCCTCCTAAATTTATAGATATTTTCTTCAGTTTTCTTCCAAGTAATTATTTGGAAACACATTTTTCAATATTCATTGATCTCTTTCATTCTGACGAAGTTGCTCGAGCTTTAGCAGATAATAAGTCATATATACAATAAGCTTGTTCTAAGATACAAATTCGATTGCTTGTTAATTTTCTTCCTTTTCCTTCCCCATGCCCCCGATCTCATTAACAAATGTTTTTTACATTCAAATTCTTGCTTCTATTGTTAACCGCTTCATAACAAAATGAATGAATTTTGCTTGTTGTAAGACTACTATTTAGTTATTGTAATTAAAACTTTCCAAATCACCAAATTAAAAATGAAAGGCCTAATTAAGTGACCACAAATATATTTTTCTTTTTCCATGAAGTATATCAAGGAGGAGGATGAGAAGTGATTAAGGAGGATATTATAAAAAAAATGTACAAAAGTAAAATAATGAAGAAACACAATGAAAATATTGTTACATGTACCTGTTTAAAAGATACATCTTCAGCCTCTTCCTGGCTCAATTCTGAAAAAAAAAGACTTATCTTTAAATGAAGTATGTAACATCAATCTAACTTAAGAATATAATATTTTTAAATGCCATTTCAGGTTGTATGATAGTGTCAATATGAATCAAGTTACAAACATGCAAGTTGTGAGGACGATACTCAAGGTAGACAAAACATGTAGCATAAGATTGAATGATTAAGACTATCCCTCTTACCTCTTTCATTCTCACCTAACACACTCCATATCATATATATTCAAAAAATTATAATAAACTCAAGTCCCACAAGTTGTTCTTCTTAACAGGTTGCAAAGCATAACTCAATGTACTATCACATAATATTATAACTCCACTAGGACTTAATCTCAACTTTTTACCACATGATCAAGGAAAATGCAAAGTGTGGCTCGAAAAACTTACCAAATGCATCACATTGCCCTTCAATTGGTAGTTTTAGGTCATCTACACCAAAAAATCAAGACAAAAGTTAAACCATACATATAACGATCTTTGAGAGAATGAATACCACAGGTATCGATTTAAACAACTCTTAATAATAGGATTCTATGGATTCTCTCCCATCTTTTATTTCTTATTTAGTAAAGGATGTAAAATACCTAATTATTAAGCAGAGCGAACATGTGATACTCTACACTCGCTTGATATCAATTTGGACAAATGTAAAAGAGAAATAGCAAATATACACATAAACAATATATCTACTATCAATTTTTCATTTTAAAAAGAGTAAATTACACTAACACCTCATGAGATTTTTTGAAATTGTACAAAATTCCATATTTTTCTAACGTTTACAACAACTTCCCTTATAGAGATACACAGTGTAATGTTTTTCAAATAATTAAGGGGTGTTAGTGAAATATATAAGGAGTGTCAGTGTAATAATTTTCAAACAATTAAGGAAGTTAGTGTAGGAGTAAAAAAATGAAGGGTATCGAGTGAAATTTGACAAAACCTTAGGAGGTATCAGTGTAATTTACTCTTTTAAAAAATTAAATTTGAATCACTCATTAAAAACACTTGTTATTTATAAATTGCATATTCATGCACAAAATTTACAACACATTGTTATGATTAAGCCCAGTAAGGAAAAGCGAGAAGACCTAATAGTGCTGCCTAAAGCTAAAGCCCAATAGATTACTGAGAGTATTAGGCACAAGAAGATCATCACCAAGCCAAAGAAATGGATTGACTATATTCATTATAAATAATTAGCTAGCTTATGACTTAGCAGGTTTCTAGAAAAGTTTGTTAGGATTCTATTAGAATGCATTTGTGGTTTGTTAGAATGAAGGCGTATAGATTGATAGAGAACGACAACTTTATATAGCCTTGTATGACCCATTGATGGGGTAATGAGAATCTAGTCCATTCTTCCCTACTATTTTTCCTTCTTGGAGGCTCTTTGTCCTTGAATTCACAGAATTACTGTTTTATCACTAGTGATTTCGTTGACAGCGTTCCCTCTTGTTTTCCATCACCCCTAACACTCGTCCCTCTAATAAGCTCGAGGAGCTTGTTCAACAACTAGCCCAGCTTTAGATCACCTTCTCCTCTAAGATGTACGATGTATGTAATTGGGTTGCTGCTTTGGAAGGTCGTTCTCCTGCCAGATCCCATGAGGCAGCTCATTCCGCCTACAATTCTAAGTTGGCACATAAGCATTTTTTGAAGTTAGATGTTCCCAAATTCAAGGCATGAACCCTGTGGTTGGATCTTTAAAATCTCTCAGTTTTTTGACTATCATAATACAGCAAAAGAAGAACAAATTATTGTGGCCTCATTATATTTAGACGGAGCTGCTTTCGCCTGTTATCAATGGATGTATAAGAATGGCCAGATCCTTTCCTAGCGACAATTCCTCTGTGCTTTGGAGACTTGTTTTGCACCCACTGCTTATGACGACCCAAGAGGTAAACTGTTCAAGCTGACCCAAACTTCATCAATTAATGCTTACCTTAGTGAGTTCGAGGCCTTGGCTAATTGTATTGTTGGGCTAACCCTCGTTCCCCCCCTCCTCCCCACCAAATTTTTGTTGAGCTATTTTATTTCTGGTCTCAAACTAGAGATTAAGAAGGAGGTTTTTACCCAATAGCCCATTACTTTATCACAAGAGGCAGGGCTTGCTAGATTGAATGAATAAAAGTTGTAGGATTTGTTCCGTCATACTCGCTCGAGGTTGCTCCCTTAATGGTCCAATCTAAATCTATTGGGTACATTCATCTGTCCTACCTTGGAGTTATTCCTGCCAAAGTCACTTCCTCCTCTGCTCACAGCCCCACTGCCTAAACCACGTTATAAACAGCTCACAGAGGAGGAGATAGTAGATTGGAGGGAGAAGGGTCTTTATTTTAACTATAATCAGAAGTATTCGTGGAATCATAGGTGTCAAGCTCGTATTTTTCTTGTTGGTAGCGGAGGAAGATGATGACCTACCCTGGCACTATCCAGGGGATCCATTGGGGAATTTATAAAATAATGAAAAGGAATTCTCTCAAGTAATGAAGGCTCAATCTGCCCAACTTTGTCTCAAATCTCAATAAGAGTCGAGCTTTAAAGACTCTTCATGTAATGGCCCAAATTTCGCAGCATCAAGTCCAAATTTTAGTTGACAATGGTAATACCCATAACTTCATCCAACAAAGAGTGGCACAAGCATTAGGCCTTTATTGTAGCCCAACTTCTTTGTTAAAGGTGTTGGTTGGTAGTTATGAAGAACTCACGTGTAATCGTGTATGTAAGGGGTACAACTCTTAATTCAGGGTCATCTTTTCATTGTGGATTTATATGTGCTTGAAATGAATGGATATGATATCATATTGGGGGCCCAATGGCTTAAACAAGTCGAGCCTGTTTCGATGGATTATCAATGCCCCACTATGAAGTTTTTACATGGGCCATGTTATGTTGAGTTGAGAGGAGATATATGTGCTAGTCCTACCCCCGTTAGTTATAATCAGTTACGGACTATCCGAGGGGATCATGGGGCCCATTTTTTCTCCCTGAGGGTGTTCAGACCAAACAATGTTATGCCACCAACTCACATCCCCTTGTTGCATCCCAACCCTAATATACAATAACTCCTCCACGAGTATGCGTACTTATTCAACGAGCCTACTCACTTGTCGCCGTCTCGTTTCTTCGACCACTCCATTCCACTGCTACTTAATTCAGCACCGGTGAATATCTGTTCTTACCAGTACCCCCATGCTTAGAAGCTTAAGGTTGAGGCCCAGGTTGCCAAATTGCTCGCCAACGGGTGGATTCAACCTAACATTAGCCTGTTTTCCTCTCTGGTTATGCTCCTCAAGAAGAAGGATGGCTCCTGGCGTATGTATGTTGATTATCGCGCGTTAAATGCCTTGACTATAAAGGATTGCTTTCCCCTACCCACGATTGACTAGTTGCTCAATGAATTGGTCTCTGCTCGGGTCTTTTCCAAACTGGACCTGATTGTCGGGTTCCATCAGATTCGTCTTCAGCCACAGGACACCCCCAATAGTACATTTTGGGCTTATGACAGACACTACGAGTATCTTGTCATGCCTTTCGGGCTATGTAACGCCCCAGCAACGTTTCAGGCAACGATGAATGATATATTTTGGCCCCTGTTGTGGAAACATGTCATTGTCTTCTTCGATGACATTTTGGTCTATAGCAGCCTCCCACGAGTTACATGGAGAGCACTTAACACAGGTTTTTGAGATTTTGACTCAGCATCAGTTTTTCCTAAATCCTAAAAAATGTTCCTTTTGTCAGTCCCAAATTGCTTACGAAGGCCATGTCGTAACCAAGGGGATAGGTACTTCGAATCCTTCGAAGGTCAAGGCAATTGTGGATTGGCCGACCCCTACAACAATTAATTTTTGGGTTTATCTAGATTCTACCGGAAGTTCGTCCGAGGCTATGCAGCCATTGCTCATCCGCTAACCAATTTACTTAAGAAAGATAATTTTAGATGGTCCATTAAGGCTCAATAATCATTTGAGGCCTTGAAGCAGGCGTTGGTGAGCGCGCTTGTCTTGGCCTTACTCAACTTTTTCAACCCTTATATTGTTCAGATAGATGCTTCGGGATATGCTATGGGTGTTGTCCTCCTCCAGTCCGGACATCCTATGGCCTACTTCAGCAAAGTGTTTTGTCCTCACATCTCTAAAGCTTCCGCTTATTTGCGCAAACTTCATGCCATCCCTAGTGCGGTGAACGGTTCGCCACAGTATGTATTGGGGCGATTTTTCATCATCCAAACTGATCATAGAAGTTTAAAGGAACTGTTATCTCAAGTTATTCAAACTCCAGAACAACAACATTACGTTTCCAAACTTTTAGGCTATCATTATGAAATTTAATATATGCCTTGGAAGTCCAACGTGGTGGCTGATTCTTTGTCAAGATTGCAGAGTCAAATATGGCAGAATTCCACCTCCTTTCTGTTGGGAATGGTAACGAGGTAAGGTGAGTATGGGTAGTAACTACTCATCTTGCTGGATAGCAACTTGGCCCGTTATCCACACTAGTATCCATTAGGTGGATACTTGCGAATTTTTTTTAATATTCACGAGTATCTATGGTTATCCATGGATACTTTCTAAAATATAAAAAAATTCAACAAATTTATTTTGTGTACGGTGAATAGTCATAAGATATTGCAAATATTATTTTAAATTTATAAATTAAAGAGTTGTTATTTAAAATAATTACTTTGATTATAGATTTTATTAATTCTAACAACTTTTCTTAAAAAAAAAGGGATTAAAAGCCCATAAATTTATGTTTTTTTTTCTTTTGTAATATGATTATATAAGATTTCTTCCATAGTAAACAATCATTTTGTAAATTTAGGACAAATTTTGTGTAATTTTATTTATATTAATATATAAGGATATTTAAGTAAATATACAATGGTAAGTAGCGGGTATTCGTGGGCACGGGTACCATGATACCCTATGTCTTCTCTGTTAATCAACGAATATGTCCGTTTAAACTATCTGCGAGTATCCGTTAAAACAACTCATTTTCTACTTGTGACAGATTTTATCTGCAGATATGCACGGGTGCAGATTTTTTACCACCCTACTCTCTGTTCCCCAATTCCTCTTCTTGGACGAACTCAAAAGTGATTTGCAATCTGACTCAACCTTTTGAGAATTGCGTGAACAATGTTAAAGGATCCTAATACCTTTCTTGGCTTTAAACTCATTGATACGTCAGGGTAAGATTTGGGTCAGCCTTTCCTCTCGCTTCAAACATCTTTTGCTTAAGGAGTTTCATGAATCTCCTATCAGGGGCCATGTTGGTGTTACCAAAACCATGAAGCGTTTAGCAGAGAATTTTTTCTAGCCAAACATGAAGTAGGACGTTTAGCTCTTTATCTCTCAATGTGTGGTTCGACAATAGACAAAAGTATTGCTCGAGGAAGCCAGGTGGGTTATTGTAACCTCTCCCCATTCCCAATAATGTTTGGGAGGACATCTTTATGGAAGTTGTTACTAGGGCTGCCTCCTTCCCATGGCTTCATAGTTATTCTTGTGGTGGTTGATCGTTTTTCTAAAGGCATCCATTTAGGTGCACTACCTACGAATTTCACTGCCTACAAGGTCGCAAAGCTATTTGTATCTATGGTGTGTAAGCTTCATTGGTTGCCCAAGAGTTTGAATCGGACTTAGACCCCATCTTCATCGACCGTTTTTGGTTCCATCTCTTCAAGTTTAGTGGCACACTACTTTGCATGAGTTCTTCTTATCATTCGCAAACTAAGGTGATGAATCGCACAATTGAATAGTATTTGCGTTCTTTAGCTCATTACAAACCATCTCAATGGTTTTGTTTCCTTCAATGGGACGAATTCCACTATAATAATTCTATGCACTCTACTTTTGATCTTTCTCCTTTTCAAGCAATGTATAGTAAATCGCCACCTTCGATCCCTGCTTATATCACTGGTGCTTCCTCAGTTACAGCTTGTGATTCGATTCATACATCATAGGATAAAGTGTTTTCCTTATTTAGGAAAAAATTGTCCAAGGCTTAAGTTCAAATGAAGGCCAATATGGATAAACACTATTGTGAGTTTCCTTGTGTTGTTAAGTCTTGGGTCTATGTTAAGCTTTAGCCTTATGGCCAGACATCATTATCAAGAGTTAAATACCATAAACTCTCCAAAAGGTATTATGGTCCGTATCGTGTTCTTAAGAGGATCAGATCTGGGGCTTACAAGTTGGCTTTTCCCTTCTACACCAAAATTTGTGATGTTTTTCATTATTCCCTCCTGAATCCTTATGCAGGCCCTTCACTGACTCAGATTGATCACATCCCTCCTCAGTACCTTGATAACTATCCTTTAATTTCGCTACTAGCTAGTCTGGATTCTCAAACCACTACAGTGAATGATGTCCCTACACGTCTGGTGTTAGTGTATTAGCACAGTTTTTCCCGTAATGACACGTCTTGGGAAAAATAGGATGAGTTTCAATCCGTTTACAACCTTGAGGACAAGGTTGATTTTGATGGGGGAGGTATTGTTATGATCAAGCCCAGTAAGGAAAAGCGAGAGGACCCAACAGTGCTACCTGAAGCTAAAGCCCAACAGATTACTGAGAATGTTAGGCCCAAGAAGGTCATTACCAAGCCAAATAAATGGACCAATTATATTCATCATAAATAATTAGCTATCTTATGACTCAACAGGTTTCTAGAAGAGTTTGTTAGGATTCTATTAGAATGCATTTGTGTTTGTTAGAATGAAGGCGTATAGATTTGCTAGATGACGCCATCTTTATATAGCCTTGTATGACCCAATGATGGGGTAATGAAAATCTAGTCCATTCTTCCCTAATATTTTTCCTTCTTGGAGGCTCCTTGTCCTCGAATTCAGAGAATTACTGTTTTATCACACATGCTAAATAATACATGATGACTGTATTTGCAGAAAAAAAAAGGAGTAATGTTTTTTCTAAAACAACTTGGTATAACATTTGATGTTTTTTTTTTATTTTTATGAAATATTTTTGACATATGTAGATATAACAAAGATAAAAATTAAATGAATGATAGAGATAAATGTATATGATATCTATGATCAAAATTTGATGTTCAACTAAAATATTTTAAAATTAGTGTATATATTATTAAACTTGGCACCTGAAAAACCAGCTTTCAATATATTTGGTCGCCTATGTTGAGCCAATGCAACTGCCAATGCTTCGTCTACCTTTAAAACAATTATTGATAGAGAAGAAATTTAATCATAACTTGAACAAGAAAAAATGGAGAAGTCAAAATAAGATTTTAGTGTAAAGTGCAATGTTGTTAACACAAAGTTAACCATAAAAACACTATTATAAAAAGTTGCGGATGGCTCTTTTCCTGCAATAGTTGAAGATGACTCAATTCCTATATCTAATTCATTAATTCTCCACAATGTTTTTCATCTCTCTAATCTGTCATGTAATTTGTTATCTATTAGCAAACTTACTCGTGACTTAAATTGTCTTCTTGTTTTTGACTCACCATCTTGCAAATTTCAAGAATTGAAATCAGGAAGGAAGAAGAAATGGTTATATTATATTTTTGGTCTTACTATTTATTTTCAAAATTCAATTTGATCTCACTATTTTTAAAATGTTCAATTTGGTCTCTCAATTTTTAAAACCGATGCAATGTTGTTCTTTCCATCAAATCGAAATGACGTCATTACAATTTACAATTAGAACCGTTGCAAAAAAATGTCGCTAATTACTGGCGGTTTTAAACCGCCACTATTTGCTTTTTAATTTATTAAACTTTAAAAAATTATAAAAGTTATGAAATAGTGGTAGTTAAAAATTGCCACTAATTAGTGATGATTTTTTAGCAACGTTTTAAAACCATCGCTAATTGTAAACTCTATCAAAATCATTTTAATTTGACGGAAAAGGCAATATTACATCGGTTTTAAAAATTAAGATATCAAATTGAACATTTTAAAAATAGTGGGACTAAATTGAATTTTAAAAATAAATAGTGAGATCAAAAATATAATTTAATCAAGAAGAAATTCTTGTGAAGAAAGGTAACATACGTTCAATTCATAATATTCTATTTAAACGTGAAGAACAGATTTCAGTATCTGCTATCATTTGAAGCAATAAAGGATATGCCTTCACATTTTTTAAAATAAGGATATAATAGAAACCTTTAGTGAAGCCAATTGCCGCAAACCTTGCTCGACAAAAAGCATGTTTTCAATATTTCCCTCTCCAGAAAGTTCCTTCAGGTCACGTTGATCTTCTGCATCCTCTAAATCGAGGTCTACCAGGTAGCACAAAAATTGAGGATAGATAAGTAACCAATGGAAAAAAAAATATAAAAGATTACAAGCAAACAGCTAAAACAAGAAAAAAAAAATCAAAAGTAATTAACGTTACCGGTTTCCTCTTTAGCTTTCTCTCCTGCGGCTAATACAACTTCAACCGGATTCGGAGCGAACATCGACCAGTATTTGAATTTTGCTTCAGCAATATCAGCATGAATACCTGGCATATATTTCAGAGCCATTAAATGTAATGTGAGATTTTTCCCTTTTTCTTTAAATAAAAGTATAATTTCTAAGCAATTGCATCAAAATGAAAATAAGTTCATAGACATGAAATTGTATTTTATTTTGTATATAAATATATAAATCTAACAGTTAGGTACTATTTCGGAAAAAAGAAAGTTGCCCAATTTCGGCGGGATTAAAATAATGTTTTGTTTTATATTCTTTTTATACTGCATCGACTTTTGTTTTATTTTTATTTTTAAAATTAATACCTAATTGATGAAAGTTAGCCTCAGAATGGAACAGTATAATATTTAGATTTAGATTTTGTAGTGTTGTTAGTAAATGATTATGAAGTATGAACTGAAGCAACATTCATTTTCCTTGAATATTCGTATTTCAAAATAAATAATATTTTTATAACTAAAAATTGAAGTAAGAATTATCACATTAACTTGAACACACAATTTTACATATAAAAAATATTAATTTTTAGAAGCTTTTTGAATACTATTTTCTTCACCTATCATTTTAGAAAAAAAATAATTTATTTTGTTTGTTATTTTAATTAGAATAATAAAAATATTAATTATTTTCAAATATTAGTTTTATCTTTCGATATAGCTACTAAATAAGTGAGTTTTGGAGACAATTTATTTCTTAAAATTAGTCGCTTATTTTTTAAAAATTATATTAATAAACTAATAAAAATAAACAATTAGTTTTCAAACGAGGTTGAGCCAAACATGTTTCAAAATAAAATAAAAAATTGAATGAACCCAAGGTAACTTAAAAATATTAATAAAATAAATCTTTAAACATTCTGATAAATATTATTAAATTATATTTTCTTATAATTAAGATTTCTACCAAACCTCGATCAAGATATATTTTGAAACGGATATTTATAATTAATATTATCAATTTTCCCTCAATGCTAAAAAGAATTTGCGCTCTGTTTGCGATTAAATGTGTATTATCAATTAGACATTTTTGCAATTACAAAATTTATTTCTATAACATGGTAAAAATAAAATAAAAAAATCATGGTGACGAGGTCTGCATTTTTTTTTTTGGGCACATGGTGAAATCTACACTTGAAAAGCAAGAACCTATATTGTAAGGACAAATTATGAAAAAAATCTCAATAACAAACCATGCCGGGTAAAAAGCATCTTAACATTGAACATACCTTCAAAAGTGCCTTATGGGCACTCAAATCATTGGCACTTTTTTATCTTTAATTTATGATAAAATATTGTCAATTAAAACAAATACTTATATTAGTAATATTTATTTTATTAGTTAGCAATACGTTATCGTAGGGACATAATTAAAGATCAAAAAGATATGTCGAGTCCGTTAAAAATCACGTATAAGAGGAACAATTTCATTATTCCGAAATCCGAACAAATTGTTTACTTCTTAAATTTTTTAGGAAATTAATATTTTCAGGATTTTTTTTTTTACTAAATCTGTAATTTTGGGTCAAACTCAGAGTATAAATTTAGACAAAATTTTTTAAAAAGTAGGCTTAATAGACAACTAATCTATAAATATTTAGAAGTAAAAAACTAAAACTAAAAAATTATAATAAATATCTTAAAACAAATTATATTAATATAAAAACAGTAACATATTATGTACAAAGGATTAATTTAAAACAAGAAATTTTTATAATTTATTTTTAACTTCAAAAATATAATATTTAAAATATTATATAATAATAAGTGAAAATGACTAATTTAAATTGTAATACAAATAAAACTAAAAAATATATTAAATTTCATTCTTAAAATAAAAATCCAACCTAATTTGTGGCCAGTGGAGTTATTGCCCTGAGTTGCTGCTTAGGTGACTTTTGATGTATGAAAATTTTCATTCTCAGCAAAACCATTTCCTTGAGAATGAGTTTCGCAGAAATAGGATATCTAAAAAAGTTTACAAAAAGTCTTTAGTTATTCTTTATTTTTTTATAAATAATATATTATAATTAATTATCATGAAAAAGTTAATAACTTTATAATTAATTATTACGAAAAGTTTTATTTTCATTTATATAGATAGGAAATTTTTATTTTTTTATTTACAAATTAATATTTTCAGAAATCTTTTTATGTCTAGACATTAATTTTTATTGTCTTCCACTAAATATGGAAAATTTCTATTCTTATATTACTTTTGCAAAAATGTTAAAAACATTTCTTATACCAAACACATTTTAAGCATTAGCAAGAAAAAAAAGAAGGTGAAAACTTATATATGTAGATAATGGATTTGACTCTTTTACGGTAAGGGTAAAATAAATAATCATAGTCGTTGATGAAAAAATCATTGGTTGACATTTTAACACATTCGTAATTTGTTAAGCATATACACGTAATATTGATTATTAATTTTCTAATCAATGATTAAAATTACTTACTTTACCTTCTAATATAAATTACATAATTTACAGAAACCAGATCCATTCAGACTTTAAACAAAAGTAAATCATATTATATTTGAACAAATAATAAAATTAATTAATTAATTTATTTTAAGCGAACAAATAATAAGAGGACTTTACCATGTTGAACGCATAAACCCCAATACCGAGCTAGCCAACACCTCTTTAAAACAACCTCTTCCTAAGAGACAAAACGGAAAATCACATAACTATGCAGAAGATTATTAAAATGAAAACATTATAATTAACATTAAACCCTAACCATTTCTTCCGGGGTAAGTATCATTCGTTGAGTCATAAGCCTTAGCTTCTCCAAAGCAGACGCCGCCTCCTCCCTTGCAATCTGATACAAAATATGAGAAATTTAAATCGAATTCTACAAAACATAATTTTTCCATCCATTAAAAAATTGCAGAATTTGAAGACAGAACTATGAAAACGTACAAGGTTAAAATGCTGGATACCTCAGCATCCGCCTGAAGCGTTGCTTGAAAACCTCCATGATTCTTTGATGCATTTCTTAGAGCAGCCTGAAAATGAAAATGATATTCATCATTCGACTTCCTAATCTAGCTTTTATAAGAAACTCGGATGACAATGACATTAATTTTCGCATGTGTTCCCCTTGCCATGTTTTCATACATTTATACATACATTAAACACAATAAACTGTTCAGTATATTGATTTTCTAGGTCAAAGAAATTGGCTCGGATTCGCCTCTTATTAAATAAGTGATTTCCTTTAAATACTAAAGTAAAAAAAATCTGAACCATTAATGATAAAATAAACGATTTAACGGTTAATGTTGTTTTATTTTCTAAAGTAAATTATAAGGAGTTAAATTCATTTTTTTTTTAAAAAATGGTGAATGGAGTGCATTAAACCAAAATAAAAGTTTTACACATTATTAATTGATAATTTATTAATAATTAACTATTACAATTAATAATATGCTAACATTTTGTAAACTTAATACAATAATATTGCTGGGACAGAAAACGAGAGAAATTTAAGTCATTCTTAAAAATATTAATTTTAAAATATGATTAGGGTGCAATTAGCTATATTTTAAATGAAAATACTTTTATGATATTATTTTAAAAAAAAAAATTATGATATTTTTAACTTAAAACATATTAAAATTGTTCTTTTTAGTTTTTTTTTAAATCAATCTAATTAGTAGTAAATTTTCAAATATATTTCTAATAAAAAGTATTTTTTTTTAAAAAAAAGCAGCAACGATCAATACATTAATAAGAAAAATAAACTGACTGCAGAGAAAGTGGACAGGGAATTTGATCAATGATCAAAGAGGAATTGAGACACCGAGACTTGGGAAAATCAATTTAAATTTTCAATATATTGTAAATTGACGAAATTTAATCTTCAACTTATGGAAAGTTATTTTTGGAAGAATGTGATAGAGATTTTTAAAGGTGTTAGAAATGTGAGAAAATTAGCATCTATCTTTGGAAGAAGTTACACCTTGCCACAAAAAATGGGGTTTTTGTGAAGAGAAGAGATACTACTCCAAGTGGTCATGTCATGTGAAGAGAAGAAAATCTTAAATGAGAGAGATATGAACTAAAGAGATGTGAAAAATTCTCTTGTGACAAAGTATTATCATTTCTTGGTAATTTTTGAGCGAGAGACTCAGATTTGTAGGTCAATACATTATTGAAGAGGATTTTCAAAATTTGTCACAAAATTATATTTGAAATAGTTTATTGAGACTTTTATGAGAATATAAGCAAGAAATGCTTCGCTATTTCTATATGTGACATGTCTGTGCTTGTGTTTTTATTTTCGATTGCGTGCGTGGTTTTTTCCCAATAGAGTAAGTATAACCCCTCTACCCCTCTCAATTACTGAGTTTTCAAAGACTTTCAAATGTTGAATTCTTCACTGTCGTTGAAATTTTCTGTTTATTTCCCCACATACTAATATTTCACGTCTAATTGAGCTCGGCATAAGTTCAGTGATTATTACCTCAATGTATGAATTAATAAGAATCCAACATATAATAAACTGAAAACTACCCAAGTTATTGCTGTATAACACACCATTTATAATAGAGATATGCTATGATTATACCTGTTTCTTTGATGAATTAATATGCCAGTAATAGATGCACAACTACGAGGAATAGAATCCTCCTAGTCCTAGCGGTAGGGATACGTAATGCATAAAGAAAAGGAGAAAGAGAGCTAGCTAGAGGAAAGGAAAAGAAGATAAACCTCTCTTTGCTGCAGTGCTGCCTCTTTTCTGAAGAACAAAATGAACACCACGTGTCAGAATACAAAAAGGTTTAGGGAAGAAACAGAACTTACCCGATCACTTGTGGGTTTGCATATTCGCTATTAAAAAAAAAAAAAAACTTGAATTGACAATGGTCTTTCTTGTTAATGTTATCTAATTTTTCTGCTGCAGTATAAGTTTTTTTGAAAAACACTCGGATCAAATTGTACATGGATTTCTTCAAAATTTAAATATATGCATCGAAAGAGTCAATAATTGTGCAGATTAAGTTTAATCTAGGAAAATAATCATAAAATAAATAAATGCAATGATTAATGAACAAGAGAGAGGATTTAGAAAATTATAAGTGGACAACAATGTTCTTTTTTTAAACCATGTCTAAATGGTAACTGAAGTGAAATTTAAGCCAAACCACGAGTGTTGAAGGGATCAAGATACTCTCATGTTAGTTTTGATTGAGAGAAGATCCCAAACAATTATAATAAGATTCATCGTTATTTAAGTAGGGTTCATTAATTTTGCTTAATTCTCTTTTTCTCTCTTAACATGACATTATCATGGTACTTGCTATTATGGGAAGATCCAACTTTATGTTGAAATGTGTCATTTGTCTTGTGTGTTTTGTATCATATCAACTCGTCTCAATGCTAAACTTGCCTGTTTAAAAGGCGAGCCTCCAAAGTTACACCTTCTCCAAGAGTAGCAACCTATACCAAGGTATATAAAAAATTACACTAATCACGCATTCAAATTAAAGTCAAAATACATACTAAAATTATTTATCCAAGAACAAGAACACCACATCTACCATTGTACACAAAAAAAAAAAAAAAAGAACACCACATCTCACACACACAAAAAAAAATAAAAAATAAGAAGAACACCACAAGTGGATGCGCCTAGGCCCTGGGGTACTAATAACATTATAATTTTAAATCTAAAAAGTAAAATTTATCCATAAAAAACAAGAACACCAGTACTTTTCATCTTAAACCAATAAAAAACATTTATCTATTCATTAAAATCACATTATAAATAAATTAGAATTTAATTTTAATGGTGTTTTAAGTTTTATAATAGCAAACAATTTCATCGAAATTTATTTCATTTTTTTAAAATTCAATATTTAATATGAAAAATATACGGGCAACAAAAATAATCTTAAGAGTTATTTAGCAATTAAAAAATAACAAAATCTTAAACAATAAGTCATATTATTAATTTCATGTTATCCATAAAATAAATGTAATAAATACATATATTTATTATTTATTGATCTAATCAAGAAAGATATCGGTACTTTTTGAAATACTAAGAAGGCACATTAGAATTTGCCTAAAAATTATCAACATCTTAGACAAATTTCATTTGTCTTCGTTCTGTTATAAAGCAATAGCAAATGACGCATTTCCTAAATCATATTTCCTTCGACAAATAACTGTAATGGTGAGCTAATATATATGATCATCACATGTATGCTTGCTTGTACACTAAATCCTTTTTTCTTTTCTTTTTTAACTTTTTGGAGCAACAACGGTACTATTGTTTAAACCTATAACTACATCCAAATTATTATACTAGCACTTTCCTAGTGATTTACTTGTGCACTAGAGCAATAAAGAGACAAACGTTGCAGAAGAAAGATGGACACGTTGGCAGGTCCCTCAAATGTATTACCTGTTGTTCTAGTTGCCTAACTCTTGATTCAGCTTCCTCATTCTTCTCTTCTGCAACTCGAAGCTGTGGATACACATATCAAAATGGTGTGCTAAAAAAAGAATGTATATATTAAAACAAAATCAATTTTCATAATGAAAAACTTGATATTATCAGCCTCAAGCCGTATTATTTATTAAAGACAGCAGCAATATTCATGTGACAGTGCTAAGTTTTTTTGGTTACATCAAGAATATCTCCCAACACAGTTGAAGACTAATTCCTTTAAGGCATAAAAATCACCAAAGTGGACATAGTCTCTCCCATCAAAGTCTTCTCCACATACATGCCTAGGAATCGAACACCTGATAACATGCTTAAGAAACCCAATTATCTAGCATTTGTGCTGGACTTTGTTGGTTGACAGTGCTAAGTTAGTTACATCTAATCTAGCCCAAATTATATCTGAATCTAAAAAGAAAGCTATTGTATCAATGTCAAAATATGAACTGAACGTTCCAACACATGAAATCAAGAAAACAGAGGTAACACACGATTCTTTCTTCTACAATGTAACAAGCACGCAGCTAGAATCTCAAAACTTGAATGTCTTATAAGGAAAACATATTACTCAAACTAATGTATTTTATCACCTTTTCAACCAAATTTTCATTTTCTTCTTGTAACATATCAAGCTGCATTAAAATTCACATCTCATTAGTAGATTCCTGAAAAGAGACAGCAGCCATGCATGGCTGTGGCAGTTGAAAATTAAGAAATGCAAGTGCAGTAAAGTAAGAGGGATGGAAGGCAGGAAGGAAAAAGTAGAAATGCAGAGCGGGAAGCTTGATTAGTGACACTGAAATGAATCATCTATGAAAAAAAGACTTCAAAGGCATGAACATAATAATTGGATTGAGTATCCAACATGGACCCGGGTATTACCTCGTCCTCAAGCTCACTAGTAGGACGCTGCTGCTGATTGGCATTTTCTCTTACCTTCATACTACCCAGATCAAGTGACAATCTACATGGTCAAAAAAAGCACATAGCATTACACAGATGATATGCGTTGAAGAGTAAATTTTGGATCTCAATGTGATCCCCAACTTTATTTATGGCATGCATTTTGAACCTATGATTAGAAAATTGTATGATATGCATGATTCAGTATCTGGTTTTGTCTTTTATTATTAAAAATCTCGCGTAAGTCTCACTAAATAACCTGAGATAGCTCTCTATTAGTGGGGCCAACATGAAATTTTACCCAATGAGTTGTAAAAAAGAATATAAGAAGTGGGCTGCTAACATTTCTCCTATTCATTAATTGGAATTGAAACAGAGTAAATAAGACATATTACATAAATTTAGAAAAGAAGAGGAAGCATATGAATTCATAGTATGTAATCGTTTCTTGGAAAGGAAATGTAAAAGCAGAGTACGACAGGAGTAGCAGCATACCTTCTGTCTTTTCTAATATCAAGAAGAGGCTCAGAGGGAGGAATACCGCCAGAAGAGGCTGGTCTGAGTGTGATAGGTACACTAGGAGGCACCATGGGAACAACCTTAGAAAGTCCACTGGGACGGCCCGAGGTTGAGCGAGCAGAGGGAGGTTGATCATTGTTCACACTACTGGGTTGAGGCGACCGAGTCACTATTATAGTGCGAGCGGAGGGAGACAATTCCAGGGTTCGGTTTGCTGGCGTTGAACGAGCAGAAGGTGGTTGTTGCTCCGCGTAATTCCCTAGCGTGGGTGTTCGAGGTGGTGGTTGCTCGGCAGCATTTGAGGAGGCAGATGATCGAACACTCGATATGGCTCTCACAGACTGGGGTTGTTCTTGAACGGCGCGAACTGACTAATACAAATCAACAAAATCAAAGTTTCATCAACTTGTTCCAAGTAACCAGAATTCAACTGAATAAATATATGAATTTAATTAAATGTACTCCGTCCAATTATAACCATAGATTCGTTAGATTGTATGTATGACAAGATTATTGAATTTCGTAATTACAGAGTTACTATTGTAGCTAGAGAAATCTAAAGGTTATAGTACAGTTGTTGTTTTTTTTTTTCACTAATTGAATGAGTTTATACACACGAAAAGAGAGAGAGAATTTCTCAATAACAATACCATAAAATTACTCTTGTAATAATTACTTAATCTAAGATTTATTAGGGTGTGTCTAGTAGTGAGAGATTTGAATAATATACATGAGATCATAGGTTCTAACATTAATAAAATCATATCTAAATTGATTTTTAATAACAAAACTTAGATGTAGTTTGTTTTTAGTGCTGTCCTCTAACAAAACTTAGATTTAGTTTCACTTTCATAACTTACCTAAAAAAAGTTTGCATTATCAAGATCCTATTCTGATTGGAGAGCACCATATGTATTTAAGTTTGGTCCGATTTCTGTCTAATTGAGAGAGTAAAATGTTTAGAATGTTTGAGATAGTACATATTTTCTTTTTTTAAAGATTTACAATGACCTTCTTTATATTTGTCAAAAAAAAAATCCCTTATAAGAAAGGGAAAGGGATACACAGGTATAATAGTTGTCAAAACAATTAGAGAGTGTAAGAATTAAAAAAAAAAGGATATTAGACGAAATTTCACAAAAGCCGTCTAATTTACTCAATATATATATATCATTGCAAAACAGAAGCTAATTACCGCTGGGGAACGCGATCTAGCAGATGGCGGTTGGTCTTGAACGGTGCGAACTGACTAATAGAAGCAAAATCAAAAGTTTTCATCAACTTATTATTCTAATTAAGCAGCATTCATCTTGAATATATACATCATTGCAACGAAAAATCGAGTTACCGCGGGGGAACGTGATCTCGCAGACGGAGGTTGTTCTTGAACAGAGCGAACTGACTAATAGAAACATCACGGAAAGTCGGAAACAAATTTTCAAACAAAGCAAAGTGATCTAATAATTCAAAGGCTGTGAAGCGAAATTACCATTGGTGACCGCGGCCTTGCGGACGCAGCTTGATCCTGAACGCTCCGAACTGTCTAATAGAACAGCAACAACACCGAATTCGAAGCACGTTCAAAAGGAATAAGTACAAGCAAAAGCAATCAAAGCGGTTGAATATGACGTAGTTAAGTTACCATGGGAGAGCGAGTCGGCATTGGTCTTCCACCGCCGAGGCCAATGCCTCCGGCGCCGGTGATCGCGGAATAGTCAAGAGGAACGTCGTCGTCGTCGTCGTCATCGTCGTCGTTGTGCGACATAACCTGTGCGAGTCTCTGCGCAGCAGCTTTGGTGGCGTTGTTCTGCGCTCTCCGGACGTTGGTCATGGCGGAGCCAGTGGAACCTGCACGCGCGTGGCGGTGCAGCGGCGATATCGTATTCGCCGGCGAGGACGGCGAGGACGGCGTCCCCGAAGAGCTGTTCTGCCTATCATACATTCTCCGCCGATCCATCTAGAAAACCAAAAAGTTAGATAAATAATCGGTGATCACATTGTCATGCATAGATCATAAAGTTTTGGTGAAACTTGCTTTGTCTGTGACTGATTGGTATATCTCCTTGAACAGGAAGTTATTTCAGAATAGGAAGAATCCGGAAAAATTGGTGTCCGAATTCATGGATCTCTTTGGCCTAACCTATAGTCATTTGCATTTTCTGTTAGAGCAATTGTTACAGGACAAGGGAGACAGAAAAGTAAAGGGAGACGAGGGATGGAGAGAGTGGGAAAAAATGAAATGAGGAGTGGAAGGGTCTTGGAGTGGTGTCCTGCTATTGTGGAGGGACTTGAGGATCCGTTCGTAAAAAGAAACACGTTAGAGGTTGGGAGGTGTGACGTGGATGCAGCCATGAATGCTTCCATTTTGTAACTGTCGCCGAACTTCCTGTAACGAAAATCTGTATTTGTATTCTCATTTATACAAAATTCTCACAATAAAGAGATTAAAAATGAGGGGGGGAAAATGCAAGACAAAATAATTAAGGTGACGAAGATAGAAATGAAAAGGTTTGTCCTATAAAAAATGCAGCATGAATAATATAACTCTTGTAATTAGCAGGACCATAAGGAGCGTTAGCAAGGCATATTTCAGCACATGATCGGCAAAGATATTTTTTTAGAAAATAATCACTTTCTTGGATTCTAATACAAATTATTATTTTTAAAAATAAATTAATTTCAATGTATATAGAGAGGATTTAATTTTTACACTGTTAATTAATTAAAAATCACTTAGATATAATTTTTAAAATAATTATTATAAAAATTAACAATTTTTAATTATATGACAATTTATTATTAAATGACAATAGAAACAATTATTTACATATAAGAGTTTAATTTATATATACTATCTTATACAGAGAGAGGAAGATTCAAGTTACCTCAAAAGTAACTTTAAAAGAATTATTCTTCATTTTCATCTTTTATTTTTTTTTAATTTAACGGTTAAAGATGAGTTACTCACTAGAATTATTAGCTTAAAAGAAAATGAAGAAAAGAGTAACTTTGGCCTAGTTACTCTTTGAATAACCTATCCTTCCTTATATAAAATTATATATATATATATATATATATATATATATATATATATATATATATATATAATTTTTTCTTTATTTTTAAAAAAATCTTGAATGATTTGAAATGAGCAAGAGCCACTAAAAATATTTGTCACCCTTGATGAATACAAAGCACGAGACTTCGCTAAGTTGACCTTGAGGCCTGAAGCATTAGCAAACAAATCAAATAACTGGGCTAATAATCTAGCCTAGGAGCATTTAGCCTCCATAAGCAAAGGCACATTGTCGGCAAGAAATAGATGAGAGATGTGTGGTCCATGCTTAGAGGCTTTAACAAGGAGCCATGTCCTTTCTTTAACTGCTTCACTAATGGCTAATGAGAGCTTTTCCATACAGAGGACAAACAAGTATTAGGATAAAGGGTCTCCTTGCTGAAGGCCTCTAGTAAGCTTAAAAGGGGGAAGGCGGTTACCATTCCAAAGCAAAGAAAAAGGTAGATGAGGTAACACAATGCATAATTAGGTTATTTGGAAGGGGAAGCCAAAATCCTAAAGGCATAGCTTAGGGAAATTCCAATCAACATTGTTGTAAGCTTTTTCTAGATCTATCTTGTAAGCCACATTGCCATTTTCGCTTTTGGACTTTCCCACGTCATGCACAATTTCCTGAACAATGATGGCATTATCAGAAGTGTCTCTCCTTTGAAGAAAACTGCTTTGAAAGGGAGCAATAAGATCATTGAGAAGGGGGCAGATGCGATTAACCAAGACCTTTGTGGTGATTTTGTACAGCGTGTTGCAAATGCTAATAGGGCAAAATTCCTTGAAAGAGCTTAGATTACCAATTTTTGGAATCAAGGAAATGAGGGTCTCCACAATGACTAGATCAAAATAGCTTGTTACAAAGGCATCCTTAATCAAGCACCAAATGTCCTCACCAACTATATGCCAATACTGTTTGAAGAAATTTGGCTAGAAGCCATTGACCCTAAGACTTTGTACAACTTCATAGAGTTGAGTGCTCTTGATGCTTCCTCCTTGTTGACTGGGATGGTGAGCCGATATTTGCGATCATCACTCAATCAAGCATGTTAGAAGTAATAAAATATGGAGAGTTACCTCTAGAGGGGTACAAAATAAGGTTTAGAAAGATTTCAGGGCTTCTAACTAAAGAACAAAATGATCATCAATCCATAATCCATTAGGGAGGAATAAGCCATGGATCTTATTGCATTTCCTGTAGATGATTAAGCATGGAAAAAGGATGTATTTCTATCTCCAAGCTCTATCCACTATGCCCTTAACTTTTAGTACCAATGCAACTCTTCCTGGAAGAGAATTTAATTGTACTCATGCTTGAGAGATTGTTCTAGTTGAAGGAATTGTAAAGAGTCAACCTTTTCAAGGGTCTTTTGGATATCCCTGATTCTAGCTTCAACATTCCTCTTTCTCCAAAAAATATTACCAAAAACATCACAGTTAAAAATAATGGAGTCCTTGTGGACTCAAATCAAACCTGTTATAGGGTTGCCACCCTCTTGCGCCCAAGCATCTTTCACGACCTCTTGATAATGATCCTGAGTGATCCAAGCCGCTTCAAACTTGAAAGGTTTGGGACCTCTGGATTGAGGCATCCCCCCTAGGTGGAGAAGAAGAGGTTGTGGTTAGAATGCATGTGAACAAGTACCTCTACAAAGGCTTTCGAAAGTCCATGCACCAAGGAAGGGAGGCAAGGTCACAATCCAACTTTTTGGCTATGGGTCTGTTCCCCTACAAATTTTGTGCCAAGTGAAACGCCTACCCACTATGTGAAGGTCCATCAATCCACATCTTTCCAGCATACTTGAACAAGTTCCTACTTGATTATAAGAGAAACCTCCTCCCTTTTGGTTTCCAAGCAGAAGAATTTCATTAAAATTGTCAACAGAAGCCATAAAAGATCAATGAAGTTGCTTAAGTCCCTAAGATACTCCCAAATCGAAATTCTTTGGAAGGGTACAAGACTCGCATAGACCCTAGTGCAAGCCTACTTTAATACACTTGTAGTAATGGTGAACGTAAAAGAGTGAGAAGTGGTATCCAATATAGAAATATTGAAAGGAATACTTGTCTGAGCCAAGACCCATAATCGCTAGAGTGACCTTAAGCTTCGACAATGGAAATTGGGTTATAGCCTAGGTGCTTCTAAAATTTACTAGTACTGCTAAATTAAACATGGGTTTCCATAAAAACTAGAAACATAAGGTGAAATTTCTTCCATAACTCTTGAATGTCTTCGGGCTATTTGGTTTTGGGTTCCTCTGGTATTCCAGGAAAGAAGAGACATCTCCTTCAACTCAATCATCGCATAATAGAAAGAGCAAAAGAGATCACATGCAATATGCTTAATGGTTTGAAGAGGTAGCCCTCATCATATTGCCCACCATCTTAGGGGGACTCTACAATCATCATGTCTTGTTGATTTAAAACAACCTTGGTCACCAAACCATCATTGCCAGCATTAGGGGGATCGGGATCATCCATGAATTGAAAATGATTAGGTCCCACTTCTTGTCACACCTCCTTAGGTTTATTTCCTTCACGAGTTGCATGGCTTTCATGGCCGCCTTTGCATGTGCGTGCCATGTAGCTGAAGGCGCAAGGTGACTTACTTTCCTATAGGAGCACGAGTTAGATACAGGGAAGTAGTACTATGCTCATGTTTACGTTTCTTTAATTTATTCCAATTTTGTTGCACCGTGTTATCTACGTGTAGGCCCTGCTCATCCATTAGAGCCTTGTCATTTTTATTCGTATCCTTAGTGATCCCCACCGATCTTTTATTAGCATTTATATCATTCATTGCCAAAAATTTGTTGGATTGGGAACGTACATTGCAATTTTTAAAGGAGTCTTTTCGGATTAATTGTGAGCACTTTTATGGGATGCAATTAACCATTCCCAATGAGCATCTTTCTCCACAGATTTGGGATTGGATTGTGTGGGATGCAATCTCGAAATTTTCTCAAGATTAGCAATCATGATCTTCTTCGGATTCCCTGCTTCTCCATCTTGCTCATTTGGTTGCTCTACTTCTTTCTCTGGTAGTTGTGTTGCCACTAGGTACAGTTTCTTGTAACATGGTCGTAATAACCACATTCGACACCAATGAGATGCAATCCTTCGTAGGCCACCTTATACCAATGACCATTGAAACACACTTTCCCCACCACAAGCTTCATGAGATCTATTTCCACACATATATGTGTGAATCTCCCACTCTTAACTCTAAGAGTATGTGTGTCAACTTTTATTGGTTTCCTTACGGCTAACGCCGTGGTCAAGAGGAAGCTTTCATCTTCATGAACTAGATTGAGCCCTGGAAAGTGGATCCAGACAAGGTTAGAATCAACAATTGTGTGTGAGGATGAAAAGTTTAGGGATCACTCGTGACAACCAAGTAGTGGTCAAAAATCATCCATTGGTCTCTAGTAATGACATGCTCTTTATCATCCAACAAATCCATTTTTACCATAAAAAAGCCATTATCAACATCCATAATGGTAAGCCCTCCTTGTAGATTCCAAGTTTTCTTCAACTTTTCCACCATGAGATTATACTCAATGTTCTTCTCTAAAAGCTTTATGACTAATGCATTGTGCCATGGGTTGCTCTTGAAAAACTCGATCATTAAGATAAACCTTGGGTAGAAGTCTATTCCCCTCCTCATATTCAATTCGAACCAAGTTATGAGCAAGCAAATCCCTTTTCTCCATGGTTGCAGGGGTCGGTTTGCTCTCTTATACCTTGTCTCTGAAGGAGACCACTGCAATTACTGAAGAGGTATGATCTACTAAGTCTGGCGGCTTCTTAGGCGACAACTATGACACTAAGAGGCGACAACTATGACACTAAGGACTGTGCAAAGAAAACAATCTCTTCCATTAAACAAAATACGTGAATTCTTGTTAAGTGAGAATGTAAAAAGGTTTTATATTGAATAAACCATCAATTTAATCTCTGAAGTATCATTCTCTTTCTTAATTAGTCATTGAACTAATAAAATTACATAAATAGTCCCTAAAATATTAAATATCCATCAATTTAGTCTTTGGTGAAAGACTAATTTAAAAAAAAATTTAATATTTTAGAGATTATATAACATGATTTCTAATACTTTAAAGATTACTTATATAATTTCATTAATTTAAAGACTTCTTTTGGAGAGAGAGTGATATTTCAAAGATTAAAGGTTTACTCATTTTATATTAACTCTGGGTGAATTCTAGCGTGGGAGACTTCACGGTGAGCAAATGATTTTCAACCGTTAGATTTATTGGTTTTTAAATAGAGGATTGGGATTTTTTTTATTTTTTTTATCTTTCCCGATTTGTCCCTGACACCTGAGAAGGATTCCACCACCGTATACACGCCCTCCGTCCTCTCCCACCGCCACATCAACGCCCCCTTCCTTCTTTGAAGAATTTCACCACCGCATCTCCACCCTCAGTCTCCTCCAACTACCGCATCAACAACACCCTGCAAAACGTCCCCTACAGCACCCTCCTTGCCTCCCCCTCACTGTCCTGCAATAAAATGACTAGATCGAGAAAATCAAACATCTACAACAATCGGAGAAAGAGGTAAGAAATCGAAAAAATTTCAAATTGTGTTTTGCAGGACGCGCATGCATCGACGCTCTCATGGACCGCCTCAGGTCGAGGATCTGAGATTCGAAGTTGTGCACTTCCTCTCTTGCGTGTGTCGTGTGCCGTTTGCGTGTGCCGTCGTCACTGCCTCATCACCAGCATTGCCGTCGTCACGCCCTCTCTTGCGGATCCGACGATGCTGTTCAAGTGCGCGTGTAGGGAGCACTAGGAGCGGGTGTTGCTCGGCACGCGCGTGTTGATCTCGCGTGAGGTTGAGACTTGTCAGGACGGTAGAACCTTCGAGAACCGATTTGCATTGGAATTAATATAAGAAAATGTGCAGTTTAGTGCCCGCAGATTTTGCCTTTTTTGTTGAAGTGTCTGGATCTATAGAGGGAGGAGGATTGCAGGAAGGAAAGGTGGAGGGGGTGGGGTTGCGGAGTGTCTAGATCTATGGAGGGGGAGGGTTGCAAGAAGGAAAGGTGGAGGCGGTGGGGTTGCAGAAGATTGACAGTGGAGAGGAAGGGGTAAATCTGGAAAGAAGGTTGAAAAAGAGAGAAAAAAAAATAAAAAGAACAAAAAATCTTAGCCACTAATTTTAAATTAAAAAGATCTAACGGTTAAAAATCATTTGCCCACCGTGGGAGACACGCTAGAATTCGTCATTAACTGTGCCTATAAATTAAATTATTTTTATATTTATTGAATAGATTTCATATAAATTTTATTAAAATTAAAAAAAGATAGGTTTGTTTTTGTATGAGACATATAAAAATTTGAGTTTAAGTATAAAGAGATTTTCACATTATGAATCAATTAAAAATTACCTTTTATAACTTTTAAGATAATTATTATAAAAATTTAATATATGATTTGATGACATGCTTATTCCAATTAAATTATAAAAGTTCATGTAATAATTAAAAAAGAGTAAACCATTAATTTGGTCCTCAAAGTATTACTTTTTCTCTTACTTAGTTTCTCAAGTATTGAAAAATAATAAGTAGTTCTCAACGTTTTATTATATTTGTCCTATTAGTCTTTTAGGTTAGCATCCTAAAAACCGTTTGATTAACAAAAAATACTAACAAGATGAATGTAACAAAATGTTATAAACTACTTATTATTTTTTAATATTTGAGAGAATAAGTAAGAAATACAGTAATATTTTGAGGATCAAATTAATAGTTTATTCATTAAAAAAATAAAATGGAAGAAGATCGGTACGGATGCAGCGGTCATCACAGAAGTTAGAATTAAGTGGGCCTACGCACAATTCCAGGCGTAGCACCAGCTGCATGTCGAAATCAGAGCATTAGGGTTTTCTTTCTCCCCTGCAATTCCCCCTTCTAATGCACCGCCCTCGAAGATGGTTCCAGAGTCAGTGATAACGCAAGGCTCCGATTCAAGTGGCGTGCTATCATACGGATCCGCCCACGGATTCTACGATTGGCTGTTCGAATGTCGCGGGTTCTGGCACAACGCCACTTCGATCATCCCCTCGTTCCTCTTCGTCCTGTACTTGGCGCTGCAAGCCAGGCGCAACTTACCCAAGCTCTCCCTTGCCCGCTCCTATATCATCATTTCATATAACGCTTCCCTCTGGCTCGTCACCCTGCTCAATCTCGCTTGGTGCTTTCTCCAGGTTCGCTCTCCTTCATATATAATTACTCGGTTTAGTTACTTGCTATAGACGTCAATTAACAATTACCAATTTCTATGCCATTTGCCGTCGAACTTTTCATAGGAAGCGGGATTTAATTTTATTTTTTTTAATTTATTTCACGTCATAATTTTAGTGACGAGTTTTTTAAAAATTATATATAAATTGTTTCGTCACTAATTTTAATTTTTCTTTGTAGTGCTCTATGTTAATTGTTAATCGGAGCTCATTTATTTCACATATTTTGTGTTAGGTCGGTCCTACGGATTGTTTTTTCTTATGTTCTTTTCTAGTTTGCTGTTATTTTCTATGCCTTGACTTGAGATTAGAGAGGTGAATGAATATGTGGTTTATTTGATGTTTGGCGACTAAGGCATGGGAGTGCACGTCTGGGAGAGAGCTGGAATGGAACTTGTTATCCTTGTTTACTACTTCCGGAATGCTGTTTTTGGAAGTGAGCTTGCTGGCTTTTTTACTTCAAGGAAATAATGCTGGGGGCTTAGAAGCAATGAGGCGAACTTTTGGTATCTCAACGCTCGTTGTTGGTTTGGATATACTGTTGAAGGTATTTCTCTGTTTTTTACTACAAGTCTGCTTGTCCTTCTTTAAATTAGACTTAAGTAAGCTTTTAGATCCTATAAAATATGTGTTTTCTCGTTTTGTTTCTCTATTTTTTTTGTTTATTTTAATCCCTTTTAATTTATATTTGTTTATTTTGGTCCTTATTGCACTATTTTAGTTACTATAAAATTGTAAATTTTTTATAAAAGTCTCTCTTATATTAAATTTTTTTATTTTACTCCCCATTATTTTGGAAATGTGAGATCTGTTGTTCGATTTCTATTTGCCATGCCATTACTTAACAACAAATTTTGACCTGTAGGACAAAAATGAAACAAATTTTTTTAAGAGGGACTCAAATCAAAAAAATAATTTTAAGAGGAGTAAGATGAAAATTAAAAAAAATGTAATTTTATAAAGAATAAAAACTTATTTAATAAATTATGTTATCATAACGTGACCAACGCTAGGTGGGGAGAAGAAAACACATTAGTGCTCTCTCACTAGCAAAATTAACTTGTTTTTTCATGCCAAATATTAGTATATGGGATGAATATGGATTTCTGCTTAGCCAATAGAAAGGTGAATGCGGGTTTCAATTTTCTTATTGGAATTTATGCGTTACTTTGGCACGGCATCATGTAATCGAAGAATCATTGCACCTTTTTCCTTGTTAGGCTATATATCTATTTGTATTTGGGATCCCATTATTCGTCGACAGCAATGAACATACTCATCATGTGAAGTGGAACTTGTGGGTTGTCCACAAGCTGTTGCTCACTGCTGTTTATGGCTTCATAATGTTTATGTACCATTCCGGATGGAGAGAAACATTGCCTGGTGAGTAAATTGACGGGATTCTTACGTTATGTTTTTACCTTACTTTGTGATTTGCTAATTTCAAATTTCATTACTTTTCTTGCAGCAAAAATTGCCTTTTACAAGTATGTTGCTATTATGTTCGTCTTGAATGCGATTGCGATGCTTGCTTGTGGCCTTGCTGGAAATGGGACTGCATTTGGTTTCTGGTTACATTCTTACAAAACTAAGTAGAAAACATCCGTTTTGAGCTGTTTTACTTTGGCATCTTTCTCTAAAGACTTGTTTACTTTTTGTTAACAGGTTGTATCGTGTCACAGTTGTCTTTTACCATGCATTTTATCTTCCTTTTTTGTATATAACATTCCTGGCGGACTTTTTTCAGGTTGGTGTCGTTTATTTTCAAAAGCTTATACTCTTGTTTAAAGACAGCTTTCCTTTTACTGGTCTGACTCAATGTTATTGTGTCGGAATTTCAGGAGGAAAATTTTCATATGGAAAGTGTGTATTATTCCGAGATGAAAGATGCGGGTTTCTTCGATACAGATTGGGAGTGATGTATCAGCTGTAAAATAAACGTTGCCTCAATTTACTCATCGCAGGGCATCCCGATCAGGACATAATATGTAAATATAGTTACTATGTCAGCAGATCGCATTATTATAAAAATGATGTTTATCTGTAAGCACATCAAGTGTTCTGTTGTTTAATAGACATAACGTAAAACGTACATGGAGTTCTCATCTACTTGGTGCTATTGAGGTCCCTTCCCCTAATTTTAGCAATAGTCTAATTATCTTAATTACCCAGCAAGATACGAGACTGAATAAAATTAACATAAAATATCTTTGACATAAATCTATCTCTGGTAAAATTAACATATCACTGACATTAACCCCTTAATGCAAAAACACGACTTAATATAACTTCGAGAAACAAAAGGTTGGACTAACGAGTTTTTCTTCTGACTTGTTAACCACGCAACAACAGAGTTCACAGCTAAAACACTCGAGACTCAAAATTGCCCCACACCATAAGTATTGATCGGTATCGAGATGATGAGTTCATGATTACACAAACCTTCTGGTACATGTTTACTCTAAGAACTCTTCTTCTGAATGACCTCTTCAATAAGATCTGCAGCTTCCTGAACTGTCGTGATGCTCTGTGCGCTGTCCTCTTCAATGCTGATACCAAATTCTTCCTCAAGTGCCATCACGATCTCAACCTTCAAGGCATGGCATTTAAATGAAATCCACAATCATTCAATCAAGTGTCATGACATATGTAAGATGGTAGGTGTAGGAAATGAACATTAAACGGTAATATATGTGTTGCCATGATGTTTCTGATTACCGTGTCAAGGGAATCAGCTCCAAGAGTTGTAAATTTTGACGCCCCAGTCACAGCATCACCCTCGGGCACGGCCAGCTGCTTCTTTACTATTTTGCACACCTTGTCTACTGTCTCTGGTTTAGCCTGCTCCAAGGTGTTTACATAAGCATAAAAAAAGAAGAAGCAAATATACCACAAAAAGGGAGAGAAGGCAAGTCCTGGTAATTTGTGGCCTGTTTTTCTTAAATTCTAATCACCACATGCGGGAAAATTTGCCTTCCAGCACTTTCATTTGAAGCCAACGTTTTTTTACTTTCATCAAATGGTCGTTTTCACCGCTCCTAAATCTTAAACAAACGAAGCATTAATGGATCTATTTACATAGGTGGAGATGGGAGAGAATAGATATTCTTTCATAAATAGCATCGCATTTTTCAACTTGTGATTTGTGAGAGTCGATTTGTTAAATATGGATTAATTGAATGTGTGGGCATAATAGTCAAGCATACACTTTCCGTCTTATAAAACCCTTTAGAAACTTACTAAAACACAAGATTCAAAAATCCAGAACATTATCTCATTTACATATTCTAATAAAACGGTTAAAGGCCTTTGCTGCAATATCCACATAGACCTATTTAGATAAACTCCTCTATAAATACTTATAGGAAAAGAAAATAAAAAGAAAAAATTAAATAAGTTTTTCCAAAAGCTAAAATTAGTCTATGCATAAGCTAATTTATAGAAGTTTTTTTATTAACTTCTCCAAAAGATTATTTTTAATTTGTGCATAAACTAATTTTAGCTTATAAAAAAGCTTATTTCATTTTTCCTTCTTAATTTTTTTTCCTATAAATAGTAGTTTATAGAAGTTCTTATTTGTTATAATTGATGTTTCTTCAGTTAAAACCGTCTCTTATCTTACAAAGCATGGAATTTACGTAGGCCACTATATTGTGCTTGTGCAGAACCAAGGGTTAATAGGGATGATTGATCTCACGTGATAAACTAAGCATACCATTTAATCTTTCACATCACAATTTCTCTCAATCATTTCTCAGATTCTCTGCCTCAAACAGAAAGACTTTCAGTAAGAACAATCCATTCGAGAAAATTCCTATTAACTATAGACTTAAAAAGTCTAAAATACAGTGATTTTGATTGATGTTCATGCAAGCAAAAGTTAATCACGACAATATGAAAAATCATACATTGCATTAGCTACTTACAGCACAGGAAATTTTAAGGCGAATTGAGCGTGGCTGCAAGCTAAAAGTAACATTCTTTCTCCCAAAGCTGGAAATCAAAGCAGATCTTGGGCCAGAGATCGAGTTAAATGCCTGTTCAACAAATTCGTTTAGACGAAGCTCATTAAAGAATTAATTAATTAATTAATTAACAGAAAAATAAAACAAAAAAATACAATTGTAAGATATTAAACTTTCAAGTGAAAACTTTTGAAGAGCACTTTCAATGTGTGCAGAATGTAAAACATATATTATTGTCCAAAATTTACAGTTTTTGTTCAACTCTCATCAATCATCACTGACAAACAAGTGGTGTTATTTAAACATGGGGGGAAAAAATAGAAACATGCTTGGCATGTCTACGCACTATACAAAGTGATGTGTTGAAGTGTAACTTATGAAGTCCAAAATTAATTTATTTTTAAAACATTTTATAGCTAAAATTGACCGAAATTGAAAGGGAAAAATAGAGTACAATTAGTAATTAGTAAAAGTGAAAATAAAAGGATAAATCATGGAAGAATAATTTACGACGGGGATACATCTGGATTTTATAGTGTCCATAGCAAATAGTGTCCTAGGACGCAAAAAATAGACATCTAAATCAACACAAATAAAAGGAGCGGCGAATAATGAACAGATCAAGAAGCAAAGCAAAGCACATAGTAGTGCTTGTGATTGAAAGAAAGGTTGGGCGAAAGAGGAAGGGAAAGTGATACCAGAGTTTGAGGAAGGAGAGATCGCATGGAGAGTGATGTCCCAGAGAGTGCATTGGTGGCCATGGTGGTGTGTTGCGGAGGTGCAAAGGCGCAGAAGAAAAATGGAGAGAAAGGAGGGAGGGTGGCGGAGAACGCGAAGAGCGTGATGTGAGAATAAATATATAGCAGCAGCTGCGCTGGCTTGGACCGTGAATCTTGGCTGCGGGAAAGAGTCCTCTCTTTGGATTCGGAACCTCAAGTTCTTCGTTTGGACTGAGCTTTACCCATCGGATCGTAGACCCCTCATAGGCCCAAGTTATAGGAGATTCTATTTGCATTTTTTGTTTCTCTTTTCACCCGCCGTTCCTTATGTAATAAAAAATAATTATATTGTGAAAATTAAATTCCGTAATCCATCAAAAATTAACTATATTGCTAGTTTTCCTAATGTAAAAAGAATAATTACCTTACAAAAATTAGTTTCTATAGAGTATCAAAAAATAACCATATTACAAAAAATAAGTTTTCATAGTGTATATAAAAAATAACGAAAAGTAATTTTCATGAAGTTGAGAAATCTACTCTCAGGCTTCTGAAAGTTAATTTTTGTAAATTATATTCTGAAAACTAGTTTTTGGAATATTAGAATACATTTTGGAAATTAATTTTCGTAAAATATGTAAAAAGTAAAGAAAAAAAGCGCTCTCACAAGAGGCGAACGTGCACAGAAAACAAAAATAGAATACTAAGATAACCCAAAATGGCTTTGGAGAGAAAGAAAGAGTGAGAAAAATAAGAGTAGAGAAGGTATGGTGAGAGAAATGAGAGCAAAGCATAAGAGGATGTAGATAGGCATGGCAACAGGGCAAGGCGGAGTGGGGGTAGGGGCGAGTTTTTCCTTGCCCACCTCGACTCCCCAACATATTCCCGACCCCGACCCCAATACCCAACAAGGATCAATTTTGATACCCCATTCCGCCCTCGACGAGGGTCAGGTTTTTCCCGCTCTGTCCCGTCCTCGATGGCTCTTTAAAAAAAATCATTGTTGGCAAGTTAAATTAAAAATGTAATTTTAAATAAAATATTTTAATTCTAAAAATAAATTTTATCTAAAGTATTTTAAGTAAAATATTTTTGAAAAAATCACTAATTTTCTTGCACATAATATTTTAATTCTATAAAATATATTTTTTTGGAGCGGGTTCAGGGGCGAGACAAGTATCAACATTCCCGTCCCCGAATTTGACACCCGAAAAAACTTGATTCCAACCTTGATCAAAGTGAAAAAAAAAAAAAACCCATCAAAGTTGGAACGAGTTCGAACGGGTACTCACGGAACCAAGTATATTTGTCATCTAGGTAGAGGCAGGAGGGGTGAAGTGAAGTAGAGAGGGGGGGTGGGGGGGAATTTTCAAATATCCAAAAACGAAGAGTGTGAAGAGAAAAAAGAGGGCTGTAAAGAGAAAGGGCCCAAGGTATATTGCACGGTTAAGCCCATTTAAGGCCCGTAATTTCAATTTTGATGCGGGTGAGGCAAGGGAAGCAAGCACGATGAATATGAGTATGAGTAATCAGATTCAGAGTGCACAGTGATTCTGATTCAGATTAGCGAGCGAGCGAGCGAGATAGAGAGAGAATGGTGAGGGAAGTATCAGAGAGTTGCGTTGATGGCTTGTTGACGGAGATGGTGGCGTGCTATTGCAATCGTTTCTACGCTAACAAGCCTGAACTCGCAGCACGCAGGATCGAGGCCATTGGATATCAGGTCGGTCACCAGCTCTCTGAAAGGTTGTTTCCAAGCCCTAATATCAACAAATTCCTATTTTGCATTTCCCTATTTCGTGCTTTAACTTATCTAGATCTCTCTGTAGCTTCGTTTAGATTAAATTTTTTGATGGAGATCTGTGCCGAAACACGATAGTTACAGTGAATTTAGATAGTTTATGGAATTATACGAATAAGCCCCAAAATCAAACCAAACCAAATTACTGAGATAATCTTTAGGCTTATCGCGTGCTTTCTTGGTAAACCTTTAACATCACTTGATGATGTTGATTGTTTTGGGTAGGCTAACTTTGTAGGGTTTCTATATGTAATGTGATTCTACATTATGGCTTTCTGAGGGGAATTATCGTGAAATTTGAATGAATTAGTGAAAATGTGGTGTATGTGTTTTAACACTTGTTGTTAGGTATACCATGGAGCGGCCTCGGTTCACGGATCATCTGGAGGCCATCAAGTTCATATGCAAGGATTTTTGGTCTGAGCTCTTTAAGAAGCAGATAGACAACTTGAAGACAAACCATAGGGTGGGTTCGGAGCTAAATACTATGGGTGGTATATATTTATTAGGGTTAAATATGTTTTTAGTCCTTTAAAAATTGACCTGTTTTGGTTTTAGTCTTCAAAAAAAAAAAATCTTGAATAAAGTCCTTCAAATATTAAAAATACCCTAATTAAATTTCTGTGCTAAATTCTGCTTTTAACTTTTCTGTTAAATGATAACCACGTCAGCTTCCAAGTAAAATATTTTATTATTTGAAGTGTTCAGTGACAATTTTTAATAAAAAATCATGTAATTACTTTTGCTTTGGGGTTAAAAAAAAATTATAGTTTAGGATTAAACGTGTAATAATTTTATTTAAAAAGTATGTTATTAATCTAATCTAGACATAATAATTGATATGGATAGCTACATCAGCAAATTAATGTGATGCTAATGTGGCCATCATTTAACAAAAAAGTTAAACAGAGTTTAGTACAGGAATCTAATTAGAATATTTTTAATATGTGAGGGACTAAGACTTTATTTAAGGAAAAATTGTTCTAAGGACGAAGACTAAAATGGGTCAATTTTTGGAGGACCAAAAACATATTTAGCCCTATTTATTATATAGATTTTGATCGGGTTTTGTTCTGTTGCAGGGTACATTTGTATTGCAAGATAATAAATTTCGCTGGCTTGCACGGATGTCAGTTGATCCATCCACTGATAATGTTAGTTCAGTTGACAATAATTCTGCACCTCCAGCTGAAAGCAAGGCAGCACAAGCAATGAGCATGCATCTTTATTTCCCATGCGGGATTATTAGAGGAGCTCTGTCCAACTTGGGAATCCCTTGTGCAGTTTCTGCAGATATATCAAACCTTCCTGCATGTGCGTATTTCTCTATCTCTTTTTCTCTCTCCCACAGTTTGGAGAAGTCTTTTTAGGGATGGAGAAGAGCTCCTTTTCATTATGAATGTTTTTTGGATGCACAAGTTATTTATCCTTCTAAGTCAGGTAAAGATTATCCATAGTTCTCAATTGTGTGTAATCACAATGCTATAGTGATGCAGCGTCATGTTCTGGCATCTGGCTTCTAGATATTTCAGATTGCAGAGAGTTTTCTATTCGCGGAAGTCACGGACATGGCTTATAACAAGGGTTTAAAAATCCTTTCTGCCCCCCTTTTGCTGCATTGTCTGATGTGTGTTTTGGGGGCAATCTTGCAATTTTTCCCCCTTTCATTCAGTCGAAGAGTTTGAAACCCTAGTTTCATGTTCAAAAGCTGGAAATATGTGTCTCTGCGCGCTGTTTGGATGAAACCCATCTGACCCACTGCTATTTGCCATAGTCTCCGGCCATGCCAGACATTTCCAGCCTCATTTTTGTTTGTCTGACCTGCTCTGTTCTCTGTTCTTTGCCCCTATATTTTGTTGTTATTGACTGGTTTTTAGAAGATTATATTTTTTTTATTAATAATGAATATGTTTTTAATGTTATGTAAAATTTTATATTTAAACATTTATATGTTTAGTATATTGATATAGATTATTTAACTTATATTATAAGTTTAGTATTGCAGCCATCCTGCTATCCCAGTATAGCATTTTTGGGGTTGGCAGCTCTACGTCATTATTTGGGATTGATAACTATGTGATTATCTCACATTGCGCAAAATAAATGTGATAAGAATTTGATCTGTTTGGAAAAGGTTTAAATGGTTTCCAGTCCAGTTGATATTTAATGGCCTATAGTGTGAAGCTTAGGAGTGTGAGAGCATCATTACTTTTTTAAGTATCATTGTTAGATTTTGGTTATAGTTTTCTTGATCAAATTTATGTTGGGTGAAGTTGAGTGAGTGTGAGTATTTTTGTTTTAATTACTTTTAAACTTGCATACTTTTACAAATATATGAATCCTTCTTCATCACTAACTGATTAGCTACAGAAAAAAAAAAAACCAAGAAAGGGCAGCCTAATGCTTGAAGCTTCCACCATTGTGGGGTCTAGGGAGGATTAAGGGCTCATTTGTTTAAGCTTTTGAGAAAGTGCTTATATGTTAGAGCTTTTTCAGAAATTATTATTTTAAACTTCAAAGAAAGGCACTAAAAGTCTTAAACAGTTTTTTTTTTTTTTTTAAGTTTTACTTTCTTTTTGTTTTCAAAAAACTTGCATAATTATTACAAATTTTTAAACATATCTTTTAATTAAAAAAGGATTTTTTTATTTTTTTTTCCCAAAACAGCTCAAACGAAAGGGCCCTATATGTATTCAGTCTTACCTCGTGAGTGGAGACTTGAGAGGCTCATGAACCTGTTTCTATCATTAGAACCTGCAATTCACTAGGTCATAAGACAAGACTACAGCTTTACTGTTGTAAGGCTCACCCCCCATCTACAGAACAAACCAAGTCTGAATTTTTGTTTAACGTTTTAGTTTATTAAGGTCCTGATTGATGATAATCTTGTGCTATGGTATAAAATTGTTAAAAGGAACTGATGATAAAGTGAAATACTTCAATTCTTACAGCCCCTGCATTTATTGCCTCAGTTTAGGAAGTTTAATTTGTGCATTTGTTTCTAGAAAATTTATGTTAATCTCTAGTTTTCTTAATCTGTGTTAATTTAGGACAATTTAGACAAGATTGTGTGTCCTCATACATGTAGAATGTTGAATATAAACATTTCAAGGTTAATTGGTCTTTGCTTCCCTTGTTTGAATCTATTAAAGCATCTCATTATCCAGCTCTGTATTCATAAGCCCTGAACATGATTTCATTGTTGCAGGTGTACGTGTCTTGGGGTAATGATATTAGCTTGATCTGAAATTTCAATATCATTTCCTATTATAATGAGTCTAAATCTGGGATAAATGATACTGTCATTGTCTTATAAATTAAGCTTCTTTCACTCTATTTAATTATGACAAACTATCATCATTGCAGCATGTAAATTCCTTTGTTTTGTGTCAACGATGCAGTTTTAAGCATCTTTCTGTTTGTTTGATGTGTAGTTGTAAACTAATGAGCAGTATGTGTGTTGGAAATAATGATACTTAAGGTACTTAGGAAATAGTAGATTCATGTATCACAATTAATATCATATCAGCCTAGGATATAGTATCCACTAAGTCTATTTAGAACCTATATATATGGATATCTTGCATTACCTATGAAACCCGTTATCTTGAATAAACAGGCATTCCGATTCTCATTCTGAATTCTCTCTAATTTTATCTCCTTTTGTTGCCCTCTAAATTCAACAATATGTATGTTTGTGTATAAAAATTTGTCTTTGCATGAATTGCTCTGATCAACCTCCTTTTCTACATCGTTGAGCAGGTTCATTTGTGGTCCGTATAAAAGCTTGATGAGTTCATAGTTATATTACTGATGGGAGGGGAAGCATTAACATTGTCCAAAACAATGCTTTGATGTCTACGAGCTCTTTTGTCGGAAAATGCTCGACTGGGGAATGTTTCTTTACCTGATTCAAACTATATCAAATGTTATTGACTTGGTTGTGTAGGAAGGGCTCCTGAGGTAGTATTTTGATAAATGAGGATTTGGTTCTTTCAGATGCAGATTCTACGGAGGGTACGATAGTATCGAATTATTGTGCTGTGTGGAAAGACACCGAGAATGTCAGTCATTGTAATGTTGCTCTTGTATGGAATGGATGTTAACCTTATAATTTTAAAACAAGTATCACTTATTTGATTGCCAATTTGCTCGAGCGTGGCTTCTTTACAAGACTAGCTTCAATTGCTCCACTAAAAATATTTGATTACGACGAATTTGATCTAATATTTTGCCATATTCTATAGGAACCTAAACCACTTCTGAGATTTCGGACTTATCTGGTGGTGAGGCTTGTATGCACCGGGTTGTGCGGGGTATGAACAGGGCATGGTAAAGTTTTATTCCCAACTCTTTAGACGGGGATACTGTGTTTTTGGGTATTAATGTTAGGGTCACGTTACTTTTGTGTAAGTTGTTATTTTCTACCTGCTATTCTTTTGCGTCCCATTTTGCAAATTCTTCATTGATTTTTTTTCCATTGTTCTTTTCGTGTTTATCATTGCATGTTAGTCCACTTTATGTACCCTCGATTTTTCGTTCAAATGACAATATTTTTACCATTGTTTACAATTCGTTGTTGGTTCAAAGTGCTATTTTGTGGTAACATATGAAATATGAAATAACAGTAGCCCCCCAACTTGGTACTATTGCGGTTTTAGTAGTGCCGAGTTCAAATTTACTTACAAAAACGTCCTATTTTCATTCGAATTAATCTTTTCGGTCTTCCAGTGACGCTTCTTTTCTCCCCTTTTTATATTTTTTCCAAGCAATCTCACTTGGCACAATCGAATGGTGCACCAAATATGATAACAGTCATCGGTTTTGATGATAAAATAATTTTATCTCAAAAGAAGCCCCTTTTTGGTCTAATGCCATATTTACGCACAATTTTTTCTTTATTACTTTTGTTACTGCTTACCTTTTCTTCTGCTTCCTGCTCTCTTCTCTTTTTAGTTTCATCGGCGAATTACAAAACCTTTCGCCTGCCATTTTTTTTTTTTTTAATCAAAGTTCCCTACTTTCTTTGCTTCCATGTGTTTGGGTTCGATTTCCACAAATAATGCCAATTGTTTTGTTCGAAATGTAGCAAGTGGTGGTTTGAACTCTAACAATCCGGTAGTCCAAATTGGTGGGTGGACATCTTTGAAGTGTGAATGCTTTGAGACAAATTCCATGACTTTGAACTGTGCAAGCCATGGTGGAGGATACCTACAAAGACATTTTGATGCTTTAGTTAGCAATGAACCTCACTCATGGTATAATTGTAATAAATGTGTACATGTAACATTAATATAAACACTATTTATAAGTGAGAAGATAGGATGGATTTTTCTATTTAGGGCCTATGGCATAAGGAGAGAAGTTATATGTTGTTCTTGGAGTATTGGAAGATGATTTTTAATCTTGGGTATTTGGCCATAATCTACGAGGCAAGAGAGTAGGCCTTAGATTTAAGTTAGGCCTTAGGTCTAATCCATAATAACAATATATCACCTTACATGCATAGAGTCCAAAGCAGTAAGTGTGATTTTCTTTTTTTAACAAGAAAATTAAAACGAGAAAAACAATTAGAAAACAAATTTTTTAAAAATAAAAGAAAAATGTCCAAAGTAGTAAGCTATTGGATTTGCTGACATTAGAGTAAACAATTCTTGGCAATGACGTCATAAATTTGTTAATCTCACATGTGGTGCTAAAAATGCACAATTTAATGTCAACAAATATATTGATTGAACAAGTAATAATCTGGTAAGTATGTATATAGATATCGTTCCTAACGAGTATTGTAGCCAAATACCAACTACTACTAATAACTATACTATTTGGACGAAGTAAAAGAAAATAAGGTAAACATGCAAAAAAAAACAAAAAATGCATATGCAAGACACTAATTAACTATTAAGTACTACTTGTTTATAGTTTTTCAATGAGAAGAATGGAATGTGAAAATGGTTAGGGTTTGAAATTACTAAAATCACTTAATCCAACACAAGTTCATTCACAAGAATTGAAGTTCAAATTAGTTAAAATAGACTAAACACAAGTTCATTCATAAGAATTGAAGTTCAAATTAGTTAAAATAGACTAAGTTCAATTTCTTGGCGTATAGCCCTTTTCAATTAACCCTAATGCCCTAATTCCTTAGAGCCATAAAGATTAACTCAAACATAGGTTTAAAAATCCACAAGAACACTTGAATCAATGAGTTTTATTCCTAAACTCATCCCAAAACATGGCAATCAACCTCAAGTTGAGTTGCATTTACAAGACTCCTCATTATAAACATAACTTGAAATCATTCCACCAATAATCAGTCAATAGAAGGCATTAAGAATGGAGAAGATCACTCAATCTCATGAATAAAACTTGTATTGAATATAAAAGGGTTCACTTACAAAAGATTTTCATGGGGTTCATCCACCTTTAACCAAAGAAAGTCAGTAAAACATGGAGAAAAAAATAGAGAAATAATGATAGTTGCATTGAAGCTTCAAGAATCCTTTTTCCAAAGCTTGATTCTTCAATGGAGATGGAAAAAGGCTAAGATTAGGGTCAACTTTCTCGAAAATGGAACCTCAATACCCTTTTTCGCTCATTTTTGTGCTTAATATAATTGTCAGGGACGTCGCTAGTGCTTAACGTTACAAATTTGCACATTACGGGAGTTCCAACGTTTAGGCATTTGGACATTTTAATTATTATTGTTCATAAAACATATTTTAAAGTAATCAATTAAACTTAATAAATGTAATATATGTTTCTTAGGCATATGACTTTTCATATGAATTTTTATATATTAAAAGTTTATTATTAAATAAAAAGTAATTATTACAAAATTGAATACCTGAATGTGTTTATGTGTGTATTAAAATATAAATTTAAAACTTATTATTTTTTATTCTAAAAAAACTGTTTATAAAACATATTTTAAAATAGAGAAATATAAATGTATATCAATATAATATTTATCAATTGATAAATATATATAATAATTTATCTCTTCGTTTCTATACTTAATTATTATTTAAATAAATTATTATGAAATAGTTAAAATTTAATTATATATTAAAAAATTTAGTTTCTATTTTAAATAAATTATTATGCATCATTTAAAATTTAACTATATATTTAAAAAATGATTATTAATTATTATTTTCTTAAAACATTTTTTAGGATAACTTAAAATACATATTAATAGAATTTTAAAATTATCTAAATTTTTTACATGTTAACAATTAATTTAATCTGATTATTTTTTACTTATTTCATTTTAATTTTATGCATAGAATATAGTAACTTGAAATTTATTTATCATAAACAATTGAATTATCTATTAAAATTATGAATACTATGCCATTTATAGGATTTTTTATATATCAAATAAATTAAGTCAAATTTTTTATATACAATGAATAAAAAAATTAAATAGAAAAGTATAATTTACAAATCTTGCATGTATTATTGAAAAATATAGTAAATAAAAATTTAAATACTATGTTATTAAAATTTCATTTTTCATTTGAGAGGAAAAAATATTAAATTAATTTAAAAAGTAATTTTGCGGCATATTTTTGTTATTTTATCAAGATAATGTATGTGTTTTTACTTTTATTCTATTCTCTTTTACTTATTTTGGTTTACAACTATATTGCATCATTATTATTCTCAATTAGTAGAATGACTTATAATAAATTTTAAATATTATTAGATATTTTATTTAAAAACATGTTATTGAATAAATATATGTATATTTAATTTAGTTTATTTTTTTTAAATCACTTTTTATAACCTTTTTTAAGGTCTTTTTGTTAAAAGAAAATGATTATTTTCAAAATTTAAGTTAAAATATACATTTTTTAAAGGTACCCAATGTTTTGAAAATAGTATGTTTTTTATCTCCTAAAATTTCCTTTTTAGGGACTAAAAAAATATATTTTTGTAAAGTTTAGGGACTAAAAGTGAATAAAATTTTAATTAAGAATAAAACTAGAAATGATGATATTTTTAGGGACAAAGAACTTATTTTAACTATATGTGTGTGTAACATATTTAAATTATGTTTTTTCATATACAAATGAACCCGTGCGATATTACATCTAATAACAGTAGAAAGTATATAGATTTTGAAATAATAAATCTTAGGCAAATATACATTATTTCTTCTACATAAGTGTAACTCTCTTTATTTTTGGTATTCTATGTAATTGAAACATTTCTAAAAGTACCAAAGTTATCTCGAATGTTAGATTATGCTTTTCAATTCACGTAAAGAAGTCTAAGTTACTTTTGTAAGGAATCATTTAAGATACTAAGAATTAAGTGTTTAATAATATATGTGAAGTACTCGTAAAAAAAAATCGTAATATATGTGAAGTATTACAATTATAAGAAGAATGTGCATCTTTACAGAGTAAGTAAAGTGGTACGTTGAGTTGATAGAGCATAACACAGATGCAAATGTAGTTTGTGGTAGGGTGTTTGAGGCACAGATTATGATGAGTTTATTTTTGTTTTTATTCGATCTAAAATTTTGTTAAGAGTTATTTATTTGAACTCGATCTCGACTTGATAAAAATCTAAAATATTTGAGATAATTGGGTTAATCTAATATGTGGACATAATATATTAATATTAACATTAAGTACAATTAATTTTAAAATTAAAGAAGTATATAAATACAGTTAAAATATATTTTACAATATATATTTTAAAATAAATAATATCAACATAAATATAAGAGTTTAATGGTCATGCACTGTTAGTGTAAAAAAATTTACACTGTCATCTAGTCAAAAATCACCATTAACATAACTTTTAAAGTATTTATTAGAAAAGTCAACAAACTCACAATAAATGGTGGTTTGTGATTGATGACAGTGTAAAACTACTTTATACTGTCAGTGAATGACCATTAAACTCTAAATATAATATGTTATGTAAAACATTATTTATTAAGTTAAGAAATTATATTATTATAATTAATTTAAAAAATTATACTTTTTATAAGAGTATTAAACTTTGGATTGGTTTGGAATGACCCAAAGTGCAACCTGAATCCATCCTCAAAATTCAACATGTCTAATTTCTGAACCTAAATTTGACAAAATTAACTTCAAATCAGAACGAGTTGGGTCATGAACACTCCTACTTTGTGGACGTGAGACAAATAAGTACATTAAAAACATAATTACAATATATTATAGTCAACATCTTTATATCTGGATAGTATTATGTTGTACAAAAAGGTATTCTATAGCAATTTAAACGTGAATAGCAGTAGAAAATTACACAAGACAGTTGGGGTGTTCATGGTACGGGGTTGGAACAAGTTTATTTATGTCTTTACTTGACCTGAAATTTTGATAGTGTCAATTTTGTGAATCCAAACTTAATCCGATCAAGACCCGATAATATTTGGGAAAAGACCGGGTCAACCTAACATATTGGCACAATATATTAATCTTAACATTATTTATAGTTAAAATCTAAAATTAAAAAAATATACAACTACAATTAAGATATATTTTATAATATATATTTTAATATAATTAATATCAATATAAATATAATATCATGTTAGACAAACATTATTTATTAAGTCAAAAAGTTATATTATTAATATATAATTGTTCAAAAAAATTTATTTTTTTGAAAAATATATATTATTAGATTGGGTTGGACGATCTAAAATATATAATCTCAACTCATCTTTAAAATGCACTAAGTCTAATTTTTTAAATCCGAACTAGTCAAAAATCCTTTCAGATCAGACCAAGTCGGTGGAACGGGACATGTCATCACCCCCCTACTGGACAGGTGCCATTTGCGACAACAGCTATTTTAAGTTGGCATTTGGGACAACAGCTACTTTAATTTTACATTTGTTCAAGTGTTTTTTTCCACTCCAAGTCCATATGAGACCAAACATAGATGTACAGTATGAGTTTGGCTTATTCAGGGATATAGGTTCGTGGTAATTTATAAACAATTTCTTTGTTTATTAGGAAATTTTCACAAACAATTAGAGGGAAAAAGCTAAGTGTAACTACAATAAGTACTCACACAGTTTGTTTTTCCCATCTAATTCTTATAAACTAAATTAGCTAATTGAAGAAAATATTAAATTGTTGCTCTACTTGGCCCTCCAGATTTTTCTGATTTGCAATTTTTCCCATTTGTGTTAAGACGTAACAAAACGATGTTGCTGGTATTATGGATTTGACGTTCAAAAAATATATTTCGTCAACCATCATTATTGGTTTTTGGCAACAAAGCCTTCAGAAGTCAGGAATAAGATTCCGGTCAAAAGCACTAAACCATTAAATTCATTTGCTTTGACAGGGGACTTATCCAACATTCGTGAATTAACAAAACTTCCAACAACTTCACCATGTTGATGTCGCCAAATCAAACACGTGTGTAGCTGAAGTCATGAATGACACTGTACCAAATTGTATTCGCTGAACAAATTCACAAAAGTAAACATCATGCCCTTTGACATCAAATTCAAAAGCTAACTTCAAGTAGTTGATCATTTTTTTTACGTACAAGTCCAAATCGTGTGTGTTAAAGCAAAAGGGTTGGTGAGGGAATTTGACAATCAATACTGTCTATGTATTTTTGTTGTTTGACGCATGCTTATCCTTCCCGGCTAATTCTTATAAATTAAATTAGCAAATTGAAGAAAATATTAAGTTGTTGCTCTACTTGTTGCTCCAGTCTGATTTGCAAATGTTCCAATTGGGCGAATTTCATCCCTCATATATGCTCTCCCATTTGGTCTACCTTATTCTTATCTTTGTGGTATTTATGTAGTAGGTGTAGTTGTTGGTGTTAAAAACTTTCAAGGCGAATTTGCTTTAAAGCTAAACAGAATTAAATTTTAATAAAATTAATTTTAAATTATCAAACATTCAATTAATACGTATGTTTGAATTAATGTTAATCATAAATTGAAATAATGTCACCATTAAAAAAAATAGATTAATGGTATATCCTCGTGTAAATCTTCTTAATATACTTTACAAAGAAAATATTAAATAAAAATAAATACATATAATGTCTTGAAAACATAAAAAATTTCGAAATAAGAATGTCAAACACCAAGTCTTACTATAGATTTGAAAGTTCGAAACTAGCATAGCAAAAGGAAAACATAAAAAAATGCAATACTTACTGTACAAAGCAAGCAAGAGGATTTAGAATTATTCAAAAAAAATACCAACGAACCAGCTGGCAAGGATACGACTCATCCCACAAGCATGTGAGTTTGGATCTCGCTATCAAAGTGAGGATCTTGTTGGTGGTAATTTGTAAGTATCTTTGTAAACGCCCCTTAAAACATGAGGTCTGTCATGGTCCTAATAAGCTCTCGGAGCCTAACTCACCTAAATTTTCTCAACACTAAAAAATAAAAAAAGAATTATTCAAAAAATTAAACGTTAGTGCAAAACTTGTGTGTATTCCAATTCTATCTAGCTTTGCTGGATCTGTGTCAGCTGGGGATAACGACTCACCTGAGGGACATTGTTATTTATAAACATTTTGCTTCTCTTGCTCTCTTCAATAGTTTTAGGACTTCTTCTGTCAATCAAATGGGTAGCAACGAAGTGTGGAAACATTCTATGATGGTTTGTGCTCCAATCACAACGCAACAATCTGCATCTGTTGAGCAGATTGTGAATGACATGCATCAGGCAAAGGCAGAAGGTGCTGATATAGTTGAGGTTAGGCTTGATCACATCACCAACTTCAACCCTCTCCGTGACCTGAAAATCATTCTCCAAAACAAGCCGCTACCCGTGCTTATCGTTAATAGGTAATACATCCCATGTCCTGCTTCATTAGCAATGCAACAAACTTATCCCGTTATTGAATCTTACATCATTGGATCATACTATGAATAGACAGGATTAAAATATACAAGTCATTTAACTATTTTAAATAGTTATGCTTTCATTTGATCAGAGCCTATAGAATAAGTATTTCATTGTTTGTGGAGATGCACTCTAAAACCATTTCAGTGGTCGAGCATCTATATTCTTTCTTTACTTTCACATGCTATATCATTTGCATTCAATGTATTTGTTTTATTTACTTTTGTAAAGGACAAAATGGGAAGGCGATGAGAGCATGCGGTTGGAAGCATTACAGCTTGCTGTGGAACTGGGGGCTGATTTCATAGACGTTGAGCTAAAGGTATAATTATTTTGGCATTTGGAAATTGGTTTCTTGGAGAAAGTGCCAAGTTGTTCATTGCATCCAATCTATAGTTTGTTTTATTCCTCTAATCTACAACAATTTCAATTCAATGGCATAGCAGTATTCTGCATAGGTACTATTTGAGATTGATAACCACTGAATGATGCTTTCTTAGATTGGCCATGGCATGTAGAAGTGGCATCCTACTTGGTTTCTTATCATTTAACGCTTAAATGTATACATATATTTTCTCCTTTACATACATTGTATTGTATGGTTGTTCAGGAAGCTTCTTGTCTTCCGACCTTGGTGGAAGTGGAACATAAGAGAAATCATAATAGCCATGGCAAAATAATTGTTTCCTGCTATGTGGATGGCATCACCCCTCCACAAGAAGAACTCTTTCAACTTATTGAGCAAATGCAAGCTACTGGAGCAGATATCATCAAACTTGTGACACATGCAGCTGATATAACAGAAATTATAAGAATTTTTAGCTTGTTTCCCTATTGTCAGGCATGAGTTTGTTTTTTTTTTTTTCTTGTTTTAAGCTTACATCTCCTGAATAACCAATTAATCATATGTCCAATATAAATTGTACTATAGCACATAATTCTGGCACTAGTTATAGGCAGGAGAGGAAATCTTGTTCTCTTGGGTTTGGTTCAGTAGGGAAATGATTTACAAAAGGTAGGATCATTTCTAATGTACAAAGATGGAAATCTGACAAACACTTTTTTTCTGTTCTGATCTTTTCAATATATTACGTTATATCAAAATTAATTTTCTCATTCTTTTTTCACATTAGCTGTTTCTACTTTTTAATGTTTGTCTGCTCTGGTAACAATTTGCAGGTACCATTGATTGCTTATTCTGATGGAGAAAGAGGATTAATAAGCCAGGTTCTGAGCCCAAAATTTGGTGGGTTCTTTGTCTATGGATCATTGGCAGGAAATCAAATCCCTGGTCTGCCTTCTCTTGACAGTTTCCAGGAAGCCTATAAACTGGAACATATAAATGCAGATACTAAAGTTTTTGGGCTCATCTCAAAACCAGTTAGCCACAGCAAAGGCCCTATATTGCATAATCCTTCCTTCAGACATGTAAACTATAATGGAATCTATGTCCCCATGTTTGTTGATGATCTTAAAGAGTTCTTTAGCACCTATCCAGGCCCTGAATTTACTGGTTTTAGGTATGTCACGTGTTGTCATTAATCCACTTACAAGTTGGAATCATACTTTCTCATTGAGGTCCTCATCCTGAACTGCTCCTATTTGATTTTGTGGTTTGCATGGTGATGTGTTAATATTTTTGTTATCACATCAACCATTTAAGTGTTTGTATTTTTTTTCTTGTTTGAAAAATTCTCATCTACTTCTTTTGCACTGCAGTGTTGGGTTTCCATATAAGGAAGAAGTTCTAAGGTTTTGCGATGAAGTCCATCCAGTTGCTCAGGTTGGCTTGTTCTTCCATGCAACATTTGGAAGTGTTCCGTAGTGGTTATCTTTTACCAACATCATGGCTGATTATAATAGTTCTTCTCTCTGCTAAGTTATAAATTAAATAACTTTGGCCTAAATCACTTTTATTTTGTATATGCATACATGGGCTGACATGAAGAACTTGTTTTCTGCACCCTGCACTGTATATATCATCATGTTTGTTCTTGCTTTTCTACCTGACCCTTCAGTTTACTATCCACTTATTGACAATCTATATGCAGTCTCAGAAAAATGTCCATTAAATAATTTAACCTAGTTTTATGAAGTTAACATAAAATTTGGTAGATGGAATCAATGAATTATTCCCACTAACATGATTATATGACCATATAATTAAAGGACGCCTTTCCACGTATTAAGTGTGTGCTTTTGTGTATTTTTCTCTAAGAGTTGAACACAATATCTTTCTTTGATCATTTGAAACTTATGTTATTCTGAAGGAACATCAGTTTGTCCAGAATAACTTCAGTGGAAATTAATGCAGTGAGGAATGTTGTTGCTTGATGACAATGCTGATCTATTAAAATGGACTTAAGATGCAGTTGTTCTTCCATGTAATGATTTTTAATCCATAATCAATTTGTTTCACTTCATGTTCCGCCAGTCTATAGGAGCTGTTAATACTATCATAAGGAGACCAAGAGATGGGAAGCTTGTTGGTTATAATACAGATTGTGAGGCTGCAATTACTGCAATTGAGGATGCACTCATTGGTAATATTCCCCCACTACTGTGTTTATTTTAATTTCCTTGAGCTTGCCAAAAATATATTTTTAAAAAAATCAACATCCTAAAAGCCAAAGCTGTTACATGAATGCCTAAAGGTGAAAATCAAACTCTTTATCATGTGGCCAAGGAGGTTGTGAAACAACATGAAGGACCATGTTTCTTAAAAGCTTGAATTGTTAGGTGCCTACCCAACAGTGGTTTCCATCTTTAACAGTAATTACTGAGCATGTTCCACTTTTTCTTGTTACTGAAGGACTACAACTTATCCTCTTTCTTGTAATTTCAATGTAATTTTTTTGGACAAAAACCATATGTCCTTGTTTGATTTGAGAACTTGTTAACAAGGATGTAAATAGCTTGATCTAAGTTTTTTCCAATTATTCTGTCATCAACTTCAATGCCTACTACCTTAGCAATCTCAAATTACAATGAGAAATGATACTTCTATAACAATTTGTACAACAAATTATGCAACTAAGAGAGAGAAAGAGAGAAAAGAGAGAGGAATTTGAAATGTAATAAATAATGTGATAGAGAAAAATAAACACAAAAAATGATGTTGTATAAATTGTTGTAAGAATTGTTGTAAGTGTATCACATTTCAATTACAATTGGTGTGATTTTAACTAATACTAATTTACTGATTCCCATGAATCAATTGTCAGAGCATGGTTGCAATGATGGTGGAGCATCTTTAGGTTCACCCCTTGCTGGGCGATTGTTTGTGCTAGTTGGTGCGGGTGGTGCAGGGAAAGCCCTGGCGTTTGGTGCTAAAAGCAGAGGAGCTCGTCTAGTCATCTTCGACATTGATTTTGGTATAAAAATAAGACATATTTGTCTATAATAAAATTTATTTTCCTTTGATTTTTTCTCATGTTAGAGCTGAAGCTTTACCCACGTCAACATACCTGTCACACCTTGCAATTTGCTTCCCCAAAGGGCCACAAGGGTTGGTGGGGTGGGGTGGGGTGGGTGGGTGGAATCACAGAAGCACCCTTAACTCAATCTGGATAACATTGATCAATCAAGTTTAATACCTTGATGTAGCATATTATGGTTTTTCACGAATTTAACTGTTATACTAACTGCTCTAGATCTAGCGGCTATGTTGCATTGACATGTTTTCTTATTCTCTTACTTTGTTCAAAAAGATAGAGCAAAATCTCTTGCTTGTGCTTTATTTGGTGAAGCTCAGCCTTTCAAAGAGTTGGGAAACTTTCAGCCGGAGAAAGGGGCAATTCTTGCAAATGCAACACCTGTAGGAATGCATCCCAATACAGACAGAATTCCGGTGGCAGAGGTTCTACACTCTATTCAAATAAAATAAGTACAAAACTTAGATCAGTTCCTTATATGATTTTGATGTTGTTTTCTATTCAGAATTGAAGTTTCACTTCAATAATCTGCATAATAATGATTTGGACTAAAGACTAATATAAGTTATTGAATTGAAACTTCAATTCTAATTAAAGAAATGCACCACAAGCATTTAAGGAATGCCATCTAAGTTTTGACCATAAAAAATGTTTAATGTGAGTTTAATTATTAATGTTGGTCTCTTCTTTAAGGCGACTTTGGGAGACTACCGGTTAGTCTTTGATGTTGTTTATACACCAAGAAGAACCAGATTAATGAAAGAAGCGGATGCTGTAGGAGCAATAACTGTGGGTGGGGTAGAAATGTTCCTAAGGCAGGCTATTGGTCAGTTCAATCTTTTCTCTAGCCTAAAAGGTACAATCTTTACTTTCTAATTTTCATGTTTGCATCATCAAACCTTTTTTCTGATTCTTCAAGTATATATATATTTTTAATTAATTCAGATTTTTAAATTATTGATTTAGTCTTTAGAATTCAAAATTTTTAATTTTTGTTTATTTGAGTCTAATAATATTAATTTTAAAAGCTAATTTGTCATGTTAAAAGATAACAAGAAATGATTAAGCCAAAATGGAATTTAGAAAAGTAAACAGATATTCCAATGGATATCATGCACATATCGTTTTAGTCTAGTTGATTTAGATAAATATTATGCACATGAAGTGCCACTAGAACAAGTTATTGTTTGCTGTAGTCAAAGATCTTGAATAAAGACGTGTGATAGTCACACTGTCTTTAAAGATTTATTCATATATAATGCCTAAATCCTTCAGGATATAATAGGTCTTTTTCAATATGAGTCGAGACAACATAACAAGTGTCTAATAAAAGTGATCCAAGATTTTGAAAATTGGGCACACGGGGGCAAGTCAAGCAACTTGCACTTGCATCAAACTCACTTGACCCAATCTCATGGATGCGAGCCCATGTCTATTACTTACTTGTTTGAAAGTTTTTGGAACGTTGACCCAAAAAGAAAAAGAAAATTTTTGGAACATGTTGATATATAAACACTTGAAAGTAAGCTAAATCAACCAATGTGAAATGTGAACCTTTTGAAATACTCCAAAGACACAATTGTTTAACGTGAGCAACTGTGAAAGGTTTATATGCCAAAACTAAAATTCTTGGTTACTCTAAAATTCTTCCGGTGTAGTACTGGTTACCTTGCAGCAATTCAATTAAGGCGCCTTAATTCAGTTTCGTATATGAAAGGTTTATGAAGTGATCTCATTCGTGGTGGTTTCCTCTCTGTGCAGCACCTGAAGAATTTATGCGGGAAATTGTTTTATCCAAGTTTTGAAGGCGCTGCTTCCATAAATTGATCCTACAACTAGATGGAGGCTGCACTATCAAGAAATTCATGTACATCACATCTCATAACATTTTTAAAAAAAAAAAAAGAAATTGTTAGTTGCGATGACAACTATAATGCAATATATAAAAGTTGAAATAATAAGCAACAGAACAACTGTTATCAGGGACCCCGCTGAAAGACATTGTGCAACTTATTTTGTGCTTTAAGGAATAAAGGCAAACCCCCTTTTTCATTTTTGCATCTCCTTTCTGTTTTATTTTTATTTTTTTTCAAAAATACTTCCACCAAACTCGAATATAAGAAGGAAAAAAAAAAACTCATATATGATAATCTAAAATATAAGCAAACTTTAACTAATTTCATTCTCTTTAATGAAATCATCTCAAACTATCCTTTACTTAATTCAAATTTTATTTTCAATGACCCATTCGATTCTCAATTTCTCATTATATCAATCACATAACCTTCAAAATGAAGAAAAGGTATTCTTATTTGAAACAAGTTTTCATAAAATTGAATCTTTCATCAATTAGAGTAAAGAGTAATTTAAGAAATGAAGTTTATTTTTTAAATAAAATTAAAAAAATTAAATAAAGTTAACTAACCTGTTTAATTAATATAAATTAGTTTTTCTTTCTTTCTTATAGTCAAATCTATAAAGAGTACTATTTTTTCAAAAATTAGTTTCTGAAACGTATTTTTAGTTGTTAGTATAAGTTTCAAAATTTAGTTTTCAGACAGCACGTTTGGTTGGGCATCATCAACAGTAGACGCGCGTCCCCTCCTATGCATTTCAGTTTAGCTTTTGCGTTCATTTTGGATCTTGTCGTGTTTTTTTTTTTTTTTTTTAATCTAAACATGCTGTCGCAAGGGGTTTCAAACCCGCATTAAATACATTTCAAAAATGAATTTTCGAGGATATTTTCAACACTTTCAAAAGCTGATTTTCTGGAAACCGGAGTGTAATGCTATCACCATTTATTTCCCTTTCGTCTTTTCATATTTTCTCTTTTTTTATGTGCGCTCATTCCGAATTCGACTCTCATATGTCGTTTCATGATTGTGTTTAGTTTTTCAAATTTGATGATACTGTGGACAGAGTTGAAGGTGATGTTTCATGTTGCCGACAATGTACTGTTATTTACGAAGGGTTACGTATATAATATTTTTAATCAATTTGATCATTTTGATTGTGACTTGTGATTGTGCTTTAGGTTTCTAATTACATCATTGCCTTTATGCTTTTTTATATTTGTTCTTTCTGATTTGGTTGTTATGAATAGCTGTGTGGTGCTATCAAATTCAGAGTCTGACGAAATTTTAACAAACTAGTGTAATAACCCATATTTTATACGGGTGTTAAGTTTACAATTTATAAAATTTATATATTATTATATTTTTAATATATTTCTAAATTATTTTTTAATTTTACAAAAATATATGTTAATAGATATGTAAACAAATATTTATATGTAAAAATCACAATAATAATAATAATAATAGTAATAGTAATAGTATAATATAATGATATATATTTAAGTAATTATATATTCACATATGTCTTATATCAGTTTAATTTACAAAAACATATTTTAGTATAACATTTTACTATGACCATGGACATTAATTTTGTGATTTTTAATCCTATATCAAACTTTTTCATTAAATTAAATAGCAATATTACTTAATTCTAAACAAATACATAATAGACAATAGGTTTGTCCATGACTTTTGTGGTATTAAGACATATTAAAGAAAACATTCAGGTATTTATTTTATAATATTAAGTATAAAATTTTATTTATATTACTTTTTGATCTTAATTGCATTCCAAAAAAATGAAGTTTCTAAAATTTGATTTTAAATAAAATATTGATTCCTATTTACATATGTGATTCAATTCTTTTAATTTTTGAAGAAGTTTTGCATATTGAGTTATAAGATATTAATCTTAATTGCCAATTTAAAATAAGACAATAAACAAAACCTTATTTATAAAAAATCTCTATTTATGTTAAATTCTTGTTTAGTTTTTAATAAAGAAGTTTATTTCGGGAAAATTTTTAAATAACATATTTATATATTTTAATTCATATTTTCAATTATGTTTTGTATATTTCAATAACGATAAATTATCCTCACCTTCAAAGTATTTTAAATAATTACTATTGATAAAGAAACCATACATGTAGATTACATTTTATATTTCCAATTCTTATTTGTCATTTTAAATATATTTATTTATTTCGGGAAATTGAAATTATAATACTAAATCATAAATATTAAAATCATGATATTAAATTATGAAATTAAAATCATATATTTAAACCCAGATCATGATATTAATATTGTGTTATGACATATTGTTTGAAAATCTTTATCTTTTTTGTCACTATGATACTAAATTGCTCATGATAATAAAATTCATTTCTTATAATAAAAATAAATATCTTGCTCTTATATTTGAACTTAAATAACTGGAAAAATTAAATATAAATTAAAAGTTAAAATTTGAAATCATTTATGTTTAGCACATGAAATTTAATGAGTACATTATTTATACTAAAGATAATTGTTTTTTTTTTTAAATTGAATGTTGCAATTAAGAATATCGCTAATTGGAATCACAATCATTTTCAAATGAAAAAATAATATTTATTTCAAAAATGGGTACGAAGCCACATTTGTGGTTTGTGTGTTTCATGCATGTACTTTTTATACTGAATAACAACATTGTTATCAAATCAAGAAGCACAATTTGATTACTTTAATTATATATAAAGATGATAATACTTATTTTAATTACCTTAATAATAATAATAATAGGTACTGGCACATGACATCTATGTACACGACAAAATCTTTTTATATGTGTGTGTGTGTGTGTGTGTGTGTGTGTATAGAGGCTAAATTACTAATTTGGTTCTTTAATTTATTTATTTTATTTAATTGGATTGCTTTATTATTAAAAAGTTCAATTAGGTCCCATAATTTTCAAAAACACTCCAATGTTACCCTTTCATCTAAAATAACATCGTTTTCTGTCCAATTTTACACAAAACGGCATGGAAAATGTATTGGAAAAACAACGTCGTTTTGGACGAAAAGGGTAACTTTGGAGCATTTTTAAAAATTATGGGACTTAATTGAACCTTTTAATAATAAAGGAACCTAATTGAATAAAATAAATAAATAAAGGGATCAATTAGTAATTTAATCACATATATGTGTGTGTGTGTGTGTGTGTGTGTGTGTGTGTGTGTCTAAAAACATATACCAAACCTAAACCCATAATAAAAAATAATCCTACGGTTTATAATATCTTATTATATATTAGCTTTAATTTCAATTAATTAATTATGTTAATTTTGATACATTATTATATTACATATTATACCATATACAATTACAATATTATATTATATTGTTGTTGTAAATAGTAAATAAATATTTGTTATTGAAAAGATTTGTAAAAAAATTAATTTGCTAATAATTTATGTAAATAATTGTTGCAAAAACTTTAACTAATCAAATAATCAATTAAATCAAAAAATTCAATCAATATAATTAAATTTAAAAATTTAATTAATTGATTACAATAAAAACATGTCAAAATTAACTTAATTATATATTTTTTTTCCTATTTATTGCAGGAAAATTTGTGAAAAAATAATTTGTTAATAATTTTCATAAATAATAAAAGTAGAAAATCAAATCAATCAAACAATCAATTAAATCATTTGATTTGATTAAATTTAACTAATTAATTATCACAAAATACATTACATTTAATATATATATATATATATATAACAAATAAACTATAGGATTAATTTGCATTAACGAATTAGATTTGATATCATTCTCAAATCAAAATGCATAATTTGATTACTTTAATTATATATATAATGATAATAATATTTTGGTATGATTTTCAACTTAATTAAAATTTAATTTGATTTAAATTGATGTAAATACGCTTAAAAAATTTATTAACAACAATAATGTAACATGATGAAGTTCAAAATTTGATGTGATAATTATAGAATGTTGAAATTTAAATTATATAAAAAATTAATAATAAATAAAATTATTTTATATAAAAAAAGTTCCTAATACATTTCAATAGTTTAGTTTATATAATTTATTTTATTATTAATGTTATTTTAAATTTTTTGAATTATTGAAGGTAATTTAAATTAGATTAAAATTGATAAAATTGGAATTAAAAATTTGAATGGTTTGCTTAAGAATTATTTGCTATTTTCAATTTATTATTTTGTTTGCATAATCTTTATAATTTAATTAATTGTGATATTTGTGTATAAACTATTTTAATTAAAATTTAATGTGATTGAAGTCAAAATACTATTAGATTTTATATTTATAAATTTAATACATTGAATAATTTAGTCGTATTTAATGTACTATTTAATGTTATTTTGAAATTTTTTATTATTGAATGTACTTTAAATTTAAATTTGAATTAGATTAAAATTGATAAAATGTTAATTTAAAAATTTGGATGATTTATTTAAGAATTATTTGTTATTATTAATTTATTATTTATTTTTATAATCTTTGTAATTTAATTGTTATATTTTCAGTATAAACTATTTTAGAATTTGATTTAAGTCAAAATATCATTATATTTTATATTTATAAATTTAATACATTTGATTAATTTAATCATGATTTAATTTACTATTAATGTTACTTTAAATTTTTTTGTAGTATTCAAGGTAATTTAAATTTAAATTTGATTTTAAATTAGATTAAAACTAATTAAACGCTAATTTAAAAATTTGAAAGATTTGCTTACACATTGTTTGTTATTTTTAATTTATTATTTTGTTTGTATAATATTTATGATTTAATTGTAATATTTTGAGTATAAACTATTTTAATTAGAATTTGATTTGATTTAAGTTAAAATGTTATTAGATCTTATATTGATAAAATGTTAAAATTTAAATTAATAAGAAATAAAATTAAAAAGTTTAAAATAAATAAATTTCATATCAATTTAAATTTTGATTAGATTTAGGTCACCTAATTTCTACTAACATAACTAATAATTTTTAAATTGATTCATCTTTATTTGATTTGATACATTTATTGAAATACTTATATTGCAATTGTTAAAATTCTAAAAAAATGAATAAATTTAGTATTTACATCATGGTGTTATGCTATTAGTGAAATCTTAATTTATAAAAAATAATAAATTATTTTTAAAGAAAAATAAAAATGACAATAATATTCGATTTGGAACCTAAAAATTAACTAAGGTAGCTATTTTAGTATAATACAATTCCTCTTTTTTTATGAAATCCCTTTTTTTAGCCTATTGCATTATCTTAAAATGTATAAATTGTAAAAAAAAATATTAGAAAGTAAATTTGAAATGTCATATATTTGAAAATGATAAAAGAAAAATAAATATACAATATATGAAAAATAAAAATAAACTTTTGAAGGCTCTTATTTGAAGAGTCAATTTTATTACTCGTTACATTGTTTTTCTTAGTACAAATATCAATAGAAGGTTCACCTTTATAGTGCATTACATAGACATTCATGCTAGACAATATTTAACAATTGATAATCAATTATTTTCAGCATATAACTCAACTCATAATTCAAAAAAGAAATAGAAAAATATATAAAGCACTTCACAATAATCAAAATGTCCATATATGTGAATAGATATTAAATATTAAATAAAAAATCAAATGCATGATAAATCAACCAAAAAATTAAAAAAAATGTTCAAACTCCCCACAAAAAAAAAATAATAAAAAAGACACTAAGTTGTATACAAAAGAATAAATTGGTATGACACTATTTTTGGAAAAAACACAATTTTTAAAAATTAGTAAGTAATATGAATTTACCCTCAAATTCTCCTCATATTTGTCTTCAACGTTTCACCTTTGCCAAATGTTGAAAAGTGAGACAGAAAAAAAAAGTAAAATAATAGGACCTGTTAGGTGTGGTTGAAGGAAGAAATAAAAAAGAGAAATAGAAATATCTAGTAAGGAAATGAACAATGAGATGAAAATATAATAAGGAAAGAAAAGAGAGACATAAATTTACCCATAATTTCTTCCTTTTTTTTGTCATTAACGAAGAACCTTTGCATAAAAGCTAACCATAGATGAAAAGAAAATACAAAAAAATAGTGCGTGCAAGGAGAGATCAGAAAAAAAAAAGAAAAATATATATTAGTCGCAATTATCTTAATTAATATAAAATAATCTATTTAATTTAATTTAAAATAATCTTAATTACGTTAATTAATTTAAATCAAAATATATATTGGTCAAAATTGCTTACATGGCAAAATCTTCCTTTTTAATAAAATGATATAATAGTATAATTGTATAATAAATTTGAATGAAAATATATATTTGTATAATAATTATATTTGTTTAACAAGGAAGGTATAATAAATCAATTACATTATGAATTTAATGGTCATGCACCGACAGTGTAAAGTAGTTTCACACTGTCATTTAATCATAAACCACTATTTATTGTAAGTTTGTTGACTTTTATAATAAATATTTTGAAAGTCATATTAATGGTAATTTCTAATTGGATGACAGTGTAAAACTTTTTACACTAACAGTGCATGACCATTAAACTCTTACATTATTATATAAAATAAAAATATGCATAATTTTTAATGATTTAATTGATTGATTAAATTAGAATATATACTTGTTGTAATTAATTACCTTAATTACTACAATTAAATATAATAACATGTTTTTATGAATTAAAAATAAAGAAAAAATTGATGAAATTTAGGTGAAAAAAGAATAAAAATGATGATGCCACGTGGCATCTGCCTGACAAAACCTTATTTTATAATATATAACAGATAATAGATAATAGATGATAGATAAATTGGAAGTAATCAATCAATATATTGGAAAAAAAATTATTATATAATATAAATGCTTTAATTATCATAATAAAAAATATTACCATGATTATAAATAACATTCAATAAAATTTGAAAAATTAATTTTCTTGTTATATAAAATAAAAATTAATTTAAGATTTAATTATTTAATTGATGAATTTAAGTAGAATATATAATAGATTATAAATGCTTTAATTATAAATATCTTAATTACTATAATTAAATATAATAATATATTTATATGAATCAAAAAAATGAAAAAATTGTAAAATTGAGGTAGGAAAATAATGAATATGGTGTTGCTGTGTGGTATCTTTCCATGTTATAAAACCTTCTTTTATATAGATAATAGATAATAGATAGATTTTACACAAATATCAGGTACTTGGAAACGTTAATTAATATACTTAAAAATTACATGATTTCTATTTAGGACAAAATTAGGGTGAATGTAAGTAAAAAATTATTGACTAAGTATATGATTTTTAAAAAATAAAAAATACTTGTTTGTTTATTCTTAATTTCAAAAATAATTAAAGGAACTATATATATTATTCTCATTAGTTATTTCAATAATTAAGTCAAATTAATAGAATTTTTTATTACAATTAATGTAGTTATTTAAAAGGTAGATATTTATTAGAGTTTTCAAATTCAAAATTTAAACATGACTATTTAAAACTCATTAATGTAATAATTATAATGATTATAATTATAATCTGTAATCAAATCAAATATTTACGAAGCATCATATAACGACATGTGTTATTCGAACTTCTCTGTAAATCACATGTGTCATCCAAACCTTACAAGTTACTCTTGATTCGTCACGTGTAATCCAAACTTGTGAATGAATTCTCAAATTACCTTAATTATTATAATTATTTAAATTATTATAATTAATGTAATAAAAGTTAAAATTACCTTAATTATTATAATTATTTAAATGGACAGGGATGTTAATTTGGGTGATTTTGAAGGAATAATTAATTTATTTATATTTAAAATGCTATTTATAAAGAAAAGTAAACAAAAAATTTTGTTCTATTTCCATAAAAATAAATGAAGATCGTATATTTCTTTTGGTGATTTGAATATTTGTAATTAATTGAACATTGCACATTTAAATTAATCATCCATTTTAAATTTTTGTCCATTAAAATGCTATTAAACTATTTTAAATTGGCAACATTTGTAATATATAAATAAATAATGTGCTAATAAATAAATAATTTAATATGGATATAATTTAAATGGACATTCCAAATATATAAATTATATATAACAATTACATATAATGATTTTAATTTTAATTATATATATTTAATAATACATTAACACTGAATCGAACGACCCCCAATTGATGACACAAAATTTAATTTATTGAATAAAATCATACGAAAATGATCAAATTTGCTTTAAAGCCTAGTTTATAATATCCTCTTCATCCATACACTTATTTCTCTCTTGAATTCTTTTGAATCTGTACATGTAAGAAGAATAAAAATCTCAATAGATCAAATTTAAAGCAATAAAGAAACAAAATAATAAAAACTCAAATAAAAAGGAAGTTAATAGCAAGTTAGGACCTTGAGTACTATCTTCGCCTCCATTCTTAATGTCATAATCCTGACTGTCTATTCTAGACTATATACTAAGCAAAAATATCATAAACAAACAAATAAAAAGGGAACAATAAAACATAAAAGTGAAAAAGAAAAATAGAAGCTTATCATATGGAGAAAATGCAAAAATTGAAAGAAAAAAAAATCTAACATATATGCATCTCAATTTGACAATATATTTTCTCACCTTAACAAAGACATAGAGAAGACAAAGGCAATAGACGAAATCAATGCAATGGGAGTGATTGTTCAGAACATGTAACAAAAAAATACTGTCATTAGAGAAATGAGAGAAGAGTTTTCATTTCTTTCGAATATGCTTCCTTTTTTCATTTCTTCTTTTCTTGGTCGCTTTTTATTCTCTAACTCTATTTTGAATTTCAAAATAAAAACATTAGGCACTAATAATTTCCGTAATTGTGTATAAAGGTGATTGTGAAATTGTGGTCAATTAAAATATACAATAAAAATTAATTCCCTAATTTTGCGTGTCATAATTGTCCATAAATTATTTTGTGTGCAAATAATTGTGTGTCATAATTGTCCATAAATTGATTTGTGTGAAAATGAATGTGAGACTGACATGTAAGTAAAAAATAGAGGGGAACATTCTGGTGTTGCCAAGTGGGATACGATTTTATGTGAAATTACTCTAGAGACTGACACGTGAAGCTTTCCTATTTAATATGGATCGATATAATTTAAATGGATATTCCAAGTATATAAATTATATATAACAATTATATATAATGATTTTAATTTTAATTATATATATTAATAATACATTAACACCGAATCAAATAACTCCTAATTGATGACGTAAAATTTAGTTTATTGAGTAAAATCATATGGAAATGATCACATTTGCTTTAAAGCCTAGTTTAAATTATCCTCTTCATTCATACTCTTAAAATATATAATAATAATTATACACAAATATCTTCCCAAATTATACTTAAAATATATAATAATAATTATTTTGGTCCTTGAAACTTATATTAAATTATTGTCATAAATAATAGAATGTAAGGAAAAATGATTAAGTAAAAATTATTTATTGTTCTATTTAGGACAAAATTAGGGTGAATATAAGCAAAAAACTATTGATTAAGTATATAATTTTTTTAAAAATTAAAAATACTCGTTAGTTTATCCTTGATTTCGAAAATAATTAAGGAAACTATATATATTATTCTCATTAGTTATTAACAAATAATTAAGTCAAATGACCAAGAGAATTTTTAATTATAATTAAGGTAGTTATTTAAAAGGTAGATATTTAATAAAATTTTCAAATTTAAATATAGTTATTTAATACTCATTAATGTAATAATTATAATTGTTAAGACAAAGGACAAATTTATAACCCTCAAATATTTTGATAATAACAAACAGTTAAAAAGACCTTTTCAAGCAATCGTCTGGTCACTCATAATCTGCATCGTCTGATATCTTGAGCTTATAACGTCTTTATCTTTCATTTAAAAAGTTTTTTAGTAACTAATGGCTTTCAGACGGATGTTTTAACGATCTACACACTAATTAGTTGTAAAAGCATAAACAACCTCGAAATAAATGAAGTCTACGTATCTACTCTTAAGGAAATATCACTTTACGTGTTAAAGAAGGAATGTGCGTGCAGATGTTAGAACGGAAAAACAGATATGATCATTGCTACGAGAATGAGTACAAGAATGGTAAAGAGAAGCAAACTATTTTATCTTATCAAGTGACAAGTTAGTGAAAGGAATTAAATGCTGCATTTAATGCTTCAACGACTCTTTCCAACAGATGAAGCTCCTGCAAGCACTCACAACGAATACTTTTTGGAGAAGCCTATAAATAGAAGAAAATACCTCAGTCTAAAAAGTTAGTGAATTGGTTGGCTGGCTGATTAAAATCTTCATTTATTAAAAAAGCTCTCATCCTGTAATACTCTGATTGTCAAAGTTGTTATTTGTACTTCACTGTATATTTGTCTAATAAGATGTTAAACCTAGTGAGGTAACTCACGTTCAACCTTTTTTTCTAAGAAATTGGTAGAAGCCTGAAGAGGCTTTGATTTAAAGATTACTTGGGTTTTTGTTTAGAGAGGCAAGTTAAAGACAACTTGGGTTGAGCCTAAAAAGGCTTATTGAAAGAATGTTTGTAACTTGGATAAGTTAGTGGAACTTGGCTGTTACCAAGAACTGGACATAGTCTCTGGGTAAGACGAACCAGTATAATTTTTGTGAACTTATTATGTTTCCTTTTCAGCATTCGTTTGTCTTTCAAAATGTTTTTGAACACTCTTTTTTATCCTTCAGACGATACGTTGTTGAAAAAGTTTTGCAAAAATTTGCTATAACACAATTAAACCCTCCTTCTTGTGTTATCTTTGTGTTATACAATAATGATAATAATTATGATTTGTAACCGAACCAAATATTTACGAAGCACCATATAACGACATGTGTCATTCAAACCTCTCTGTAAATGACACGTATCATCCAAACCTTAAAAGTTACTCTTGATTTGCCACGTGTAATACAAACCTGTAAATGGATTCTCAAATTTATTTATAATGATTTGGGTGGTTATGGTCCAGTGATTCAACCTTCTGGTCTTTGAAACAGGCTTTCTAAAAATAATTTTTGGAAATGTTAAAATTTTAATACTTTCACAAATTAGTTTATAAAATATATTTAATACATTTACCTGTTACTAAACTAAATTTTAGAACTTAACTTTTGGAAAAATGATATTCTTAGGAAAAAAAATGAAAAAACATGGAAAGAGATTTGTATAAATAAAAAGAAGGATGCAACAATCAATTGACAAGAATAAAATGTTGTCATTGGTAATATCAACGTGGGCCTAGTTCTTGATTTCCTTCCATTTTTATTTTTTTTGTATTTTTACTATCTAAAATATCCTTTATATCCTTTTTATTTATCTGTTTTTAGAATATTTTTTTTAATTTTTTTTTAATTTTCAAAGTTCAAGATAACATTAATTATTTCTTTGTCAATTATATTCTTATTTCTCACATAATTTTTAATTAATTTACACATTTATAATAGTATGCATTTATTGTGGAGTATAAATGAGAAAAGTACAATAGAAAACTTTAAAACTATTTTATGGAAAACAAGAAAATTTATTACATTTCTTGATTTGTGTATAAAAATCTTAAATAACAGTTAAAAAAGAACAAATATAGTATAAACCTCGAGGGTCAAATTAATATATGGGAGCATATTCCTAACTTTGTGGCAGGAACTGTAGGGTGCAGTTGCTTGGTTCTCAACTGTTGGATTAATTAGTATATGAGATTTTGCCATGTGACTTATTTTTATTTTTACTATTTTAACCATGTAGTTAGCTGTCACCCGGTATATTTTGAACTAATTAAGACTTTAATCTCTACATTATCTCAACTTAGCAAGCCACATTGTCCCTCGTTTAACTGCAACTTTGAAGGATGACAAATGGAGTATTGATGAATGTTATGTGAATATAAACGGAACCATAACATTTTTCCCAAATTGATTCGTAAGATTTTAGTGCCAAACACTCAAATACCTCCCCTTGGTAAACAAGAAGACAAGAAGCAATACTCTCAAAAATTTAATAAAGAAAAAGCATTTGTGAAAGTTCTAATTGCAGGCATTATTAAACTTGATTAACCAAAGTTTTGAAGTTCATCTCATAATTCACTTTAGACCCTTGACATGTCCTCTCAATTGGTTCTTTGAGATTTATAACTGCAACCTCGTGCGTCAACTTTGATGTAGTGAGTTGTTGATAACAAGTTGAAGTTTTTATGCATAATCTTGAAGATTGGATCCTCATGAACCTATCTAACTCTATGGTTAAAATGACAAAAATAAATTGGCCACTTTTGTGCATTCAGGCATTTAGCTTTTCTCCACCACTGAGAATGCAGTTCACCGCCGGCGGCGACCTTTTTCGCCAGAATCTCTCGGTGTGGGCATTTGCCGGAGTCCACGGCGCTTCTAACAATTCATCTCTATCCAATGTCGCCCACCCCAACCTCAAGCCACAGAACCTTTTCTTGGACGGTGACGACAAGCTCAATGTCTCCTCTGACTTCAGCCTTTTTATGCTACCGAAACAGCTCAAGAACAGCCTCCTCCACACCACGCCGGTGCACACCGTGCCGGAGATCCTCCCTTCCGAGCAGCAAATTTCATGGCCACGGTCAACCGTAGATGTCATGCGGGAATTTAAACTTCAACTTTAAAATAATAACAAAGAAAATATGACATCTGACAAAATCCTATACACTACATTAATCCAATGGTTGAGAACCAAGTAACCGCACCTTGCAGCTCCCGTCACAAAGTTAGGGAATCTGAAATTAGTATTACCAATGACATGCCGATGAAACATAGGATTTTATTGTTCTATCTAGGAGGCCCAAGTTAATATTACACATGACATGCTGGTGAAACGTAAGATTTATAGTTTTATACAGTTTCTTATATTAAAAAGGTATTTTAGGTAATAAAAAAAATACAAAAAAAGAGAAAGGGATATATTTAGTAATTAAAGAGATGTAAATAGCAATTGGCATCTTTTTGTTTCAACCGAGTATATAATAACACCAGAGCCCAAAAACTTCTCAAATAGTCACCATTAATGGCGTCCCAGCTTCATGTTTTATCTATCGTCGTTTTGTTCAGTTGACCAAACAAGAAAAAGAACGTTGTTTTGTTCACGACCCAAAAACGAGAAAGAAGGATGTGCAGTTCAAAATTCAATCCCAATTAAGGAACAAAAATGCAACTGAAGGCTGTTGTTATAATGAAATATGACCAATCCATTAACCCAAAAAGAAAAGAAAAAAAAAGATAGTGAAAATAATAATAAACAATCAATAAATGCTGTGAAAAGGTAACTGCATTAGACTTAAAGATGCGTACACTGAAAAATAAAGATATACTGGATATAAAAATACTACGGGATTATTCGAGTATGATAAAAAAAATATAATTTAAATATGATAAAAAAAATATGGCTTTTATTGATTTATAGTTTATCGTAAATGATTTACTGTAAAATTTTTAAAATAATATTTATTTTTTTAAAATTAATAATATTAATTTTCAAACTTTTTAATGAGTTTTTAATTAAAAATAAAAATATTACAAATATTGTAATTCATTGAAGTAATTTATTAAACATTTCATTATAAATAAAGATGAAAATAGGCTGGGTCGAACAAGACTTTGTTTAAATAAATATGGCCTATTTAAAAAATCTAAGGCTCAAGTCTGACCAATTACCTGTTATAGTTTTTTTCTAGGTTTGTCTTGACCTTTTTGAAAGTCTGACTTAACTTGTTAGCGTGCTTAAAAACCTATTTCATATTAAGGCTTTTTGATAGGTATAACATATTCTTAAATAAATTAATCGACTAAGAAAAATTCAATGTAAAACAAAATATAAATTATGAAAAATAAAATCATTACTACCCAAGATATGGGATAAGGGGTGGAAATAGGTAGTTAGACTTTATAAGACTCGAGTCTAACTTGTTTATATAACATAAACTTATTTTTAAGGTCTAATATGACCTTCCTAATAATTTATTTAAAATTTTATTTTGATATAAGACCTCTAAATAGGGCATAGATTTATCCTTCAATAAGGTTATAGGCTTGATTCTTTATGTAGGTAAAATGCTTAATATTTAAAAAGATAAATAAACATATGACTTTAATACATTATAAAAAATGTAATATAGTAATAATGCTAACAAAATATTATTATTTATATTTACTTAAATAGGCTAGCCTATTAGGCCTACAAGGCTTTTTAAATTACCTAAAGTCTGCCCTTTTTAAACAAATAAGTTTTTATAAAAGTTTTAGTCTAGTTTATTTAGTAAAAAAAGTTTGTCTGGCTTGGCCTGATGCGGCCATAAGCCCTGTCTGGCGATCTAACCTATTTTCATCCCTAATTATAGACTACATTTTTAATATAGTTTGCATATTCCTCATTTTGTATAATAATAAGAATCACAACTCTTTTAATGATGTAACTTTGGACAATACATTATATAGTTAATTATGTAAGACAAAATAAAGATAATGTTAGCAATTATTTTTGTCAAACTCATTTAAGTTTTAGTAGTATTTTGTAAAATCTTTTAGTGTCCAACAATATTTCAAACATAATTATTTTCAAAAGATTATTCTTGTGAGGGACTAAAAAATAAAAAAATATTTTAATTATATCAAGAATTAATTATTAATTTCAACAATATTGTGTGTGTTTGGTTTTCAGTTGACACACATTCCAAAGCACATTCAACTAAATCCATGAGTCTAGTGTCATTAGGCTCAATGTCTGTTTCAAGCTTTCTAACAAAAAACCAAAAACAACAATTGTCAATTATAAAGGAGTGATTATTGCTTTTTATTTCTGATATTTTTCATTTTACATATGTTTTTAAAATTTAAATATATAATTTGAGTAAATCACTTATATCTTGAGTTATTATGTCTAGCTTAAATATTTTCTCTTTCTTATAATGCTGGTATTTTTCTATCTTCAACTTGTATAAATCATATGTTAAATTCATGTGTCAAATAACTTACTTTACCTACAATAATGTTGATAACTCTAAATACATTAATATTTATTTATCATTTCGTTCTTACCCCTAAAGCTAATAATTTCTGTGAATGACCTATCAAAAGCTTTAAGTTTAATATTTTTATTAATTGAACAATGTTAGCCCATGTATATGTTTGAACTTAAAATTAAAAAAATAACAATTTTTTAACAAAAAGCTGATGAAAAATTATATTTTTAAAATAAAATAAATTAAATATGCATATGTTTATTTAAACAAGTGCTTTTTAAAAAAGATAAAAATATTTATAATTTATTATTAATTATTCTACTTATTAGGACTAGTAATAATGCAATACATATAGCTATAAATGTACACAAAAAAAATAGTTATAAATAAAAATAAGTAAGATTAATATAAAGTGAAAATACACATATTATCATAGTTAAATAACAAAAAATATGTTTCAAAATTAATTTTTAAATTCAGTTTAATAGTTTTTCATCTTAACTGAAAAATGAATTTTTGATAACATAACATTTGAATTTTGTATTTATTATATTTTTCAATAATACATGAAAGATTAGTAAATTAAAATTTCCAATCCTATTGCTTATTCATTCTATATAAAATAATATAACTTAATTTATCTTATATATAGAATATCTTATAAATTGCATAACATACATGATTTTGATTGTCTATTTAATTATTTGTAGTAAATAAATTTTGAGTTACTATATTATACGTATAAAATAAAAAAAATGATTATATTAAATTAATTGTCAACATATAATTTTAAAAATTATATTTGTATGTTTTTAATTTATATGTATGTATGAATGTATACACATATGTATGTGTCTATATCAATTTAAAATATGTTTTATAAACTAATTTTTTAAGATAATAAATAATAATAAATTTTTAATGCATATTTTAATGTGTGTGTGTGTGTTTAGGAATTAAATTTATATTAATTATATATTTAATAATAAATTTTTAATATATATGAATTCATATTAAAGTCACATGTTTAATAAATATAAATGTATATTACATTTATTAGGTTTGATAAATATATTATATTATAAAATATAGTATTTAATAATATTATTGAAGTTTATTGTATATAATTTTTAATAAATATAATAATTTATACTATATATAAAAAATCTGTTTTTTATATATTTATATAAATACAACATTAATGCTTGTGTTCAAGTATATTTTAGTTTTTAATTTGGTGACCTTAAAACGTGTTTTATGAATAATAGTAACTAAAAATAAGATTTTTTTAATATATAACTAAATTTAAAACAATTCATAAGAAATTATTTAAAATAATAATTAAGAACAGAAATTAAGAAATAAATTATATATATATATAGTATTAAATACATTTGTTTCAATATATATATATATATAAATATTATTAAATAAATATATATATATATATATATAATATATAGGTATTAAATTTTATAATAAATATTTTTATTTATAAAAAATTTAATATACATATATATATATATATATATATATTCATATTAAAGGTTGTATGTTTAATAAATATAAATAACATTTATTATGTTTAATAAATATATTATTTAATAATATTCTTGAAATTAATTGTATATATTATATTTAATAAATGCAATAAGTAATATTATATAGAGAAAAAAATCTGTTTTTTTATTTTTACATAAGTACTATATGAATACTTTTGCTCAAGTATATTTTAGTGTTTTAAGTTGTTTACTTTATATTATATTTTATGAACAATAATAATTAAAAATAAGAATTTTTAATATATAATTAAATTTAAAATGATTCATAATAATTTATTTAAAATGATTAAGACGAAGACTTAAGCTTCTGGCATATGCTATTTAGCTTATTTATCTTTGAGATTCCTTGAGTTCTATATAATTTTCTCCTTAGATGAAGTGTTAGCAAACGAAAGGAGTTGGTCTGCATGATGTTGCTTCTTTATAATAGAACTACTAGGACAATTTGTAGTATGAAAAAATTATTAGATTTAATCACAAAATAATCAGTCGTATGCCTTGTTTGTTGTTATTAAAATTATTGGATAAATCGTCTTAAACCTAACACAAACACTACATTAATAACTTTAAAATTATTAAATACATGTATTTATTATTATACTTGCTCAAGTCTACTTTACTTACATATATAGACAAATTTATGGTTAATTTAAAGTGAATTATGTTTATGAAATGCTTTAATTTAAATTAATAGTTTATATTTTTTTTATTTATAAATTTCCTCATTTAAAAGAGTTAAATTTGAAATAATTATAAAGATTTTTTTTTTGTAAATAATGCTTTGAATTTTCTTAACTCGATAAAATGTTTGGTAAATTTTTATTTTTTATTTTTGAGAAAATGCATTAGTGTGATTTGTAAGAGATGAACTTTATCAAAAATAAATTATCAACTTGGCAACATCTGTCAATATTGATATGCCATCACTAAAAGTTAATGTTTTTGTTTTTTCTTTTCTCACACATATCTTCTTTCGCAGCGAATCCTATTTGAGAAATTGATAGACATTAAATGTAGACATTTTTTTCAATGAAAATTCAAATCTTGATTCATCATATTGTGGAAACTAATTTCTTCTGCTAGATTCAATTCCGCTATTACTAAAAGTTAATGCTTGGTATTAACTTACTAGAAGTAATTTTTATTTAGATGATAAAAGGATTAATTATTTTTTTTATGTTTTGATACAATTGATTTTGAAATAATTGAAGCTAAAAAATTTAATTTTTATTTTAATATTTTAAAAATAAGTTTAGAAGAATTAATTTTTTTCGACAATAAAGTTTTATCACTTTTGAAGTGTAAAAATAAATATATTTTATAAAGTTCTACAATCAGAAACAATTCTTATAAATTAAAGAATTTCGTGGTCATTTATTTTAAAGTTAAGTATAATTGATTTTGGTAAAATTAATTTTAAACTATTAAACATAATTAAGTTATATATCTAAATTATTTCCAACAAAAAAATTTCATTAAAATGCGTGTCTTATATGGAGAATTAATTAATTACACGAAACAAAAAGGCCCTTCATCTCAATCAAAATCAATTATTACCGAACAAAAATCTTACCGTTAAAATTGATTCTCTTAGTCTAAAACATTTTTTTTAAGCAAACCAAATACATAAAAGGTAAAGTTATTTTTGAAATATAAATATAAGAATATTTTTTAAAACTTTAATAAGAGTCAATTTTTATTCAATATTAAAAGTAAAAAAAAAAAAAAAATCCTTTATTGAGACTCGATTATATACCAGATTTGGTTTTGATTAAAAGGTAAAATCCTAAGCAAAGACCTATGCTTAATTGTTTACCGTGCTAAGCAGCTAGGGTATACGAATACGACGAGTGTACCCTGCATGTGTGTGTAACAACCAACAACAGTTAAACAAACAGGTAAATTGTCACGGAACGACGGGTATACGAGATATTCTCTTGGAACAAATCAACTTGTCAACTACTATTCTTTTTTTTATCCAACAAAAAAAGTCAACTACTCCTCTTTTTATTTAGCAAAATGTTTATTTATATTTATTTTTAAATTTAATTATAATAGATAAATATTTTTTATGTTATTATTCAATCATAAATTACTTTATATGGCAAGATTATTAACTTTTGTAGTAATTATTTTAAAAGTTATATTGAAGATAATTTTTAATTGGTTGATAATATAAACATTTTTATTCTCAACAAAAATTAAACTTTTTTTTTCTTGTTAACGAAGAGGCTTTCAAATTTTGGTTGGAGAAGTTATGACACCACTAATTAATATGTTTATAATTATGTTAATTACTAATGCAATCGTGAAAGCCAACCCACCAAAGAAGGAACTACAACCTAGCCACCGGTAGTTCAGTTTCTCGTTCAACCGTTGTTCTTGGCTCTCTAGACTACTATAAAGTAAAGGATACCAATTACCACAACTAGGCAAGGTAGATTCCAAGAAAACTAAAGACATTACTAGCTAGCTCAACGCTCTTTCAGCATGGGAAGCCTTGCGGTACTCTCTTCTCTTTTCATTCTTTTGTCTTTGGATTAAGAAATAGATTCAATTTTGACACTTAATTATTTTTGCTAAATAGTATTGCCACATACGAGTTCATGTATGTCCCAATTGAATAATGTTTAGCTAGCAGCCTAGCACTAGGATTCAATTAGCTATTTTGTGCAAGTTTAAATGTTTGATTGCACTTATGGGAATGCACGTGAATGTGAATCAGTTGGACACCCTGAATTTACAGAGGGGTGGTGATGGAGTTGGAATCAGTCCTACACTTGTGTGCACATCGATTCTTGGAACCACAGTGGCTCAGATGCTGACTCAGATGCGGAGGGCCAAGGAAATTGGCGCTGACCTTGTTGAGATACGACTTGATTATTTGAAAAGCTTCAACCCAAGACCCGATCTTCAAACTCTTATCAAGCAGAGTCCTTTACCCACCATTGTCACTTACAGGTAGAGACACTCAGGGTTGAGACTGTTTTATATCTTAACTACATTCACTTTCCACCAGTGGGAGTACAATTCAAAATCTAAGAATGGTCTATTTTTGTTAAAACCAGAACATGAAAAGAATTATAGGACAGAATACAAAAACCACACAAAGTAGAGGAGAAAAGAGCAAATACTGTTATGATATATTTTTGTTTTGAACACAGTTTTGCATATATTTGAAGTATTACAGCTAATGTTTAAATAGAAAAACTAATAAGCCTCTAATTGGGTAGAGTAAATAACAAATTATGACTAAGCTAAAAATAGGCATTATTAGCTCCTAACTACAACTAGCTTTTTCTGAACATAAACAACCTTTAACCAACCTTATAAGTAGAACAGAAAATTCTAGAGACATTAACATGATTTATTATGATAGCTGAAAAAATCTCATTTTCCAACACTCCTTTAGATTTTTCTTCAATACTCCAAGCTTTGATCTCAACTACCATTCCCACATCTTTAATGGATCACTTTTAAGTAGACGAGCATCTGCAAGGATAATATCCCCTAGCTTAATACTAATTATATCACCCGAAATAAGAATGCTTGCATTCACCTTAATCCATTTTCATTTTGAAGGACCTTAGCCGTGAAAGTTGCAGCAACATTACCAGCATTGTTGTCCTCTATGAAACTCACTATTGAATGAATAAGAAGTAGTGTGATAATCCTAATAAAGTTTTGCCAATCAGATTTACCTCCTCCATTTGCCAAAGCAATGACCATGATTGCTACAACTTCCATGACCCATGAAAAAAAACTCCACATAAATCCAAAAAACTTCAAAAACTTGTTCTCCTTCTTTTCACATTTGTTATGGCCAACCTTTCTTTAGCAGCTTCTATTGTGGGCCCATTTAAATCACACTTCAAAGTCTGAAGTACATCCTCAAGTGGAACATTTTCCAAATTCTCAATTTCCTTTAAAACAGCATGCATGGTTTTTTTCTTCCATTCTACTAGAAAACTTTTATCTTTCATTTTAATAGACATGAGCTCACACTCGAAAGAGTCAAAAATAGTGCATCTCGTATTTGCAAAACATAAGGAATAATTCCTTTTTAGCATTTGTCCACACTCAATAGGCTTTGATTTATTTCAAGCACAAATAAAACATCTAAAATATATTTGATACCTAAAGGAGTTTCAATAGCAACAACTCTTTTTTCTTTGACATCAACACATTCTCCATTGCCTATGGTGACTTTGGAGTAGTAGGACCGATCAAGTTCCTTAAAAATGCTAGCATTGTGAGTCATATGATTTCTGCACCCAATGTTTATAAGCCACACCTCTTTGCTATTGTTTGTTGAATAGCAATTAGCTACAAATAAATGCTTCACATTTTGTTCTTCATGTTTAGCAACTTGGGCTTATTGTCCCTGTTAGTTTGCTTTATTTTTGCAAACCTTCTCCACATGACCAAGTTGATTGTAGGCCTAGCATTTAACTCCTAGCCTAAACCAACAAAAATCTTTCGTGTGATTTTTCTTCTTATAGTGAGGACAAGGTGGAAACTTAGTTTTCCAACATCTTCCTTCATTGCCTTCTTCCTCCTCATTCCCTTTCTTCTAGCTAAATGGGCTTTGCCATTGGTATTGGCCATAAGAGCACCTTCAATATTCTCCCCCATTCTTAGAGATCTTCTTTGTTCAGTAGCTTGCAAAGCATTCATAAGCTCTGTAATTGATATTTGGGAAAAATCTTTATTTTCTTCAAGAAAGGAGATTTTAGATTCAAATCTTTCTGGAAGACACACCAAAATTTTCTCTACAACCCTTTGATCACTTAGCTCTACACCAAGTAATCTTATTTGTGTGACCACCTTTGAAAGTCTGTCTGAAAAATCTTTGAAAGTTTCACTTTCTTTCATTTTTACTGCTTTAAACTCTCTCTTCAAATTCAGCATTTGCATTCTTTTTGTTCTTTCACTCCCTTGGAACTCCTCCTTTAACTTGTCCCACGCTTCTTTTGTCGTCTCAAGAGTCAGGATCTTGACAAATACATCATCATGCAATGCCTGCATGTATAATGGCAAGTGTTCTGCCTTTCTTTGCCACTTCATCATTATGATTCCTTATCTGAGCTATTGTTGGGTTGTTTGGTAAAGGAGGTGGGTTGCTGCCATTTTTCACCACATCCCACAAATTTTGAGCTTTGAGATAAGTTCTCATCTTCGCAACCCACAAATGATAGTTTTCACTTGCAAATATAGGAGGTGGAGGTAAAGAACTACTGCTGGAAGCTATTTTTGTGTTTGAAGGTTTTTTTGTGTGGGTTTTCTCTCACACTCAAACTCTGTTTTTTTTTTCCTCTCCTTCACAGACTTTGGTTTTTTCTCCCTTACAAACTACGATTTTTTCTCCCTCACAAACCCTTAAAGATCAATGAAGCTCTTGATACCATGTTAAAAATAGAACATGAAAAAAGTTGTAGGACAGAACACAAAAAACACATAAACTAGATGAGAAAGGAGCAAATACTATTATGATATATTTCTGTCTTGAACACATTTGAAGTATTACAACTAATGTTTAAATAGAAAAAATAATAGGTCCCTGATTGGGTAGAGCAAACAACAAATTATAACCAAGCTAAAAGTAGGCATCATTAGCCCACAATTACAACTAGCTTTTTTTGAACATAAGCAACCTTTAACCAACCTTACAAGCAAAACAGAAAATTACAGAGACATTAAAATACTTTATTATGACAGCTAGAAAAATCTTATTTTTCAACATTTTTGGTTAAATTTCTCCATTAACACTTATATGAGAAGAAATAGGAAAATAAAATAAATCAAGCTTATGTCACAAGTTAAATTCAAGTTATGCATTTCAGCTTTTGAAGAGGATAAATGAAAAAACTTCTAACAGAATTAAGGTGATTTTAAGTTATGAAAAAGTTTGATTCTTTTTACTTTTTTATTTTTATTTTCTTATAAGTTTTTATTAAGAAGTTTATCTAATTGAGCTTATATATACTTCATTTTTTCGAATAGTTTTTTTTTTAAAGATTTGCTAACCATTAATCACTGATATAGGAACATTAAATATGTTTAAATAACTTTTATATTTCCAACATAATAAATACTTTATTTTTTAATATAATTTTTATTTTATTTTTACATTCTTAATCACAAAAGCACTTAGAATAATGGTTAGTAAAATTATTTGAAAAATATCAATAACCTTTTACTTTTAGTTACGATAAATTTGAAGTGTGTGCTATTTTTTCAGACCAACATGGGAAGGTGGTCAATATGAAGGAGATGAAACCAAGAGACAGGATGCTCTTCGTTTAGCAATGGAATTGGGAGCTAATTATATTGATGTTGAGCTTCAGGTAGCTATTATTATTTAATAAGGATAATTTCCCACTGTTAGAGAAAAATTGAATGAAGTTAATTAATCAAAGTTTAAAACTGATTACACTATCATGAGGATTAACTATCCATGTGTTACATTAGTAATTTTACAAGTCTATTTATTACAATTTAGGGATTGTCTAACTTACTTCAAGTAAAAATCAGGTTAAACAATCTCATCAATGATGATTGGTGTAATTTTCTATGTATTTAAAGATGGTTGGTACAATATAAAAAATTGCACCAATCATTTTTGATGAGATTATTTAACCCCATTTTTACTCAGGGTAAGTTAGACAGTCCCTTATAATTTAATGTGACTCTTTCCTTTATATGCAGGTCGCTAATGACTTCAATAGTTCCATAAGTGAAAAGAAGCCCAATAATTTCAAGGTGATAGTTTCTTCACATAACTTTCACAATACTCCATCATCTGAGGACATTGGCAACCTAGTAGCAAGGATACAAGCTACTGGGGGCGACATTGCAAAGATAGTGACCACTGCATTAGACATTATAGATTGTGCACGCATTTTCCAAATCATGGTACATTCCCAGGTAAGTTGAGCATTGTAATGTTGCACATGTATTGCAGCCTGAACCAATTCTATTTTCCTTGTTGCATTGCTTAGATTTTAGTTGGACATTTTGTTTCTGATGAAATATCTATATATATACACTTACACATGACGTGGCAGATCCCAACAATAGGAATTGTATTGGGCGAGAGGGGCTTAATTTCGCGGTTACTTAGCCCAAAATTTGGTGGTTATCTCACCTATGGTGCATTGGAGGAGGATGCTATCTGTGCTCCTGGGCAAACAACAGTGAAAAATATGCTAGAACTGTATAATTTTAGGCTTATAAAACCTGATACTAAAGTGTATGGAATTATAGGAAAGCCAGTGGGTCACAGCAAGAGTCCTCTTTTGTTCAATGCAGCCTTTAAGTCAGTTGGGTTGAATGCAGTTTATATGCACTTTTTGGTGGATGATGTGGTGAAGTTTTTCAATACCTACTCATCCCCCGACTTTGCCTCTGGATGCAGGTTCTCTCTCTCTTTGATTTAATGCTATAGATTTTTACTTTGAACTTTTCTATTACCTTTATCCTCACTCAGTCGTTTGGAAAATATTTACAAAATAAAATTTAAGGATAAAATGTGTTTTAGGTCCTTTTATTTTCAATCAAACTTGGTTTAAGTTCCTATAGTTTTAAATCAATTATTTGGTCTTTGTATTTCTAAAAATCGGTAGAATTGGTCCCTTGCACTAACTCCGTTAACCCTATTAACTAACATGGCTAACAATTTACAAAAGTGGAGTCAGGTTCAGAGATGTATTTATTTGTCCTTAAACTTGTTATGTCAGCATATAGGGTTAATGGAGTTAGGGTGGTAGACCAATTATGTCAATGTTCATAAATACGAAGATCAAAATCATCAATTTGAAAGATAAGAACTAAGACCTAATTGACCAAAAATAAAGGGACCTAAAACACATTTTATTTTACTTGAAATTTAATTTAATGGATTTCAATTGTTTTTACATGGTCATTGTGGAAGTATCATAATACTACTTAATTATAAAATGCAGTTGCACAATTCCTCATAAGGAGGTTGCACTTAAATGCATGGATGAGATCGATTCTATTGCCAAGGTACTGATCATTATCCTCTTAAACTATAAAGTGTTGGTTAATAGTTTATAAGATGTTACCTGATCTTGCAAATAATTCTATTAATTCTTACAGAAAATAGGAGCTATTAATAACATTGTCAGAAGACCCAATGGGACGTTAACAGCTTTTAATACTGATTACATTGGGGCTATCACTGCCATTGAGGATGGATTAAGAGGTGCTTAATTGACTTGCAAAACCAAGTAAAAAAAATTCTCAACTCAAGAGTTATATGATTTATTTCTCTTTTACAGGTTTGAATGGTGCAGTACCAGTTGTTGGATCCCCTTTGGCTGGCAAGTTATTTGTTGTACTTGGAGCTGGTGGTGCTGGAAAATCACTTGCTTATGGTGCTGCACAGAAAGGGGCAAGAGTTGTAGTTGCTAACCGCACCTTTGGTAAGACATTGCCATATAGCCCCACATTATTAAACCTAGAGTGGCATTAAGTTAAATCCTTCTCAAGTCAAGAATGAATATTAAATTCATTCAAGTAATATATGACTTCACCACCCTATTCTTTTTATTGCCAAACATGAGAGGGAAATTGATATACTTGTGGTAACTCAAATCATTAAATGTTGTCTACTTAACTACAGAACGTGCTAAAGAATTGGCTAGCAAGGTTGGCGGAAAAGCTATGCCTTTGAGTGAAGCAGAAAATTTCCACCCGGAAGAAGGGATGGTGCTTGCAAATGCAACATCTGTAGGAATGAAGCCTGGCATTGATCAGACCCCCATACCAAAGGTTTGCTCCTCTATGCTAATCTCACTAACGCGAAGACTATGGTTATTTGACTAATTGATTGAGAACAACCAAAATAGCAATTATTAATTGATTGTAATTCTAAATTTCCCCAAGACTATGCATGGCATGCTATATAATTTATACTCTTCCAGCAAATGCATGCATTTTCACACATTCTATATTTTGCACTTATCAAATGAGAAATGCTACCAACACATCTTCTAATACACTCTTTTGAACACATTAGTTTTTTATTATTGGTTAAAATTTATTAAAAATTACAAATTTTTTTAGGCTATGTTTAGATCAGTGATAAAAGGTGGAATAGAAAGGAATAGAGTGAGAGAAGAAATTGTTCTATTTTTTAGTTTGTAAAAATATAAATGTAACATAATAGAAGAAGATGGATCATGATTCATTCCATTCCATCACTTAACTAACTCTAATTTTCTTCCCCCCAAATTTGGGATATACTTGATGGAACAAAGCTTTTAAATTATAAAATGACTTTTTATCTTTACAAATTTTATCTTAATTATTAGTCTGTTAAGGATAATATATTTAAAATAAGGAAAACATGGGAGTTAAAAAGTTATAACTGATTCTATTTCGTCTTTTTTTCCAAATAATGGAATGAAATCATTGTTCCATTCTATTATAAAATATCCAAATAATGGAATTACATTTGGAAAAAACTTAGATACAATTCTTTGGGTACTTTTGGTGTTGTTCTCCAATTAAAATTGGAGTTTCACCTCGATAATCTGCATGCATTAATGATCAACGCATATTACTCAGGTGAAACTCCAATTTTAATTAGGGAACAGTACTAAAAGCGCCCAAAGAACTGCACCTAAGTTTTGTCCATTAAATTTTTATTGCATTCCATTTCAATCCATCCCATTCCATTATATTGGATCCATTTCATTTCATTCTCTACCACCAATCCAAGCATAGCCTCATTGCTTATTTAATGAGTCGTCTTATTTCTAGTTTTGTAATTTTTAATAAATATTAACCAATAATAGTGTTTTAAAATGAATGTATTATTATCAAACTCATATCATCCAGATTGTGAGGAATTCAATGCTTTTACGTGCAGCATGCTTTAGTGCATTACTGCTTGGTGTTTGATGCCATCTACACGCCAAAAGACACCAGGCTTTTGCGTGAAGCAAAAGAAACTGGAGCTGCTGTTGTGTACGGGACAGAGATGTTGATCCGCCAAGGCTTTGAGCAGTACAAAAACTTCACTGGCTTACCTGGTAAGTGCTAATATGAACCAAATTGCCCATCTAACACAAAACTCTTGAGTCCCTCATTTCCCCACTCTACTATTTTAGTTTTTCCTATCTTGTCTAAAAATATGTGATCTAACTTGACTTTTTTCTTCAACTCCAGCACCTGAAGATTTGTTTAGACAACTGATGGAGAAACATGCATAATTGCAAATTTGCTTTGACACTCGCATCATATGCAACAATATTTGTTGGTAGGTTAACGACGATATGTGGCGTTGTTCTATGTTCTTCTTTTCCATCTTTGTTTGATGCAAGGACCTTTTTGGTTTTATTTTTCTTATTTTTACCCTTTCATTAATTCTTTTTCACTGAAGTTTCATGATGACAACAGTTGATAAATAATTGTGTCTTTTAAACATGTTGATGGGGTTTCAATTCATAATAATGTGTATAAAAAGATTTCATTAAAAGCAACAAAACTCACTTAAGTGATTTTTATACCTCATCTTAGTCTCTAATTAAGGCTGAGGTTACCTTGGTATACAAACAAACGTAACATATTTACATATTAGTACCAATAGTACGAAATGTTTTGAACGAAACAATGACAAATCAAACGTGACTGATAATAATAAGTTAAAAATTGAAAAACAAGTTGGACATGTGATGGAAATCACATTAGATATTGGTATAAGATTTTGTAACAGAATTTTTTCAAAAATAAAATACAAACTATAATTGCACGAATCTGTATTATCATTATCATCAGGACTTTGAATTTTCTAGCTTTGTTTAATGGCCACAATCAGATTTAAACAGAAGATCTGTCAATATGTTGTTAACTACTCAAACTTTTTACCACTATCCCATCCTAGTGGGTCAATGATTGCTCTTGACATAAGATATATACATCTATATATAGTAATGGAAAACAAATTACTTGTAACTAATTTGAGTTTGACTAATTGAAATTACAATTTAGCATGCACAACAATCCTAATAAGTATGAATAAAAAAAAAGTGTCTTAAAATCAAAATTATGATCATCGTGTACGTTTACCTAACATAATCATTTCTTAACCTGACAAGCTTAATCAACAATAGCTTCTCAAATTCACTTATACTTCCAAATTTACAAAAATTTAAGGCAAAATCTCTTCTATAATTTCAAAACCTCAAAATATAGTGATCAAGTAGTAATCATTGGTTGGGAGTTCCTTCTTTCCGGCTTAGCCACACAGTACCATTCGGTAATGTCTAAGGTATAGACCATAAAGTTAGTTGCGAATTGCGATGGTGTGCTTGGTTAACTAATTTAGGTCACTATTAATCTTTAGGAATGCATGTGTTAGATCGATCACTTTCCTCCAAGTGTTAGTAATTTATTGTTCCAGGGCTTTACCAGAATCTTCTTCACAAAACAGGGACATCTTGGAAACCCTTCTCCAATCAATCCAAAGCCCCTATATGATACTGCAGTTACATCATCATCATCATCATTATCATCATCATCATTGTTATCATTCTAATTGTTCTTGCCTTTGACTCATTGAATTTTGGAGAATAGGGCATTTTGTCTGTGATATAGCAGTCTTCATGCTACCGTGTCATTTCTCTTGAAACCATATGGTATTTTGTTTTTTTGTTGGTTGAGCAATACAAGTTTACACTCTTATATTTGTAGGTATGGCGCAGAACTGTTATCAAGTAGTATTTTCTTAGTGGCTCTGTCGTAGCTACTAATACATTATGGAAAAATGAACGATATGGTGTAAAAGGAATTGTAACGTTTAGTGTTGGATAATATTAGGGGTACATAATATTAGGGGTGTGGGTCCAGCTCAGTTCGATGATTCGATCAATCTGAACCAATCCAAAAAGAAAATTTTAAATTAGTTTGAATCGTCGGATCAATTTAAATTTTAAGATTACAAATTCAATAACATCGGCTCGGATATTGGATTTGAAATGTAGAATTCGAACTAACCTAAGCTTATACTATTTTTAAAAAAAGAATAAATTTTTATGTTGTATAATTTTATAATTTTATGTTGTATAATTCTATAATTTTTTTGTTGTGTAATTCTATAATTATGATTTTTGAGGCTATTCATCAATTTTCCTTCATTTTATTACAATTTTCTATTTTTTTGATGTTTTTTATTTCTTTCTATTTTTTAGTTAGGTGATCCGATGACCGACCTGACCCGATCCGAATGTAGTGTTATAAAATTCAGACCGGACCGACCGGTTCAACTGAGAACTGAACTGTGACCGGTCTGGTTATATTATTGGATCGAGTATGCATTTAACCCAGTTATGAGGTCAAAAATAAAATAATTTTTTCTCATAAGGTAAAATTTTCTTAAGCATAAGTTAATTTGTAAAAGTTCTCTCATTTTAGCTTTTTCAAAAGCTGGTTTTAACTTATGCATAAGCTAATTTTAGCTCATAGGAAAGCTTGTTTCATTTTTTCTTATTCTCTTCTCCTATAAGTGCTTATTGAGTTGTATTTTTAATTTTTAATAAAAAAATCCTAACCTATGAGCCAATTTGACTCACCACAAAGTTCAACCAAGATGAGTTATGAGTTAAGTAGGTTAGGTCAAATTAATGAAAGGTTTCAATGAGCTGGTTTTTTACCAACCCAATACGAGTCAAACTTGTGACAAGTCGGATTGGCTTATGGGTTTGAGTCATTTTAACTGTTTTGGATGCAAGGAATTAGAAAGTATCTTGATCAACTAAGAAGCTTTAGACTATAAGATTCAGAAGTTTCAATAAATGAATATGATAAAACCTTTTTTGCTAAAATAAATGCCAAAAGAAGAAAAGAAAAATGCAAAGTCTCTCAACGAAAGTGAAAGCTCGAGTAAAAGACAACAAATTTGGCAAAGAGACTGACATAGGAGAGGTCTATTACAAGAGGAAGCTAGATAGCCCTGATACAAAAATTACAAAGAAAAAAAAAAAACATTTCCAAAAGGACAAATGTTACAAATGTAGTAGGAAATGTCATTTTGCTTGAGACTAAGAAACTGAAAAGGTAAAAGGTTAGACTACTACATTCAATGATAGTGAAGAAGAATGGGATTTTCAAGCATCATGTGTTGTATAAGAGAATAATTCTAGTAAAGGACTAAATAATGGACAACAATTCCAATAAGTAAATATAAGAATATTATTGCATCTTGCTTATATAAATTGATAGAGGGAATAATGCTAGTCATTGTGAATAACAAGTCAATTAATTGTAATGATGATTATATTGTTGATTTTAGTTGCCCGAACCATATGACTAAGAACAAAGATAAACTCTTAAGTATGTCAAAGCATAAAGGAAAACAAGTTGTGATGACAACTAATAACCCTAAATTACCAGTTGCTTATAGTGGTGAAATGATTATCATTCTTCTCTTTGGTCCACGTCAAGTGCAAGTGGATTAGGTATATCATGTACCTAGAGTGAAAAATAACTTATTGTCAATCTTATAGTTAACATCTTCATGCAATTATGTAGTGTTCGAGCCTAAAGATATAAAAGTATATTGAAATTTAAAATATACAAGTCCATCACTTATTGAGGAAAGACGATTTGAGTATGCCTACATAATGTTAGCACAAGAGACACGCATTGACATAAGAAGAAAAAAATGAGACAATAGATTTATGGCATACAAGGCTTGGACATGTCTATTATAATTGATTGAAGGCAATGATGAAAAAATTTCATGTTAAGTGGTTTGTTCAACTTAAAGGTGCTAGATAACATAATTTGTAAAAGTGTGACATAAGATGACAATTAACCTGCCAGAATACGCCACAACAAAATAAAGTAGTAGAAAGAGAAAATCGACATTTAGTAGAGACATACAAAAGCATGCTACATGCAAAAAATGTTCCACTACAGTTATAGGCGGAGTGCATGAAAACAACCCTTTATGTCACTAATAGATTACCTCGAGTTAGGCTTTGGTTAATTTCACTATATGAAAAACTATAGGGCACAAAGCTAACAATAAGAAACTTTTGAGTATTTGGATATGTTTGTTATGTGTTCATCATGAATCAAGAATGTAGCAAATTTAACAAGACAACAATATGTTGTATATTTGCTTGATAAGATAGTTGACGAAAAGGATGAAGATGTTGTGATCCAATAACAAGACATTGTTATATATCTAAAAATGTGGTGTTGACGAGGCATCATCATGGTGGTCCCCAAAAGCCATGTTACCAAATTCTAAACAAATTGAGGAATAAGTGCAAAAGCACATGGAGGTGGAATCACAACCTAAGGAAGTGTTGCCAACACAAGAAATTGTTGGTGAGCCATCATTGAATCAAGATAAAACAATATCTTTGTACAGGGATAAAAACCATGGCAAAGAGGAGTTTGCACCAAATCTTTGGAGAAAAATAAATCAAGTCAAATAAAGGATTTGGAGAAAGAATATTATCAATTACAACTAATGAGATCTACGAGGAATCAAAAGTCAAATACGAAATATGCCAATGCAGCATTAATAGAAAATAATGGCATAAAAGAGCCAAGTACAACTTAGTCAAAGGAATGGAGAAAAAAAATGGAAGAAAAGTTTACGATACTAAACCAAAATGAAACTTAGGAGTTAATGCCATGATATGCTAAAGTACAACCAATTTTTTGCAAATGGGTGTACAATGTGAAGACTCATCCTAATGGATCAGTAAAAAGGTACAAGGCTTGTTTAGGTTGGACTATGATGAGACATTTAGTCTACTAGCTAAAATTGCCATAATTCATGTTTTGTTAGCATTTGCAACTAGTAAATATTGGAAACCTTGGAAGATTGATGCCAAGAATGCATTTTTGCATAGTGAGTTAGATCGAGAAATATATAGAGTAATTAAGGGGTTTCGAAAGCAAAGCTCACCTAAGTTACTTGTGCATGTTGAAGAAAGTATTATATAGATTGAAGCAAGAACTAAAAGCATGATATGTAGAATTTGTAATGTTCTTAGTACAAAGTGGATATTTAGTGACACCAACAAACTCAAGCTTGTTCGTAAAAAATGAGATGGTAAGCTAACTATAGTGCTAGTATGTGTGGATGATCTCATTATCACTACAAAATTTTGCATATATGTTGTTTTGAGTATTTTACATCTCCTTATGATAAAATGTTTCGCTTATAGGATAATGCTAGATTGTCATTCCTAAGCTAGTTAAAAGTGCCACGACCTTCAAGTTCCACACCGAATAAATCAAATTCCAACTTCACTTTTTCCTATATAAAATATTGCTATTTATATGTTTTAGCATCCAAAGGAACAAAAGATACTTGAGCTTAATATAAATTATAGAGCTTATGTTGTTTTACTTAAAAATTTTAAATTTTTAAAGGACTATCTAAGTGTACACAAGGATTGGCATGTGAAGATTTATCACCTTTGAGGTAAGTTTTTCTATTTTTTTTCTTTATGTACTTGTAAGTTATTTATTTTTTAATTTAGATGTTACAAATAAAGATTCTTTAATTAGAAATTGGTTCCTTTAAAATGAGAAAATAAGAACGCATTTACCTTTATCTTTACACTTTATACAACCCCTTGTTTTATAAAAGTCACGTCTTTTTTATTGTAAGTTAAAAAAACAAATAAGATAGAAAAAACTTTGATTTTCAAAATTGTCATTTTTTTTAATTAAAATAGTGCAATTCACACACACACACACATATAATTTTTTTATTGTTTGAGGTAAAAGAATTACATTTATAGTTATTTATTTCACATTATTAGCTTTATATTAGTGGTAAAGTGTGTGATGGAGTGGCATTTTAAGTGGTTTTGTTGTTTGGATCAACAAAGTATTAATAAAATGAAATAGGAATGAATCCCACCTTATTCCATTCAATTTATCTATTTGTTGTCCCTTTCAATCTAGGAAGTATGCAATGGAATTAAAAACACTTCTTTTGGTAATTATTACTACCTTCGTTTTTTTTATATAGAAACCTTTTGAGAAATTTGCTTGGTTTGTTTTATAAGATCTTTTCCAAATTGTCTCTTGCATTAATTATTTTTTTTGCCAAAATATTCTTAATTACTTTACAAATTTTGATAGTCGATAAATAATAAATGTTGTAAATTAGTAAGATAAAGTCTTTCTCTTTCTTGTGAGGATTGGGAAAGATGACTAGCCAAAGTTACAATAATTTAAATTTTAATTAGATAAACTTTTCCTATCTCTTAGGAAGGAGGTACATTAATTAATTAGGTAGAAAGACTAAGATAATGGGTTCCAATAATCTTAAGGGTAATTTTGAAAAAATAATACAAATTGTTAACAAATTTAATGTCAATATCTAATTTAACCAACTTTCTTAATTTCCACAAATAAGTCAAAGGAGTCTTATACAAAGGGGCAAAGGTAGTAATGTACTATTCTACCTATTACGAAAATACGCCAAAGTGTCACCTTATTTGTCCAGCTTTGTGTTTTTCTCCCCATGGATGCTTGTAGTTGGTGTCCTAAGCCATATCAGCAACTCTTAGCTAGTGTCAATTTTACTTTGAAGTCAGTGGGTTATCACCTTGACTATTGGTATCGATGATGTGGGTCACTATTGAGAGGTATTCTATACTTTGGATTTGGCTTATCTAAAGTGATAAAAAGTAAATCCAATACATTCACAATTTATTACGCATATACATGTGATATTGACTGTTGATCTTATTGTCAATGACTTAGATTACTTATTTTACCCTTTAAAGTGATTTGCTCACTTTAAAAGTATCAGATCCATGCGTTTTAATATACTAGTAAATCTTACTACCTCTGACCAAATCTAAAGGTCAAAACTTTCTACCATTAAGTTAATTGAAGAAAAAAAACACAAACTTACAAATGTAATAAAACACCATTCATATAGAGTTGGTGAACTAGAGATTGTTGTAGTTTAATAAAAAAGATATATAATTTTTATTAGCTCAATTGACTATGGTGTTGCAATAAGGAAGTTATTAACACGAAGAATGCTAGCAACATATTATCTAACACACTCTACTAACACATTATCTATTATTAGTTAAAATTTATTAAAAACTATGAAATCATGAGTGGGATTCAATAAAAAAAAGGGAGTGAGACCCACACATTTGTATAACTTTTAACAAATTTAAGTCAATAGTAAATATTGTGTTAGAAATAATGTGTTTGAAAATGTCTTGCTAGTATTTCTCTATTAGCATTAAATCATTTATGTCATAGAGTATAATTATGGTAGTATTTATACGAGGAAAACATAAGGGATAGATAAAAATGATAAAATTGTAATTCATTTCATTTCATTTCATCCATTTTCTAAACAATGGAATGAAAATTTGTTCTATTTTATCATTAAATATTTGAATAGGAGAACTGCATTTTTATTTCATATAATTATGTTTTGTTTCATTTTACTTCACTCCTCTTCATGCTAAATATCCAAACATAATCCCAAGGGGTTGGTTGAGTGGAGCAAAACAAGGTCTTGCATTTGACAGGTTGCAGGTTTGAGACTTCACTCGTCTTCTTGAGATGAGGTAAATGTAAATACCTTTATAATTATTCTTTGAGCCTGAAGATTTTCCTTGCCTTAGATTGGGGCACCATCCTCTTCTCCTAAATTTTTGTAAAGCAAAAAAAAAATGTTATTTGTACAACAAATTTTACAATTAAGAAAAAGAAAGAGAGATAGGAGAAAGAATAGTGAAATGTAATAAATATTGTGATAAAAAGAGATAAACACAAAAAAATGATATTGTATAAATTATTGTATGAATAACACATTAAAAAAAAATCCAAACATAATCTTAAAATAATTGTTTAAGAGTAGTTATATAAGGATGTGTGAGATTAATTATCTATCTCCTAAAGATAGCTCTCTCCATTTCAAATCTGTTTTAAACTAGTTTAAAATTCATTTTAATTTTTTATTTTTTTAAACCAATTAAAGTTAGTGACAACTTTAAATTTTATATTCTTTAAAATATTTCTGGTTGCCTATCATCATAATCCATGTTGAACGCAACACAAACATTGAAAGTCTTGTTTCCACAATCAAATTAAAGCAAGTTTGGTTAATGGTTGAAATCATACTTATCATAGAGAGAATATTTTAATCTGGCTAAGAAGGTAATTTTTCTCAGTTATTGTAAAAATTTATAACACAAATAAGCTTAGTTTAATTTATAATATTTTTAATTATCTATATATAATATATAAGATATTTTACTAAGAGATGCGATACACATACAATAATTCATACAACAATTTGTAAACAACATTTTTTGTGTTTATTTCTCTATCATTATGAAATGTAATAAATGATGTGCAAGAGAGAGATAAATACAAAAAAGTATTATTGTACAAATTGTTGTAATAAATAACATTTCTCTTTTAGTGAAAAGGAATGTTAGCAACACTCTTTTTAACACTCTCTTTCTAGCAATCTCTCAATTATTTATTAAAATTTATTGGAAATCACAAATTTTGGTGGTTTCACTTCTCATTTAATGAATTTCTCTCTTGATTTAAAAGTGAAACCTACCAAATTTTGTGTTTTTCAATAAATTTTAGCCAATAATAGAGAGAAAGAGAGAGAGAGAGTTAAAAAGGAAGTATTAGAGAGTTTTGTTAACATCCCTCTTTTACTAAATAAAATTATCATCATTTTTAAAATTTTATTGTATTTAAAAAAAATTAATTACCTTTTAAGTACTTTCTTTTTATTTATTTATAAATTATTTTATCTTCTGATGCTATTCATGCAAATTGTGTAGAAGATAAAATAATTTATAAATAAATAAAAAGCACAATACTTAAAAGATGATCTGTGTCTGAAATAATTTTATCTTCTAATGATATACATGCAAATTGCGTAGAAGATAAAATAATTTATAAATAAATTAAAAACACAATGTTTGTGTGCTTTCTTTTTATTTATTTATAGATTATTTTATCTTCTAAAGCTAATCATGCAAATTGTGTAGAAGATAAAATAATTTATAAATAAATAAATAGTACAATAGTTAAAAAGATGACGTGTGTGTGAAATAATTTTATGTCCTAATGATATTCATGCAAATTGTGTAGAAGATAAAATAATTTATAAATAAATAAAAACACAATCTTGTGTACCTTGTTTTTATTTATTTGTAGATTAACTTTTCTCCTAATGCTATTCATACGAATTGTCTAAAAGATAAAATAATTTATAAATAAATAAAAAGCACAATACTTAAAAGATGATGTGTGTGTGAAATAATTTTATCTTCTAATGATATTCATGCAAATTCTGTAGAAGATAACATGTGTGTGCGTGATACATGCATACATAATTTGCATATATAGCATCAGAAGATAAAATAATTTTTAAATAAATAAAAAACACAATACTTAAAAGATAAGTTATATGTGTGTGCGCGTGCCATATTATACATATATAATTTGCATAAATAACACTAGAAGATAAAATAATTTATACTTAAATGATAATATATATATTAAAAAATTTATACTGTCAACTAATAAAAAATAATAGTATATATGACTTTTAAGGTAATTTTTGTAAAACTGAACAAATTTATTAGTAGAAGATAAATAATTTTAAAGTTTTTCATTGAAGTTTAGTCATTTTATTAACCCATATCTATATGTATATAAAATTTAAAAGTATATTTAAATGTAATCATAAATAAAATAAAAATGAGTCTAAGTAAAAACTAAATTTTAAGAATTCTCCAAAACAAACACTTGATTAGTTTATAAAAGAAAAACAAAGAGTGACCAATAACAGTGAAAAATCTATGTTCTGAATTAGATGATCTATCAAAATTACGACCTAAATAAAAATAAAAAAAGTTAAATTGAATTGAACTCAAATAATATATATCCTATATTTTATAGTCGAACCAATATGTTTGCGAGTTTAATTTATCTATATATTTTTTGAAGTTTAAGTTTTATGTATCAAAAATTTTATATTGTAAATTTATAAAAAATTATTGTCAATATAATTTTTAAAATAATTATTATAAAGATTAATAAATTTATTATATATGTTAATTTACAATTAAATAATAATACAAAAAACTTTATATTTGAGTACATATTTTATTTTATGAAAAATATTATTTGTATAACAATTCATACAATAATTTATATAATAATATTTTTTGGTTTATGTTTCTTTTATACATTATTTATTATATCTTATAATGACAGGAAAAAAATAAATAAATAGAAGAAGTTATTTGTCTACTCGACGAGAAATTATTAAATAGTTCAAGACTATCAAATATTTATAATTCTAGCCAATGTATTTATAATACATATTCAACTTTTATAATTTATAAAAAAAATTAATAACACTTAATCACATGTCATATACAAATTAATAAAGATCATAATAATCCAAGATCACCTAATAATTCCTCTTACCCGACCCAAATAAGTTATGTTGAAATTTCTTAGAAGTAGGAGAAAGAATAATTTGAGCAAATTGCAGGGGCTTCCTTCCTTGAATCAAGCAAACCCTGGCTCGTCCTTTCTGTCCCATCTCATCAAATTTTCCCTCTTCAGTTCACTCTCTCAATTTTTCACTTCCCGCTTTCATCTCTCTCTCTCTACCACTGCACTGGGAGGGAGTGTGGGTACAGTGAGTACAGTACGGTCAACTGTTTAACTCTTCGAGAACAACATCCTCTCCCTCGTTAGTAGGTCGTAGCCAGCTAGCCGCGGTGCAAGTAAGTTCCCCTCACCCACTGTTTCGATCTCGCTGCTCCTTAGGGTTTTAGCTGAAATGAAACTCTCTGGTCTTTGCCATGCTGCTTTACTCTGTATTTGGGTCGCTCCTTTCTAATCTAGAAACTTAGGGTTTAGGTTATGCTGTTTCTCAGCTTGCTAACTTCCATTTCGTGCCTAACTTTACGTTATCATTATATTATTATGTCTTTATTTCACTTTTCATGTTTTATATCCACGAGTTTTAAGTTGACTGCTGAATGCTTTACACAACCCACTTCATTCATCCGGGTTTGGACTGGAAATGAGACCGTAACCGAGTTGAATGGTGTCGTGTGATTCATGTAGCCGACCTCATCTAATGGGATAAGACTTTGTTGTTGTTGTATTTCACTTTCCACATTTTGTGCATCCGATCTGTTCTCTGTAGAATTAATGGAAGCACTTTTTTTTTTTCCTTTTATTTTACTTACTGTCGTTGAAATTGGTAGTATTAGAGTTGAAATGGAAATTTAATGTTTACTTTTTAAGAGTACATTAACAAAATTTACTGTTTCCTCTAGGTAGATGGTTACCTAAACATATCAGGCGCGTGTATATTTACTTATGCAAGTGATATGTGAAGTTCTTGTTAAATGGTTCCTTGGGGGTTTGGCTTGTGTTGATCAGGTGAAAATGGTGCACCGCGTCTGGGTGGTGGATTTGTGAATAGGCACAAGTTGTTTCCCTGTCTATGTATTGTTGCGAGATTGTGAGGACTGCTGTGGTTGGGTTTTGATTTTCGACTCACTGATGGAGTGCAACAAGGATGAAGCTATGAGGGCTAAGCAGATTGCTGAAAATAAGATGCAAGCTGGTGACTTTGATGGGGCGCTGAAATTTGCTACGAAAGCCCAAAGGCTGTTTCCTGAGATTCAGTACATTGTTCAGATCCTTGCAGTCTGTGAGGTTCATTGTGCGGCACAGAAGAAACATTCTGGGTCTGACATGGACTGGTATGGAATTCTGCAGACTCCACGGTCGGCCGATGAAGCAATCATAAAGAAACAGTATAGGAAGCTCGCACTGCTACTTCATCCTGATAAAAATAAATCTGCTGGTGCAGAGGCTGCTTTCAAGTTGATTGGTGAAGCTAACAGAGTGTTGAGTGACCAAACAAAGCGCACTTTGTATGACTCAAGGTCTGGAGTTCCTGTGGGAAATACAGCATCTAAGGTTCCACCTCGTCACCCAAATGGGAATTCTTCTGGGACAAAATGTGATGGAACTGCAAGAAATTATCAGAACAGTTTTTATTCACAATCCCATGCTTGGAATGCATATCACCGGGTTGAAAATCAGACATTCTGGACATGTTGCCCTCATTGTAATACTAGATATCAATACTTCAAAACCATTTTAAATCATACCATACGCTGTCAACAATGTTCTAAATCCTTTACAGCTCATGATATGGGGAACCACAATGTGCCACCAGGATATTGTTCACCATTTAATAACCAGAAAGAGCCTCCAAAACATGCATCGACAAAAGAAGCATCAAAAAGCAGTGGTGGAAAATCTTGTGGTAGAGGACAGGAGGGTGTATCCGTGACAAAATGCACTGCTGGAGTTGGTGCCTATTCTAAAGTTGAAAAGAGCAGAGAAGGCCATGTGGCTGCAAGAGTGACAAAGGCTGGTGTTGGAACGTCCAACCCCACTAATTCCAAAGCCAAGGAATTGCAAACCTCAACAAAGGTTGGGCATAAGAGAGCAAGACAGTCAACATCAGATGCTGAAAACAAAGCTGGAAATGGTAAAGGCATGAAAGATACCAAGGTTCAAGAAAATAGGATTGATCCTCATAGGAGATCTTCAAGGAAAAAACAGCATGTTTCATGCACAGATACCAATCAAGATGATGATTTTGGGAGTTCTTCCAAAAGGCCACGCCATCATGAATCATTTACCACCACTGAAGTGGAGAAAAGAGAAGTGCCCACAACTGGTGGGTTGTTCACTAACAATAATCAAGCCTCTTTTACTGCTGGCGTGGGTGGTCAGAATGGAGAGATGAGAAGTAAAGCAAGTGCACCACCTGAAGAAACAGTTTTAAGGAATAAAACCAAAGTTGAGCAGTCAAATGCGCGAAGAAAGGAGGCATCTAACTCAGATCTTAATGATAGAAAGTCAAAAGCTGACAATTGTTCTCCACTGAAGTCAAATTTACCTCCCAGTTCAGAGATTTGCTGTCCTGATCCAGATTTCTGTGATTTTGAGAGAGATAAGGCAGAGGATTGTTTTGCTGTTAATCAATTATGGGCTATTTTTGATAATACTGATAGTATGCCAAGATTCTATGCTCTTGTCAAGAAAGTGTACTCCCCTTTCAAGTTGCGGATTACCTGGCTGGAACCTGACTCAGATGACCAAGGTGAGATTGACTGGCATGAAGCAGGTTTGCCTGTTGCTTGTGGTAAGTTCAAACTTGGTCATTCTCAGAGAACTACAGATCGTTTTATGTTCTCTCATCAGATGCATTGCATAAAAGGAAGTGACACTGGTACTTATCTAGTATATCCAGAGAAGGGAGAAACTTGGGCAATTTTCAGACATTGGGATATTGGATGGAGTTCTAATCCAGAAAAGCATTCAGAGTATCAATTTGAATATGTGGAAGTTCTATCTGATTTTGATGAAAATGTTGGCATTAAAGTTGCTTATCTTGGCAAACTGAAAGGGTTTGTTAGTCTCTTTCAGCAAACTGTGCTGAATGGAATTAGCTTGTTTTGTATTCTGCCTAATGAGCTATATAGGTTCTCACATCGGATTCCTTCATATAAGATGACAGGTGCTGAAAGGAAAGATGTTCCAAGAGGATCTTTTGAATTTGATCCTGCTGGTCTACCTAATGGTCTTTTTGAAGTTGGTGATCCAGGTGTTGGGAAGATGGATGGAGTCAATTGTTCGCGCGATGAATACTCAAAGTGTAAAGTTGAACAGGCAATGTCTAATGGTAGTATTCACAAAGCAAAGTTGCGAGAAAGTAATGATGCTGAAAGAGTCTCACAAATCCTCAGAAGATCGCCAAGGTCAAGCCAAAAAAGTATGGACAATGGTCAAGCAAGCACTAGTCAGCATACGGTCAGAAAGGATGACAAAAACATTGGCCACAGGGACTGCATTCCACCAGAGGGAAACACTGCTGCATCTCAGACTAATGAGAGGAAGGTCAAGACACCTCAGAAACATGAGAAAAATAATTATGAAGGAGAGACACTGAAAGCTCGAAAGTCACCTAGAGATTTAAGCAAGAAAAATGCTCAAGGAGATGCAGGTGAATGGACAACAGGCAAGTTGACTGATAATCATTCAACTGGCAGCGAAAATGTGAAGGGCAGCAATATTCCTCAGTCGGTAGCATCGTGTTATGGCTTTAAGAAGGAAAAGTCTGAAGAGATGTTTCAGTGTGGTCAGATATGGGCAATATATAGTGATAGGGATCATATGCCCGATACTTATGCTCAAATTAAGATTATTGAATTCACTCCTAATTTTAGACTGCAGGTGTCCGTGCTTGAACCCTGCTCACCACCAAATTACTTAAAAAGAACAATATCTTGTGGTACCTTCAAAGTTAAAAAAGCCCAATTACAGATTCTTTCTCTCTCTGCATTCTCTCATCAATTAAAAGTTGAACCTGTGGCAAATAATAGATATGAAATTTACCCTAGAAAAGGTGAGATTTGGGCTCTATACAAGGACCAGAAGTATGAACTGACTTCTTCAAATCAGGGCAGAGGTGAATGTCATATAGTAGAAGTATTAGCAGATAGTGACAAGAGTATACAAGTTGTTGTTCTGATGCCGCATGGCAACTCCCAGACAATTTTCAAGGCTCCTAGAATTCAGAGATCTAAAACTGGTGTAATTGAAATATTAAGAGAAGAGGTTGGCAGATTCTCGCATCAGATTCCTGCTTTTCAGCACAGTGGGGAAGACAATGTTCATCTCAGAGGGTGTTGGGAGCTTGATCCTTCTTCAGTTCCTGGTTCTTTCATACCATTAGACTGAAGTATAACATTTTTATACCCTCTTGTCCTCTTTGTTCGTTATAGTGAACCAATGTTTTCTTATATGATTTAACCAGCTATTCTGTGAAGCAGCAATGTATGGAAATGTGTTCAAGATATTTCCTCATTCCATGTTTTGATCAGTTACATTAGTTAAAGCTGCTGTTATCGCATTCTGGCTATATTTTTGTTATCTTTGGTGTGTGCTGATACACAGGATGCCTGATCTTGTGTTGGGACTTGACATTCCTTAACTGTGTCTATGATGTCCTGAGATCGCCTCAATTTGATAATTTTACTATGCTACTCAGAAGAGAAAAAGTGTGGTGATACTTTATCAAAAAAAAAAAAAGTGTGATGGTACCCTGATAGGACATCATGGCAGGGAGAAACGGGGTCTATACTGGTAATACATGTTCATCAATAAATATTTGTAGTTGTGCTCCTGTTGCTTGATCGTATTAGTCTATAGTACGACTTTTCCTATATTCGTATTCTGAATAAAAAATATTTTTCTAAACCAAATTTAGAGGGACGCGGGTGATTCAAGAAAACAGTCCCGGATGCAACCGAAAATGAGAAGGATGGAACTGAACAAAATTGAACATACTGAAACTGAAAATGCGACAAAATTCATTGAATCCATTATCCAGGACAGACCCAAAGCTAAAATCAAACTCAACTTGATTTTTTTTTTTTTTAAGTCACAATCATGTATGTGAATGCGACTCAACCACAACAAAATTTAAAAAAAAAATACAAAATCAAACTCAAATCCGTGCATGGTGGGTATGATTTGGATTTTTAAAAGTCCAATGCATATCCAATTAAATGGATTGGATTTAAAATTCAAATCCATATTTTTTAAAAAAAGTTATTTTGGATTTTTGAAATTGGTTTATAATTCAAAATTGGTTTTAAACTTAGCTAGATTTTAAAATTGGTTTTAAACCATAAATTGTCTTAACATCGGTACATAGTTCAAAACCAATTTTCAAACTAATTTTAAACCATAAACCGGTTTTAAAACTAATTTCAAAATCGATTTAAAAATTAGTTTGGTTTTAAAACCAATTTAAAACCATAAACTAGTTTGAAAATCGGTTTCAAAATCAGCTTTAAACCATAACCATAAACTAGTCTTCTACACAATTGTTTAAATTTTTTTAACATAAATCATAATCTGGTTTGGGTACAGTTTGATGATTTTTAAAAATTTTTAATTTATTAATACAATGTAAAATCTAATAACTAAATATGCAAAATTGTTATGCTATATTTTTTTTATTTTTTTTAAATTCTCTTTAAAATAGATTAGTTGAAAAACAATACTTTTATATTACAATTTAGTATTATTTTTTAATAATATTGACATGTTCTTTCTATGACACAAAAGTAACTTGATATTTAGTATTATTCTTTAATAATATTGGTACACTTTTTATAACATATAAAAGTAAATTGTGCAACTCAATAATAAAACAAAGAGAATGTTAGAAATTAGTTTAATACTTATTAATATACTTTTTTTTTCCAATAATAATAAATCTGAAAAAAAATTTAAATATGACATTTAAAATAACTATTATAAAAAGTTAATAATCTCGCTATACATGACAATTTATGATTAAACAATATTATAAAATTCTTTACATTGTCAATGTATTCTAATTAAATTCTTTTGAAAATTGTACTTATCTTTTTTCTTTTAAATTATGAATATATTTTAAAGATATATTTAAGATATATTTTATTTTTTTACAACTTTCTTTAATATTTATAATTAATTTTGAAAATTATATTGCTAATTTTAAATCTTTTAAGAATAGAAAAATGTGTTCACGTTGCTTTGTTGTATAGGCACAGCCAATAGTGATTTTTGCAGTAGGTGAAGATGTTATTAATTATTATTAGCACATAAATAAATATATAAATATTAGAAAAAGCCCCAATCGCTAACTTTATTGGCAATATACAAATTACAAAGAGTTTTGTAGAGAAAAAGAGAGAGAGAGAGAGAGAGAGAGAGAGAAACATATAAAAATAACTGGTTTATGTAATGAAGAATCATGTTTTGAGATCAAGTGAGTGAGAGCCTTGAAATTAGTCTTTTAAGATAGTATAGCGGTTTTCGATTTGTGCAAAAATGGATGTGGATATAATAACTGGTTGCAAAAACCAATATGGATATATAACCAATCAATTAAAATTGCTTTTGGATAATAACTGATCCATTAAAATAGATTTATAATAGAGCAGAGCGGTGTGAATATGGATATTAATTTTAGTAAACTAGATATTTTGCATAGCCCTATGTGTGATGAACTTGGTGATGATCTGCGTTGAAGAGGTTTGAAAGCGCTAGAGAGAGGCCGAAGTGACTCGTTTGTGTTAGAGAAGGTTCATCTGTGCTGGAGAGGGTCAAACTGTGCCACCGAAGAAGGGTGAGAAAGACTATTCTATCTTGTTTCTTTCTAACCCAACTTCTCTCTCAAGATAAGAAATACACTACACCAATAGGATTGGATAGGCAATAGGATAAACAAATCATATCTTATTGGTGCACCACACAATTGATTACAACATGATAAGATAGTTATCGTATCCCATCCCATCATATTCTCTTAACCAAATGGGTTCTTAGTGTAAAAAAAATTCCATTGTCAACCAATTAAAAAACAGTTTTGACGTGATTTTTAAAATGATTATTATCAAAACTAACAAATTTACTATACATGTTAGTTTGTGGTTAGAAGACGGTATAAAATAACTTTACATCGTTGGTGTACATACTTTTTTCTTAAAAAGAAAAGGCTGCAAAAGATTCTATTCCTATCCCGTAAATTATTTTTCGACATTCATTATTTAAAAAATAATAATATAATAATTTAAATGATTAGTTATGAATGATACTGCATGTAGTTTCTTTGTAAGAAATCTGTATCGTATATTATATGACTTCGTTAATAAACTAGTGTGTTACCCATGCCTTCGCACGGGTCTTATTCATTTGTATGCATATTTGCAAGCCAAATGTGTATGTACTTAAGTAAGAATGTCAAGTAAGATTTAACAAATTCAATGATTTTAAGTGGTGATCATTAGTTAAATAGAATTTACCCAGATGAATTTAAATTGTGTAACTAATATTGCTTAGAAAACTTATTGATGATGTTTTATGATATGAAGAAAAAAAAATGCAAAAAAATAACGTGTTTCAAGATTGATTTGGTTATGTTTCCACTAACCATATTACATATTAGGTAGCTAATAAAACAACACAAAATGGAATGTTTGGTGAATGAAATCTTTGGCAGTTGGAAAAAAGACAATGAAAAAAAAGAAGAAGAAGCAAAGTACCTAACAATGGACGTTGATGCGTGGGGACTACAGAGTCGAGCAGTGGAATGTATATGGTTATAACAATAAAACACATTCAAAATTTTTGTGAATGATTCTTCTTAGAGTTGTTCATAGGACTTGCACAAAAAGGACATGAAACTTTTTGTTTTTTATATGGTAATAGTCTTTTGTATCACAATAATCTAACTCTAAGATAAATATTTTCAGTGGCTTGTTAAGACTATAGATACAATAAAATAAAGTAAATACTTGAATGGCCCCAAAACAAATAGTTGTTATAGTAAACTAAATTAAGTAATCAAAATAGATGAAGTTCATTTCTACCACTTGTCATAACTTTCTTCCACTTGACAGTCCAAAATGAATAGAAAATGAACCAAAGTAGTCAAATTTTGTTGTAAGAATGTCTTAATAGAAACTTCATAAAAAAATTAAGGATCATACTACGGCATTATGCGGTCAATCTAACATCAACCAATTACCAATCTCAATTTTATCACTACAATAATAAAGAAGGCTAAGTTGAAGAAGTGGAAATAGTATAAGAAATTGACAATTTGAATTCTTTAGTATCTCACAATAAGTCATGCACCATATATAAGCAACAAAAAATTGGCTAAGCTTTAACTTCTTACAAACTTATTTGTAGCATCCATATTGTCTGTGAGTCCAAATTAGGAAAAAAAAAAAGGATTTTAGATTATTCAAATTAAAAACAGAAATTAAAATATTCACAGTTCACACATGCACTTCTCGCATAGTCATAAACCAAAGCACTTAATCACCCTACCAACAAAATAAAGCTCATTCAAGCAAAACGCTACTAAAGTACACCAACAGCAAAAACAAAGTAGAGCATGATAGCACATCAGTTAAAAGTCTGAAAGAATGCATAGATTTTTGTTGTAAACGTGCTTCTACTGCAACATTCTTTTTTACGTTTTGTTCCTTATCCATGCATGTGGAGAAAAAGCAATAGAACAACTAAGCAAATAGTGAGGTGTTAAAATAGTCACTATGTGAATAATAGTTATATTAATTCACTTTCTGCATGCTGATATGTAAATGTAATGTTAGATGCTCTAAATCATCAAATTTAGATAAAATAATTAAACAAACCATTCTGTTAGGATCCTGACCTGTTCATGTTGGCAATTTTTTTCTCTAGTCTCTATTTTTTAAATTCTATCAAGACCCTGCTTTATTCATGTTGGAAATTTTCTTTGTTTCATGGCTACTTAGTAGATAAATATCTATATAACCATCAACACACTACTTAGTTCAATTTGTTTGGACATATTTGACAGTTTCATCCTTATCAATAAGAGGAGATCTACATATTTCATTCTAAAGCTCTACTTTATGATGTTGAGTTCATAACATATAATTATGACAGTAATAAGATTGTGTTGAACTATCAATTGCTGACGCTCTTTTTGATAAAATTTTGATTAAGACATTAAAAGATAAGATTAAAACAATTTTTTTTAAAAGCAAGATTAAAGCAAATAATAGAGAAGCTAAGATTAATTTAACTCAATAATTAAGACATAGTATTCCTCACTTTATACTTACATGATCTAGGCAGCCTTGGTGATAGTTATGTACTGTGAGAAAGTGGGATTCTATAGAAGTCCTTGAAGGTTATCTTGCTTATAGAGAGATAAAATATTAATGTCTCATAAAGTTGGCTATTTTTGCAATATTTCTGTAACCAACTAATATATCTAAAGAGATATAGCAGTTCAAAGATAAAAATATAAAAAATAAAAATCAAAGTGTTAATTTTATTTTCTAAATTAAAAATTTTAATACACTACACATGTAAAATAATAACATAGCGAAGAATATTGAATTACTCTTTATGCATATCCACTCTTAACTGATAATGATACATTACTCCAGACCTACCCAATATAAAAGGATGAAAAAGAAGGAAGCACCCAAAAGAGAAGTAGCAATAATTGTAGAAAAACTCATAAAAGCAGAAGCAAACATATAGGCTAATTAGACTAAGTTTTCCTTATTCATTCATTTATCTCCCATTGGTTCCCAAGCCCCATTATAGTAAGAAACAAAATGTTTTATGCAAAAGAAGAATCAAACAAAGCTTAGAAATCTACAGTATATAAATTTGAAAAGTACCAAATGGAAGTTTTGTCAAGTGTCAATTTTAGTTTCTTCTATGCACTTAATTTTAAGACATACTTAATTTGAAAAGTTTTTACTTTTTACTATTCATTATACAATGTATTTTCTTTTATATCTCTCTTCTTATATACATTTTTTCTTTTTATTATACACAAATTTCTTTTTAACATACTTAATAACATTATTATTTTATAAAATTAGAAAAACAATTAGAAAGTATATTTTAAAATAAACCTATTTTATAATTAATTTAAATAACTTTTCATTAAATAAAAGCTATTTTTTGTTATTAAATATATTAATAATGATATATATATATATATATATATATATATAATATGATTTTTATATTTTTATAATATTTAAATGGTGTAGTCATTTAAAATTGTATGACTATTTTATATAATAGATAATATTTATATAATACGCAATTAATATGAGTCTCGGGTGTATAATTATTTTCACTATATAATACAAAATATATAATATTTTTAATAATTAAAATAAATGAAAAATATTTATTTTATATAATTTTTTTAAAAATTAAAACTAAAATTATTAAATCCGTGTATCGCTAGAATTGAATATATTATATTATTTTTTTGCTTTAAAATATCTAATTTTATTGTAAATTAAAATGTTGTTATTATATTGTCATATAGCAATTATTTTATTCTATGCATTATATGCGTTATTTTAAATTCTCCGTAAGTACATATTATTTAACTCAATTACTTAAAAATATAAAAGTAATAATTTGTTTCAAACAATGTTTTCAACTACTATTTGATTTCAGTTGTTTGCTTTTAATTTAATTGCCTTTTATAGTTTGAATTATTCAAAGTATTTTAAAATATTATAAAAATAACAATTTATTTTTATTTGGAATATTATTGTGAAATAATTAAATCATTTTATCATTTCATATTTCAAAGTTACAATAATATTTAATTTTAAGTGCAATATTAAATATAATATAACATATTTAATCATTTTAACATCATTATAATCCTTAATATAAAACTGATTGAAATATTTGAACAAAAATATCACTCTTTTAAGTATTTATTACAACTAATATACTTTTCTATGATTAATTAATATTGCACAAATATGTTAACTAATGTTGAGGAATGCCAATTGTTTCTAGTCTTTTTGTTTCCTTCAACCGCAGCATCTATGCTGACTGATTTTCCATCTGCTTCATCATCATTGACGGCAGCAACATTTGAATCTAAACTTACATGACTTTGCTACATCAAAAAAAAAAAAAAAAAAATTACATGACTTTGCATGTTGACATTGACTTTAGCATAATTTTCTTGTGCCTGCTTTCTATTTGATCCATATGGTTCATTGCCGATTTAAGTAACCGCTGAATTCAAACTTGCCTGATTTTCAACATTTAAGTTAGCCTCAGGTTTTGTACATTGGCAATTTAAACCATTCCATTTTCTTGGTCATTTACAGGTGGAACATAAGATAAGGCATATCCCTTCAGCTTCATCAGCATTAATTATAGGTGTTATCCTTGGCCTCATCCAGGCAATTTAGTATATTTTTAATAATTTAAAAATAAGTATAAAATATTTTTAATATTTTGATATAATATTTTATCATAATTTTTAAATTAATGCTTTTAAAATATGTAGTACTTATTGGCATTTCTTATATTATATATTGAACTATATTTTAAGTACTTTTTGAAAGAGAAAAAAAACATATATCTGCATATATTTTCATGTTAGGCCTATTGACAGATTGCATATATAATTACAAATTGTATGTGATTTTTTTAATTAATGATCATATGAAAATTTTAATCAAATACACAATTTAAATCATTAAATTTATATAAATAGTATGTGCACTGATAATGTAAAAATAAAATAAAATTATACTGTCAATCAATCATAAATTATTTTATATAATAAATTTATTGACTTTTATAATAATTATTTATAAAATCATACCTAATATGATTTCTAATTGATTGATGATGTGTAAAATTCTTTATATTGATAGTGCATAGAAATTGATCTAAATAGTTATAATTAATTAAGCTATATACATATGTAAGTTGCTGATAGCGATTTTTACTGTAGAGAAAATGGAAGTGAAAATATCAATTGATGATAGCGATTTTAAAGAGTTTATTTTTTTTGAAGAGAAGAGTTTAATTTTAATAGTACACTGTTAATGTTAAAATTTTCACAATAACAATAAATTAGAAGAAATCATCATAAATATAATTTTTAAAGTATTTATCACAAAGTTAATAATTTTATTATACATGACAATCTATGATTGAACAATATTGTAAAAAATCTTTACATTTTCAATATATTCAAATTAAATTCTTTTGAAAATTATACTTATCTTTTCCTTTTTAAATTATGAATATCTTTTAAAAGATATTTTTAAGATATATTTTATTTCCTTATAACTTTCTGTAATACTTATAATTAATTTTGAATATTATATTATTAAATTTAAAACTTTAAAATATAAAATAGAGTTCTAATCAACTTAATTATTAACTTTATAACTTCATAAACATTTTATTTTATCTTTTAAAATAATTTTTTTTTGGTAGATACCACAATAATAATAGTATCTTTCAAGGTAGACAATCATGTTCAAGTCAGGTAAGAATATTATGAATGAAAAAGTTTTATCTCAAGTATTTAACGTAATTGCATACACAAGACTCAAAGTAAGACCACTATAAGAGGCAAAACTTTCCCTTCGAGCATTTAACATAGTTGCATACTCAGGACTCAAGCCTGAGACCAATTGTTAAGCTTAAACAACCCCGCATTAGTTGATTTATGCGTTTGGTGGTGAAAAAAATTATAAAGTTAATAGTAGATATTTAATGTTATGTATAATGTTGAGAATCTAAGATAAATGTATTCATAAAAAAATTATTTATATTAAAATAAATTAAAGTGTAGTATATATTTATATATTTAAAAATAATTCAATTTTTAAAATTACACTAGAGATCAATATACTTTAAATATTTTTTGAAAAGCAAAGAATAATGTAATATTCTCCTACAAATTTTTCTACAAATTTTCTCAATATTTTATAAAATATTTTAAATAAAAAATGAATACATTTAAAATCTTAAAAGCATAAAAAATATTCAATACTTACTCTATAAAATAAATAAGAAGATTAGTAAAAAAGAGAAATGTTGTAAGAATATTCAAAATTAGTCACAACAAATAGTCAAATAAATACGTGGGAAAGCTGTATGCTTTCACATGACTAGAAATGAGTAATCAGTGTAAAAGTTTTACACTGTTATCCAATCAGAAATCATTATTAATACGACTTTTAAAGTATTTATTATAAAGTCAACAAACTTATAACAAATGGTGGTTTGTAATTGGATGACAATGTAAAACTACTTTATACTTTTAGTGCATGGTCTGTTTTCTCTAAAAGTATTCTTGAATTTCACTCGTAAAATTTTACATATTTTTGATGAGCTTAATGGTCATGCACTGTTAGTGTAAAGTTTTACATTGTTATCCAATCACAAATCACCATTAATGTGACTTTTAAAATATTTATTATAAAAGTTAATAAACTTACAATAAACGGTGATTTGTGATTGGATAATAGTGTAAAGTATTTTACACTGTCAACCATTAAACTCATTTTGATTGAAATTGAAATAATCAAAATATATATATGTTTTGATTTTGACAGTATAACGTGCCTCGGCAGTTTGTCTTGAATTTCACTCGTAAAATTTTACATATTTTTGATTGAAATTGAAATAATCAAAATATATATCTGTTTTGATTTTGACTGTATAACGTGCCATGGCAGTTTGTCTTGAATTGCAAATTAGAAACGAATCAGAATGAGAATCGAACGCGTTTCATTGAGCTATAAAAGGTACGAAGGCAAGCAACTCAACACCCGGCTTTTTGTGTATAGCTAATAGCGAATTGTGGCAGTTGGGACGAATGACGACGTTGCATAAATAAATAATAATAATAACAGAAATATACAAATCAGAAAATCCCTGGTCTAATCGCTCTCTCACTGTATCATTGCATTGGCGTTGGCGATATAGAAATTAGAGGTTTGATTTGGAGAGAGAGAGAGAGAGAGAATGGGAGGATGTTTTTCGGATTTGAAAGGAGGGAAGGAAGCGGTGGGAGGGTTACATGAAGCCGCCACTGGAACTGGAAGGAACAACGATGGAACCCACAACGACGCCGTTGATCTCTTTTACAAGACCCAAGGGTTTCCCCCAAAGTTCAACCAAGTTGATGTTGAGGTACTTTCACACAATCCATCCAACCTCGTCACTATGTAGGAGAAACAATATGGACCCAACTCATTAGGACAATTCACATAAGTCGATAAAGTGGGTTAGATTGAGTTAAGTAGTTCAATCTTTCAATCTGTATAACTCAACCTGTTTAACTTGTCAATCTGACAAGTTAAATGACGAGTTGAGTTGGGTTGACTTGTTAAATTTTATTTTTTTTAGTTTGAACCTTTAAGTTGAGATTGCATTATAGTAATATTTGATATTATAGTTTTTTTTTATTTAAATACGTCATATGTAAAGTTCTAAACAAAGTGACAAATTTTGGTGGTTATAAATTTAAGACAAATAAATTTTTTTACTTAAAGTTTATGATAAATTAATTATTTCTTAAATATTAAGTTTGTTTTTTTATTTACTAATTTTGTAATATTTTTCTCTTTTTTAATTTTATATTGACCATAAAATTTGAAAAAAATTTAAAGAAAAATTAAATAATTTATAATTTTTTTAATAAATTGGCATGTCAACCCAACTTAACCCATCAACCCACCAGTTGGTAGGTTGAGATTCTTAACCCAATCAAAAAATGGGTTCACTCAACCTAACTTGTTTTTGGAGGGGTTGAACAAAAGCTGAATTAGATGACTTGTTTTGACACTCTTGTATCATCGCATTTTGCTCTTTTGTTTTGTTGACTTGACTACATTTAATACTTTAATTTGATTTTCTTCTTCCTTTTTTATCGCTTTTTCGCTAGCTCTTCTCCTACGAACAAGTGAGATTAGTTTTCTATTAATAATGGGGTGAGCAGAAAATTGCAATCCGATCGAAACCGAGAAACCTGAAAGTAAAAGAAGAGAGAAATATCCGATCGGACCGAGTAGCGGGTTAAAAAACAAACAAATAATTTAAAGTGGGTAAATACGGTCGGGTTCGGGCTTTTAAAATGTGTTTTGTGGCTACCAGAACTTGACCGAACACTTAAGTAAAATAAAAAAAATATGTAAGATTCATTCGGCGCTACTCAAAAGTGTTCGCTGTTTACTGTCTTGATAATGAATGTTACAGACTGGCCCATGTTTGTTTGATGGCTAAAACCGATACGATCCATTCGAATCACCTGTTGTCTGCGAAAAAAACTGAGAGTCCAAAGATCGGTTACAGTTCAATATTTTTTTCTTGTTAGTTTTCATTGGTTGAAGCTTTTTAGGCCTGAAACCGACTGTAACTAACCAGTGCTCAGCCTTAATTAATATATATCCATCTCAAAGCTACTTTCAGCTTTCACGTTGAGTATTATTGGACGTGAAACGTCTTAATATTTATTTATTTATTAGATCACGTTGAAAAGACATGTAAAAGATTTCAACATAAACAAAAGGAAGAAAAGAGAGAGAGAGAGAGAATTTCAACCCAAGAAAGAGAGAAATGGATTTACTGTATAGGAAATTACTTTCTCCGATCTTACATAAAAAAAAATTGTCTATTGGTTTTAAATATAAATAAATTTTAATTAATTTCATCTTATTTAATAAAATTATTTCTAAAATATTTTTATTTAATTGAGATTTTATTTCTAATTTTTTTATTATTGATATCAAGTTTTAATAAAAAAAATTATTTTCTTAATAAGATTAACAAAAATGTATCAACCAATTTTTTTGTTTTTTTATTTTTTATATTTGAGACCGGAGGAAGTACATACATTCACACAATTAGTGTTTTATAATAGTTGGATGAAGATCAAGGCATTTATATTTTATTTTAATAAATCAAATTTGAAATGTATTTGAAGTCTAAGTATCTATTTGAATTTCAGTTAGAAAAACTCAAAAATATTTTACTTTCAAAGTAACAAATTCTTCCTTCTTCATTTTGTGCATTAAAATTTTCAAAAGTATTTTTCTAACTTTAATCCTAACATAGCTTGAGTCGTCCAATATCTTCATTTCATAGTAATAAAATATTGTTTGTGTAAATGCATGTAATTTCCTATAGACAATCTGGATCCATGAAAGAGAATCTTGTTTGTTTCATAAAAATAGAACAAATAAATAAATTTATTATTATATATTTAAAATGGCACATAAAATTATTAAGTTAAGAATAATATTTGATCCAATCAGTATAAAACTTTCTCCTTTTCTTTTAAATTTCTCAATACTGGAGAGCAAATTTTGAGTGAAAAGAAATTTTTGCTTTATATTTTTTCCTGTGAACACGAAGTTTTGATTTTTATCCTATATCTTTCAATCAAACCAAATGTATTATTTATTTATATTTTCGTTATATTTGGTTTAGTTAGGAGATCTCTTCGATGTATGTTTAAAAGTAAAATTGAAAAATCTTTTTGTTTAATTTTCAATTTATTTTAATTGTAAACTGAGTTTTGTTTCAATTTTATCTCAAAACTAGGTTTGAAATGAAAGTAAGGCTCAGGCTAGCGTGGGAGAGGGGCTGTTGTCTCCCACCGTGCGAGAGATTTCGTGATCGTTGGATATAATTATTTAATAATGAACGGCCACGGTGTGTAATGGTTTACCGGTTTATCAAGTGTATTGTTTTTGTTTTTTATTAAAAACAAAAATCCACATGGAGAAGTAAAAATACATGGATGCCTCTGTGACCTGACCCTTTGGGTTCCCGCAGTTTGACCGGACAAGCAAGCAGTTGAGCCGGTGAGCAATCGTCGATCTCTCCTCCCCTTATTTTCGTCGACTATTAGCCGAAGCCACCACCCACAAACGAAAACCCTCTCTGCTTCCAAATCAACCCTCTTTGTATCCTCGCGGTTGGTCCCCCTTCACCGGCGCTTTCTTTCCGTCAGTGAGTCTTTCTATCGAGGCATGAACTTCTTCCGGTGGGATTCGAGCTACACTAGGACCTGTCGCAGTGAGTGTCTTACCCTTTTCCCCGTCATTTTAGGGTTTGTGAGAGTGAAAGTGAGGAAGATACCAAATACTTCAAATTGTGTTGGTATTGGCGGGTTGGTGAAGGATGTGGTGGCTGATTTTTTCGTTTAATTTTGTTGGGTTTAGAGTGTTTGGGTTTGAACGCTTTTGAATGTAATTTACGTTATGGAGTGAACAAAATGAAGAAATTGGCAACAGTTGATTGGTCGGTCGGTTCTATTGCTTAAAATCGAATCAAAATGACCCGTGAACACCCCTATTCGGGATGATTTGTCCTGGAAATGTGTTTCCTAGTTGATGAGAAATCATACACATATTCCACATTCCTATGGCAGATGATTTTTCCTGGAACATCTCCCCGTAAGATGGCCAGCTGTTTGTATTTTGATTCACTGAGTAGGTAGGATTATTTGTGGTGAGAGCATTGATCCCAATTCACCGAGTATGAGGAAGGTATGAGTACTTAAGGGGTGCTGCAATTTGGTTAAGCTGAACTTGAATAAGTGCCGAAGAAGAGTGAGGATCTTTGTGTGGTATGAGTTTTGTGGTTGTGGCTTTTCAAGTTGGACAAATATGATGTTTATTCCAGTAGTAGGTTACAATTATTTTCTGTAAGAATGTTAATGCATATTGGTATGTTGATTAACTGTCGTATTAGTTGTGTTGTTTTCAGTTATATGTTTGTAATGTTGCTTTGTGTTCCTGTTTATGTAAGTATGTTGTAGAATGGTAGTGTTATGCATAGTAGTGAACTGAGGGAAATTTTAAATGAACTCTGGTCCAAGTGGGAAAAAAGATTTCTTCTTTATTTTACTTAGTCATGACTTATCTAGTGGGCTGAAGTTTGGCATCTCAATTGCTGTACTGGCTATTTTATTTCAGTTGAAACAGGTACTGAAGGAGGAATTTGAATGGAGTCGGATGTTAATTATGCTGTTATCACCGATCGAAAGGAGAATGCTGGCAAGCCCTTGAGGAAGACATCACAGACAGAACAAGTTATTGGTTTTGATTACACGGTTGTGGATTGTGTGGGAGTAAAACTTATAAGCTTAACAATTTTTTGAAATAATCTTTTTTTGTGAGTGGTTTTATACAGCAAACTGAGCTACAAATCCTGATCCAAATGTTTCTGAGGCCCCCAAAAAACAGAAGTTTCACTCATTTGCAAGATATTAAATGCCTTTGATACTAGCACACATGGAGGATTTTCATTTTTGCGGAAGCATACTACTAAGTGCCTGCCTCCGTGGGTATTTAGCTCTCCAAGTTTCCTTTAGCTGAGACTGAATGCGTGAATGTAGATGCTTAGTAATTTTGAAAAAGAAGAAATCTATTTTTCCTGAATTTTAAATGCTTTCTATTTATATATTGTAGGACAGGTTTTCTGGCACAATTGTTGGGGTAGGGGATGTGTCTCCAGGATGGTCAAACTCTCAGTGGCAGTAGTGAAGGTTAGGCTTCATCTAAACCATTCTTTTATTCTTAATTAATTGTATGCTCCCCATTGAGCATGGATATTTTTTTGTCACCTAGGTTCAATGGGATGAACAAGCAACAATTCCAATAGAGTTTCTTGCTAGGAGATAGAGCCTTTTGTATCTTCTACTGCTTTGAATGCCACCCAACCAGCAGTGAACGATGCAAGGAGTTCTGCAACATTGTGAAGAGGATTTTCATTTGTTCAAGAGAGAATTTGAAGTAGATGAAATGCTGCAAGCTACCTGCTCTCATCAGAGGTTGAAGAGACACTATTGAGTCCAGATTCACAGATGACTGTTTGCTGCCCAGTGTCAAATATGATGAATGATGCGTTCATGCGTGTGATATACTGAAGCTTTGACAGGTGTTGATGAATGTAAGGTCTCCCCAATAGTCGATGAGTGATGCAGGGCAATGAGATAGTGATAAAGTAGCAGAAACTTCAAAACAAACTAGTTTGCATTGGATTTGTTTGGTAGACTTATGATGCTTCTTTAAGCCCATGAATGCATAGTTGAAGCTGCGTGAAATTTCTGAAGCAAGTGTATCTGTGTCCTCGCGATGATGGGATGAACTACTAGATGCTGTGGCTGCAGGGGAAATATCCAGATCTGAAATGCCTCACCTTCGATCCACCGAGAGAAGTTCCTGGCTTCCTGCTGTAGATGAATTGAGCTCAGGCAATGATTTCAAGTAACATTTGGTGAAGAGCTGTTCGCAAACTTATCTTAGCTTTGTAACTTTTTTTTTGTGGTTTGGGAGGGAAAAGTATATATGATGGCACGGGTTGCTTAATTTTATGGAACTTTCACAGCAACTGCATATTGATTAGTGGACTTATTATATAGTAATATGAAAACGATAGGCAGTGCACTTGGATTTTAGGTAGTTGTATTGTGAATACTTTTTTCTACAGTCCCATCAGCATGTAAACAAGTATGCCTTTCCCATCTCCAATGGATTGTTTGTCTGTGATGTGTCGGTTTGTTCTACCAATACATGTTATCGTGTTTCGCTAAATTTGTTAGTTTTGGGTTCTGAGTGCAAATAAAATAAAAGGAAATAATTTAGTGTTTGGTTTTGGCAAATGGGAGTCTTTCACACTGATAATCACTAGAGAATTAAGTAATCTTTTGACTAATAAATCATTTTGACGAAATTAAGAGTCATTAACGTGGGAAAATTGAAGGTGTCATGAATTATGTAACAGTAATAAGTTGGCTATAAATTACCGATGGAATTTCCTTTACATATATGTTAATCACAAAAAAAAATG
>CM014732.1:9449548-9492625 GCA_004329165.1 Spatholobus suberectus
TCAAGAACTGTGTTGGTTATTCTTCTCACACTCCACCCTCCAGAAGAGTAGTTAATAGTTTCTTACTTGCTTTTTCTTCTCCCACCGTTCAGAAGCATCATACCAAACAAATAAAGGATACTAATTTCATTCAAGAGTCTCCTCCCACTTCACCCATGAGTCTTTATCTTATGAATATGATACATAGAGATGGGATCTCCACTTGGTTCCATTTGTCTTATGTCTTTTAGGTTTTACATGAACAAGTTCCATCCCAAGGGCTACATTCACCCTCTTACCCTGATTTTGGCATCTTTGAGGTAAGCACTTTATTTTTCCGCTTTTCTTGGAGATTGGGCCTTAAGGATTTTCTTGTACTTATTGGTTTCTTTCGCCAACTTGGGGAAATCGTTTATTGCTAGGATCTCCAAAGGTGACAATGGCACCCTTCACTAGTCAATGGCCAAGAAGGACTTTATTATTCACCTTAACGACTAGTCCAATGGTTGCTAGTCTTTCCTAGACTAGGAACATATTTTTTGGTTTTTAATGATTTGTAGGGTTATCGTCATGCAGATACGATGTGCCTTTCTTGTGCGATCTTGGCCACTCTGATTGTCATGAAAGAAATATGAAGGTAAGTCTTTTGATAAATAAGGTCAGTGCTTGCACTATTGGTTGTCAAAAATTAAATCCCCACCGCAAAAACTATGTTATTCTTAAGGATGATTGGTTCCTTGTGCATTATTTGAAAACAACACCAAGGTGAACTAGTTGTGGTTCATCATTGAAAGGTGGTTTTCTTGTAAAGCCAAATCACAGGTTCATGTCTCTTACATTTGTTTGATCCAAACTTTTCTAGTTTTTTCATGTTGAAGCAAATGTTTTTTTTCTTCTTACATTGCAAGTTTAACCAAGCAATAGTAAGCAAGATGAACATGAAGAAGGTTTATATTGATGGTATATTCTGATTTTGTTGTTGAGATTGAAAAAAAACTTGCTTGTTGGATCTCCTCAAGTTGTTGATCTTACTCTTCAATTCACTAATCCTTTATAGGGATTCATTGCCGAGAGGCTAGATAGGATTGAGCAAATTTGATCAAAGATTGATGAGCTTCATTGTTGGTTGGCAAAGAGTTTATTCCATGGATGCTCGCTATGATAGCTTATCTGATGATGATTCTTATCAACTAAAAAGGCTTCATATGTTATTTTGGTCATAATGAGGATGATGCTTAAGGATGCTTCTCCGACTTGCTTTATCCACTTTTCGAATTTTATTTGTGATGTTTAGGATTTTTATGTTCTTGTTTTTGATATCATGGTGTTCCTCTGCTAATTCAGTTGGACATATTAGTATCTTGTAACTAAACACCTTTGTTGATGAATCATTTTCTATGTTACAAGTTCTTCTATTCACACTAGATGTTTATTTGTTTTTATTCTCCCACTCATTTTGTTATTATTTTTTGGTTTATATCATGCATTTTATCAAGCCAAAAGGGGAAAATTGTGTGTATTTGTCTTACAAGTATACATACATTCAGGAGGAGAGTTGATCCTCTATCTTCCAACTAGATCAAGATCATTTCAGTTGCACTCATTTATCTTGAAAAGAACAATACATAAAGGACGTATATAAAAGTTGTCATCATAATGAGATTGTAGATTATGCTTTCACTTCTGCAGCTTACTTTGATCAATTTATGTTTTGATGATTTCACTCTTGTATTTCTATTTCGATGTAATTCATTCTTTCTTTATTATTGAACATGAGCTCCTTGGGGTTTCTATTTTGGGTAGTTTAAATCTTACCTTCAATTATCCATTATGGCTTTGGCACGAGTTTTTCCTAAAAATGAGTTTTTATATCATGTATTTTGCAAAATTAGTTTTAAACTCATATACTCTTTTATGATTATCATCTGGGTTAAGTAATTTGTAAGTAATCTCTAGGTAGCACATCTGTGTAATAGATTACCTTCAAGTTACTTTTTGTCATTGAAATAATTGATCACAAGATGAGGTAATTAATTAATGTGTTGTATTTTTATATAGGTAATCGATTACTGATTCAAGTAATCAACTACATGGAGGAAAATAATTGATTACTTCATAAAATAAATGATTACTCTGTCACAAAGCTCATTTGAAGGCCAATTGATTTTTATAAAAGATTTCATTTTCTCTAATTTTTATTGCGTGAAAGTACCAAATTACAATGGAAAAACTCTAGCAATTTGATTTTTGAAAGCTCTCATTGGTTTTCTTAAAAATTGGATTGCAATTGAATCGCTAGGGTTGGTTTTCAATTGTTGCTTAATTTTGTGCAAATTTTAAGTCATGGGAAAGGATCTAAGCATTCTAAAGGTGAGGAATTCTTAGAAAGAGTTGGTATTGGGTGAGGAATCTGAAGGTTAATCAAGTGAGTATCTTGATTGTACAATTGATTGATTTAGTGGAAAATCCTAATTGGATTGATTGGAGAACTAGATGTAGCTCTTAGTGGTAGTAGTGAAGTCATATAAATCAACTATGCAATCTCTTCTAAACCCTAAACTCCTATATTTCATGTTTCATTCTTGGTTTTTTTTTTCAAATTGGATAATTTCGTGACATTAGCTAATTCGATTGGATACATTGACATTCACATTATTGGTTGTAATCTTGATTATATTATTGATCATATTGTTCATCATTCATTTTGTATCATCATTCGAGAGGTCTATGAATTTATTTTGAGTCTCATTCATTAGAACAATTCATTAGAAGTTAGGAACATACTCTTGAGTATCTATCACATACCTCAAAGTAAATTTTGTTTAACGATTCATTGAAAATTGTGATAGAGTATTTTTGAAAAGTTTTCAAGGAGAATTGAAAAAATGTTTTCAAAAAGAAATTAAAGCACTCAATTTACCGCCTTTTGAGCACATATATTATCCATTTTCATCCACATTTTGTAATAAGCAGATATTGAAAATTTAGGTCAATGCCAATTTACTGTCCACACCTCACCTCAGAATAGTTTTCTATTTCATATTTATCTCATCATAAATATACATTTTGAATAAAATACTTCTAAAGATTTTTTTAACAGATAGAGGAAGAATTGATTTATTGACAAATATTATATTATTATGTGTTTTATATAGTTTTTAATTTTTAATTTTAAAATATATTTTTAACATGCTTGTATATAAAAAAAAAAAGTTAAATTAATCCAAGGTCCTATAATTTTATAGAGTTTTTAATTAAGTCCTTATGGTTTTTAAAAAAGTCCTTATAATTTAAAAATTTGTAATTAAATTCCTACACACTAATGAGTTATAACTACATCAATTTATATTTAACTTAATTACACTTTTAATCTCTTAACTTTTTTCTTATTTACAATCAATCCAATGTAGTGGTATGCAAAAAAATAAGGTATTGAGAGGTGGGAATCGAACCTTCTCCTTTGAAATCCACAATAACACTAAAACTACGAGGCTAATGATTTTATTTTGATACACAAATAAAATATATATTATATATAGCTTAAACAGGATCAAAATTGCACTTATACTACCACTATTAAATTAAATATATTAACATCATATAAACTAATAATATCAAATTAATATTTATAAATATAATTGTATCTATTTATTAGATTTATAATATACAATTAATATAATAAATATAAATTAATAATATATACTTGTCAGCTCGGGGTTTGAATGCCCACTCTCAAAGTTCACTAATGTATAGAGCTATTAAAAATGGGTCCAGCCCAATTGACAGGCCCGTTTAGCCTGCAAAAGGGCTGGGCTGGGCTCAAAAAAATACAGCCCAGAAGAAATCGGGCCACTTTGGCTCAACCCGTTTAGCCTGACGGGCCAATTAGGCCCAGGCCAGGTTGGCCCGATATATATATATATATATATATATATATATATATATATATATATAATAAAAAATATTAATATACTTAAAAAAATTTTAAAAAAGGGTCACACACGTTTGTAAAAAAGAAAGGCTAACATGGATACTTCATTTTGTAATAAAATTCACTTAAAGATATATTTTTAATGAGACTATTGAGTAATTAAGTCAATTATATATAAATAAAAATATTCGTTTATGCTAGAAAGTATGTAGAATTTAATTTTAAATATTTAATATGATTTAATTAATTTAATTTTATATAATTTTTGGCCAAAAAAATAATAATTAAAATAAATAACAATGTTAATCGGTGTGCAAAAAAATTCACGCCAATTGGCCTGGTGACCGCATAAGGCTGGGGTGGGCCAAAAAATCATAGGCTGAAACATAAACCAGGCCGGCTGACCCGCCATTTTTTTTAGCTATACTAATATATATAAATAGTATATATTAATAAACTTCTAGAAAAAATTGAATATCTAGATGTGATGTAAATATATCAAAAGAAGGTAATAGAAAATATATAATATAAATAACTTTTTAGTGAAATATATATAAAAATTATTTTCATTGATAATAATATCTTATTTTAGTCACTAAATATTGCAAAGAAAAAATAAAAAGTTAAAACAACACAATTTAAAAAATAAAATTATTTAAAACAGAGTGATTAAATTATAATTAAGATATATAGTATTAAAAGTATAAGTTATTGTCTTTTTTTATAATATTATATTATATTATTTATTTACTAGTAGTAAATACTATGTATAATTTGGTCCTTAGTATTATAATATTAATTTATATTTATTAATATTAATTTTCATATTATTTGATTTATTCCTTTTCGTATTTTTACTATATATTTAGTATATATTTATTAATCTTAATTTTAATATTATTAGTTTATATAATGTTAATATTATTTAATTTAGTGATAGTAAATATATGTACAATTGTAGTCTCCCATTTAGTTATTATAATATTTTTTTATTTATATATCAAATAAAGTTATTAGCTTAATGGTTTTAGTGTCTAGCTTAATGGTTTTAGTGGACTTCAAGGATGGGAGTTTAATCTTCACCTTCAACACCTTATTAATTTTTTTCTTATATTCGCCTACCACATCATTGACTAAATTTGGAGGAGCTTGATTGTAAATGAGAAAAAGGTTGGGACTAAATTGCATAATTGCGATATCTAAAGATCAAAAGTACCATTAAATTAAACATAATTAACAAGTCATGACGATGTTAATGTGTAGGTATTTAATTACAAACTTTTGAAATTATAAAGACTTTTTTAAGTATTTTTGCTTTAAGAACTTAATTAAAAACTCTATAAAATAAGTAGCTACAGATTAATTTAACCAAAAAAAAAGGGAGAAATAACAATAATTCTATATAGGGATGGCAGTTATACCCTAGCATTATGGGTACCCACAAAAAATATCCACAACAGGTAGAGTAAATACCGACTAATGGGATGGATAATGGGGGCGGGTATTACTTGCAAAACTTAATGGGATGGATGTGGTAAAGGTACTATAGTTCCACCCCGCTCCATACTCGCACCGATATATATATATATATATATAAGTTAAATAGTTAATTATATATACAATTAAATATATTATTTAAACACATAATTAAAAAAAAAATATATATATATATATATATATATAAAGTTAAATATTTAATTATATATACAATTAAATATATTATTTAAACACATAATTAAAAAAATATATATATATTATATATATATATATATTTTAATTATATATATAATTATTAATAAAAATTTCTTATATATATTATTACACTATTACTAGTGAAATGATTAGTAACTTTTTTGTTTTGTACCTATGTAATTGCAAGCTTGTGACAAGACACTGATATCTTGTCTGTTTATCTTTAACAAAACCACGCATTAAATATGCAACCCATTACCCATTAATGTTTATTGTTGTATACAAAGTTACATAATGGTTTCGCTATCATTTATGTGTCAATTTAAATGGCCCCAATTTCTTAAATACATTAGCACTTCCTATTGGAAGTTTATAATATTATAATTTATACATTTTTATTCACATACGTGATACAAGTTACACCAATAGCTGTAGAATTTTTTATATTTTTAAATTTATGAGAATTTCTTTTATCTTACATTAGTGGTCATGGGATTTATTAGAAGTGTGGATGATTTGAGGTTTGTTTTACAAGTTTATTGTTAGATTTATATTAGGTTGATTTAAGATTATGTTTGGATAATTAAAGTATGTTTCTAATGTTGTATGATTATGACTTATGTTTGCATGATTTAAGTTATTTTTAGATGATTTAAGGATATGTTTAGATGAATTAAGAATAAATTTTAAATTTAATTATAGAATTTTTTTAATTAATTTTTTTTATTGATTTATTGACTTCACATTTAAGCAAAGCACAAACAACGAGTGCAAATATGGGTGTGTAAGTATCTAAAGGGTACGGGTATAAAGATTAAAGTTATTACCCGCATAAATATAAGAACAGGTACAAGATATTTTTTCCAACACAAATATGAAATTAGGTACTATAGTATTCTATCGAAACCCAATCCATTACTATCCCTAATTTTATACCATATGAATCTCAAATTTTGGACGTTGAAAGAATGGAAGTGAATGATGTGACAGCATCGTTCCGTGTGTTACAGTTACACAGCTGAAAAAGTCTCTACAACATGTAGCAAATGCAAAGTAAGCTAGGAACAGCTAATCCGATAAAGACGACATTTCATTCGCCATTCCCTTATTAATTTGGCAGAGTGGAGGAGGAGCACTCATTCGCTCAGCACGAATCAAAAAGCACGTAAACAATGGACATCGACGAGACACCATTGGACGACAAAGCAAAGAGAATGAGAGATCTGCTAGCCAGTTTCTACTCTCCAATCCCTTCAGCCTCCTCCAACCCCTTTTCCAAACACTCCTCACGCGACGACATCAATTCCGCCTCCTTCCAACCTGATCAGTACATGAATATCCTGGTAAGTACGCAATTCTTCTTTTCTTTCCTTTTTGGACGCCACGGCATTGTCGTTTACGCTAAAGAAGTGACTCTGATTTGTTTACGTCGAAACAATCACTCACGAAGGCGCGTAAGTCGAATTTGGAAGGTCTACTCCAGAGGCACGTTCAAATGGTAGCTGAAATAAAGAATCTAGACACCGACTTGCAAATGCTCGTCTACGAGAATTACAACAAGTTTATCTGCGCTACGGATACTATAAAGAGGTATAGTTTTATTATGATTTTCCTCTTTTGTTAGCTTTTGCTACGTCACATGCAATTTCCATCTCGTTATTTGTTACACTATATTATGATTTCCTCGTGCTATATATGTGTTGCACTATATACGCTTTGCTTTCGAGAAAAGAAGATGACGAAAATTTGTTTGTCAACAGAATGAAGAGTAATATTCTGGGGATGGAGGCAAACATGGAACAGCTTCTTGAGAAGGTAAGCATTTATTAATTTATTCAATCCGTTTTGAGATTTATCGTTTTCACTTTCACTCCTAGAACTTTATTATAAAGAAGCAAAATTAAGAGAAATATGGAAGCGTTCGTGAGTAATCCTCATTTTTACCCAATGCAGATAATGTCTGTACAGTCAAGGAGTGACAGTGTTAACACTTCTCTATGTGAAAATAGGGAGCACATAGAGAAAATGCATCGGACATGCAATCTTCTTCGAAAAATCCAGGTATCAAAACAATGACAATTGTTTTGTGGCTGCACGTCATTGTTCTGCCTGACAAAGTTTTTGTTAGAATTCATATATATATCTTTCTTACGCCCGAAGATTTTAACTTTAGATGTTTTATACCATTTTTCATCCTTGTGGAAGAGCAGTTCATATATGATCTACCTGATAGACTAGGCAAGTGCATAAAGTTTGAGGCCTATGCTGATGCAGTCAGCTTCTATACTGGTGCAAGCCAATTTTAAGGTCGTGTTTGGCTGATATTATTAATGATTCAATCCCTTAGGCTGCTTCTACTGTTTTACATTTACGGGACACACTCGAACACACTTTTTCCTATAATGTAATAAATTTAGGCCTCAGGTGAGATTAACTTTTTGCTTCCCCCCCCCCCCCCCCCCCCCCCCCCCCCCCCCCCCCGCCCCCTATTAGGCATATGGAGATTCATCATTCCAAGATTGTAAACGAGCATCAGAAGAAGCAATAGCTATCATAGTAAAAAACTTGCAGGTATAGTTTCTTTTACATTTTTATGCTTTCTATCATCTTTCAGCTTGATACAAGGCCCTTGCTAGATAGCTATATCCTATCTTATTTGGGTATCAAACTTATGATAAAATTGGATAAGATTAGCTTGTTCTATCCATCCTTTCTAAACATGATTTAACAGTTTAAGGAATGCAATGAACCCGAAGTCTCTAATAGTATGCTGCATAGAATAAATAATTGATGGTTATTATGTTTTGAGAAGGTTTTATTCATAATTTGATTTTTTTTTCTCTAACCAGGGAAGCTATTTTCAGATACTGAATCAATGCAAGTGAGAGCTGAGGCTGCAGTGCTCTTGAAGCAGTTGAATTTTCCAGTTTGTATTGATTTTCTTTTCCTTAGAACAGCATTTTGTGCTATGTGTTGAGAGTTGAGATCTGTGGGGGCCTCTATAAATCATTAATTATTTTTTTAGTATTTACAATAATTGGGGAAAATGATGTTTTTTTATATAAATCCATTTTTTTCTTGCATTTTGTGAGTTATCGGGATTGAACTTGTCTCAATTTCTCTCGTCCTATCCCTGGAGAGAAATAACACTGTTAGTGCTATCCTTGGTGTTATTAGTTAAGGAAATAGAATGATAGGTTTTCTATTTACTGGCAGGTGGACAATTTGAAGGCAAAGCTACTAGAGAAGTTGGAGCTTTCCCTTACAGACATTCAGTTTATCCCTGAAGTAATGGAGAATGCTTCTCCCTCTTCTCACGAGGTAAGTAGTGCTAGAGTATTATCCTTTTGTTTAATGTTCTTTTTCTCAAAAGCTTATATATGCTTTTATTTACCATCTTATCTTTGTTAAGATTTTTTTCAAATTCCACATTGTGTGTGGCTCTTGTATGTAATTCTTGCTCATGGGTTCTCTCTTTCTCTGTCAATAAAAATCTCATTGAATGGTTACAATCTATAGGATTACCCGTCCCATTGGTTACAACTGACAAACAACGTTAAAATCGTGTCTTAGAATAGCATTTCTCGTAAGATATAGATGGTTTGGTGAAGTAAGTGACATTGGTTAGGACTAATGTGAGATAGCCATGTTGGGTAATAAATTCTAGTAGAATATATAGTTTGTCATATTTAGGGAAGACATTAAGTGTGGCACTAAAACTGTAGCAGATTCATGTGCAGAAAATGATATCAATAGCTAAATGTGATTAAGTTGATAGTTGATTAAATATCCATGATTAATGTTGTCAAATTATTTGTTAAGAAATTAGGCTATAGTGAATTAGTAATGTACTTCCTCTGTTTCAAAATAATTGTTTTGTACTTTTAGGTTTTGCACATTGGTCAAGAAAGTCATTAAATATCCTCAATTTCAAGAGAAATACAAATTCATTGAACTATATTACCCTCTAATACCATTAATGCTCTCTTATTCCACTTAGTAGAGATATCAAAAGACAATGATAAAGTTTTAAGAAGTAATAATTAATAAGTTCTTGGTTTTCTAATTAAAACAAACTAAAACTTTTGAAGTTATTATAGGATGAAGTTTGCTTCGACTTCCAATTCATAGAGTCATCCCTCAATTTAGTGAGATAAGGTTTGGTCATTGTAATGTTTCTGTTCTTTTTTTTTTCTTGGGGGAGGGGGAGTTGTTTCATGCTATTATTTTACTTTTAGTTTTTCATATATGATATATCTTCGTTGATAGTTATGGTTAGGAGACTGATGAATTGAGCGTATGTTTCTACTCCTATTTCTTAACATAGGTTGCCATTCATGAGTTTGTGGAGGCCATTCGTGCATTTCAAGTAATATTTCCAGATTCAGAAAAGCAATTAGTTAAACTTGCTCAAGACTTAATTACCAAGTTAGTATCTTTATTTTATAATGCAAAGCGTTGTTAAATTTATTACAGTACATAAAATTTTCATTATATGCAAATTAACGTTCTTATTGTTATCCAGGCACTTTCTAATTATAGAGGAGTATGTAAAGACACGGATTTGTGCGGCAGATCTACTTGGTGTTCTTCGTAAGTAGTGTGATTATACTACTACTTCACTCTTTTAGTTCTGTTAATTTAATTTCTTACATTAACTACACAATTTTTTTTAAATTCGCAGTAGTTTTTATTATAACCATGAACAACCTATTATGATTCTTGTAGGCATGATTTTATGTAATGGTCTTCACTTTTCATGAATGTATGTAATGTGTTTTTTTCTATTCTAGGTGATGATTGTATGCATCTATTGGTTTTGTTCTATCTACCTTGAAATTCTTTACTGCAATGCAATGCAAATCTAATCGTATGTCTTGGGTACTGTATTAGACTAAAAGGAAAATCTCATCATCATCTCCATATATTGCAGCTATATATGCTTGAAATAGACATTGTGCTATATCGAATTAATTAAAAGAAATGTCTTCTATAATATCATTCTTTTAAATCATTAATATAATTGTGCTTACAAGAAATGCTTTCAAAATTAAAAATTAATATAAACATAGCTTTTGGATCTGATTTTGGTGTCTTCAAATGTGTAATTACGCTTGGGCACAGGAGTTATTTGGAATGATGTGCTCCTAATGGATGAAGCCTTAGAGGAAGCATCTCTCTCTAATCATTCTCTTGAGGTCATCTATCAAAGTTATTTGCTCCACTTTGATTTTGACTTATAGATGTTGCTTTTCAAGTCAGCATTCTCCTTTCTCTTTACAATACAATTCCAAATTCCCAATGAAAGTTCTAGTTTAAAAAAGGAATTTCATCAATTAAAACTAAATATTTCTAGGCTGCCAAGGTTGCTGTCAAGTTGTATATTAGAAGTGCATTTTCTCATCTAATGCAAGACATCTCAGGTTAGTTCTATGACTTCGTAGAAAACTTCTAATTTTTAATTTAACCATAAAAGTTTGAAATATTTACCTTGTCACACTATGGGAGAGTGGAGACATAAAATTCTTAGAATGTTTGTGAAGACATATTGGTTTTGGCCAATGTGACACATTATTTGTGTAAATGATCAAAAACATAAAATAGAGAATATTACATTGTCAAGGATTCTAGTCTTATATAGTTAGATGGTTAATATATATATTTGCCTTATTTGAGTTTGCTACAAAAATAGTTAACAGACAGTTGTTTAATAACCATGCCATGAGTTAGCTTCTTTTTGGTAGATTACCTCTTAAAAGTACTAAAACGGGATGGAGCAGAGGAGTACTCACTGGAACTTGCCCTAGATGCTAGCATGAAAGTGGTTTTCAACGGAGGCAGGAATGTTTTGTTGGTAAACATATTGATGTACCTAGATTCATAGATACAAGATCATATTTATACATGTATATATACAAAATATCATTGTTAAAAATTTTATATTATTTATGTTTTATTTTGTTTCATTTAGGTTTAATCTCTCTCTCTTGATTATTTCAGGATATCCACAAAATTCTAGATGACAACTTAGAGATTGTAGATAAACAAAAAGAGTTAATAATTGATTGGGTTCAACAAGGATATCAAGACTTTTTTAGGGAACTTGAGGTTCAGTTCATATTGTTTTCAGGAAGAAACAATTCTTCAGCCACTCAAATTCATGGTTTGACAGAGGGAGCTCAAGGTGACAAAGCCTTTCCTAGCCTTGTTCTAGTGTTGGCACAACTATCTGCTTTTATTGGACAAACTGCCATCCCAAAAATCACTGAGGCAAGGATCCACTTGATTGACTTATATTTGATATTTAATTCCTTAGAATGGATCAATTATTTGGTTAGTTTTCCTTTCATATGTTTAGTAATGTATGCCTTAAAAATTGCCTCATAATGTTTAGGAATTAGCAGCTTCCTTTTCTTGTGGAAATGTTAGAGGTTATGAATATGGACTGTCCTTTGTTCCTGGAGAGATCTCTCAAAAATTTAGGGCAGCTGGTGAAAAATTCTTGCAGCAGGTATGTTTTCAACTTGATCATTTATTTTAACAGAACTGCAATTTGTATGAGCAACTGTGTGAATTTTATTCTCATCTTTTTCACTCCCTCCTCATTCTTATTCCTCTATTGCTTTATAACATATAGTTATATCCAAGCTTGCTCACTATTTTGAAGACTGGTTTTAGCAATGTTGTGCCAGATAATATTTTTGTTTCCAAGGAAAGAGGATATTGAATATGGATATCCATATAGCTTTGGCCGGTATTGCTATGTCTCTTTGTTTTGTGAAGTACAGTCTCAATTGAATAGCATAGTTGTCAGTATTTGGCTATTTGTATCTACTCTCTTTGATGAAGTAGCAAGTTTAGTTGTCTGTTTGTTATTTTTATCCTGCCATGCAAACGCTTTTATCTAGAACAAGTTGTTAGGAGTTTTTGGGAAAAATTGGAGCAGTTACTTATTGATTATTTTTAAGGTCTTCAGCAAGAACTAGGAGGGCAGGACTGCGGTAGTGTACAGTTTGTCCTGTTTTTTGGTGCATCTAGTAGGAGTAAATGATTTTATATTTAAAAATATTTTTGCTGTTCTTAGAATTTACTTAGGAATTAGGATTAGCATAATTAATAAAACTTGCGTTACTGTTCTGCCAGTGGTATTTTTTGGTTGTTTGGATATCGGATGGTGAATAAAACAGAATGGAAAAGGACTATCATTCCACTGTTTAGATATTTTTACGATGGAGAACTGCTTCTATAGTTCTATTCCATACCCCTAAATTGGAGGGAAAGAAAAAGAGAGGGTAATGGATGGACTTAAATGGAATGCATTCGATCATATTTCACTTCATTTCATCTTGTTAAATAATTAAATAATTCAAACAACGAAAAGTATCATTCCATTCTTTTCCATAAATCAGGACATAGCTCAAGGGACTTCGTATCTAGTCTAACTTTATTGCTGTTTCTATGTTACAGCACTCTTTCTTGAGTGCTTTTGTTTTAAGCTCAACGGACTTCGTATCTAATACTGTTATTGCACTCGCGTACCTTTAATATTTTTACCCTTATACCTCTTCCTTGCTTAATAAAGTTTCTTCTATTAGAAAAACAATGTACAAGTTAATCAGCATTTACATATTCTTTACTTTATTATTTTTAGTACATAAATATGAGAAGTCAGCGAATATCACTTCTCCTAAAGAAGAGGTTTGCCACACCTAATTGGGTCAAGGTCAGTATGTTTTGTCTTTGTTTCAAAAATAAAAATACTAGTTTTATCTTTGAAATAGCTTGAATATGAAGAAGTTCTTGCTTTGCTTTGCACAGCATAAGGAGCCAAGAGAAGTTCATATGTTTGTTGATTTATTTCTTCAAGAGGTGGGTATTTTCAAAGCAATTGCTCTGGTTTTTTTTTTTTTTTTCGTCTTCTAAGTTGCGTTGAATTGTTTGAGGATTGTACTCGAATACTGATCTTATTTAATTTTTCTGTCTGGCATATAATGAACATAAATATTTATAAATCTTTATTCGATGAACTTGTTTGGTAATTAGTCGAAGCAGTGTTTACATACTTACATTTTGATTTCTCTTATTTGATGTTCCAGCTCAAAATTACAGGTAATGAAGTGAAGCAGATTTTGCCTCAAGATAAGCAAAAGCACCGTAGGGCTGATAGTAATGGAAGTACTGCTTCATCAAGAAGCAACTCTTTCCGGGATGAGAAGTTGAGTCGCTCTAATATTCAGAAGGGAAGGAGCCAACAGCTTTTGGAAACACATCTAGCAAAACTGTTTAAGCAAAAAGTTGAAATTTTCACAAAAGTAGAATATACACAGGTATTGAATATCATCATCTTAGTGATGAAAATTTTAAATAATTGGTTGCGAACATTTATTATCAATCTTTGCTTGCAAATTGCAGGAATCAGTCGTTATGACCACTGTTAAATTGTGCCTTAAAAGTTTACAAGAATTTGTTCGGCTCCAGACTTTTAACCGGAGTGGATTCCAGCAAATTCAGTTGGATATTCAGTTCTTGAGGACTCCATTAAAAGAAATAGTTGAAGATGAGGCTGCAATGGACTTCTTGCTAGATGAGGTTGGAAAAATAATCTTGCCCTGGTTTTCAAATTAGTATTGGACTTTTTTCCATGAAAATTTTACCTTAATTTTTGGATTTTTTTGTTGTTCACTAGTCTCTAGATTCTCCCATCTTCTTTATGTCTGCTTTGCACCTTTGGTTTTTTGTGCACAGGTGATTGTTGCCGCTGTAGAGCGATGCCTTGATCCAATTCCACTGGAGCCCCCCATATTGGACAAACTTATACAAGCAAAGCTGGCAAAACATAAGGAACATGATATAATCTCTTCATAAACATGTTATGGAACCTGGAACTGGAAGTGGAGGCTATGATTACGTTAGCCTTTCATATCTGCTTCAGAGACCAAATTTTCCTCACATTCTTTTGTAATAAATTTAATGGTTAATGTCCAAAATATAAGAAAGATTATGAAAAGGATGCATTTGCTATAACATCCTTTTAATAATTGTTGTTTCTTATCGTTTTCATAAACAATTTTCGTGTCACATATTCCTTTTAATTGCTACGTGCCTACATGAAATTATTGAAATTACAAGAAAGTTCTACCTAGTCATGACTCGGCTACTTGGTTAGCTAATGGCACCTTGTGATGGAGGACATTAATGTTTAATAAAAATGACAACAGTCGAGAAAAAATTAAGAGAAAAATAACGAGAAGAAATTGACAAAATGGAGGTGTGTGATATTCAATAAATGTCTAGCCACATAAAAGTGAAAGCAGTAAATCAGTTACTAATTATGCTAACTCAACAAGTTAATCCGCCTAATCTTCAAGTTAATCACACTAACAATAATGTTGTGTGTGATTATGGGTGAAAATAGGTGAGGTTGTCTGTTATGTGTGATTATGGGTGAAAATAGGTGAGGTTGTCTGACAAGGATCTATGGCCTGACTTATATCAAATCTACGTTAGACTAGACTTCGAGTTAAGAAATAAACTTGGTTAAGGTTTATATAAAAGTCTATTTGATTAAAAAGACTAGACTTTAGCATATTCAAAATGTTTTTTAAACTTTATGGACCAACTTATTTAAGTAAATATAAATAATATTTTTGTTAGTATAATTATTGTATTAAAAATTATAATGTATTTAAATCATATATAATTACCTTTTTAAATATTAAGCACGTTGACCTATATAGAGTCAAGCCTATAACTTATTAAAGCATAAATTTATGTCCTATTTAAAGTCTATTTAGCAAAATGTGGGTTTAAATAAATTATCATGGAGGTCAAAATAGACCTTAAAAATAAGATGATATCATTAAACAAGTTAAGCTCGACTCTTATAAAGTCTAGTCTGACTATTTCCACCTATGATTTGAATAACAAATATTTTAATTTTCATAGTTTATAATTTATTTTATATAGAGTTTTTCCTTCATTAGCCTATTAGTCAATTAGCTTATTTAAAGATAGGTAAGACCTATATAAAAATTTTAATATGAAATAAGTCTTTAAATAAGTTAACAAGTCAAATTAGACTTTTTAAAAAAGTCAAATCAGACCTAAAAACACCTATAATAAGTAATAGGTCAAACTTAGACTTTAAATATTTTAAACAAACTATGGCTATTTAAGCAAAAGAGAAATGCTAGTAACACAATTGTTCGTCCTGACCTATTTGCAACCTACATGTTGTACTTTCTCGTGAACAAATGCTCCGTATCTATTTATAATATGCTTTAATTTTTATAATGTTTGGTAACTTGTGCGTCATAAAAGCACATTAATAAGTCTGATGACTATTTTTTAAATCACTATATATATATATATATATATAAACGAGAATAGTTATCTGACTTCTGAGAACTTCATTCTTTCCACACTCTCTCATACAAGCGAGTCTTATGCATCTCTGAATAATATTTTCTCTTTTCCCATCTGTTTACCTTTTTTTTTCTTTTCCGAAAATCTCTCCAATATGGCAACCGAATTCATCTTCTCTATCAAATCTCATCCTTTATCCTTTCACCCCTTCAATTATTATTCGTGTTCATATGTATGAGTTCCAGCTGTTACCTTCTCAAATTCACGTTTATTTATGGAGTACTAAATTTCAGACTCACATATTGAGTTTTAGTGTATATTATTATCTTCAAATAATAAATTGAGTACATTGTATAATACTGTATGGGTCATCACTCGTGCAACTGGCATGAAAAGTTATTTATAAAGGTGTAAGTATCTTACTATCTAACCTATTCCATACTCATGTTATTTAAACTATCAATCAATTCTATTTACAATAAAATTTTATATTGGGGCTTCCATCCTATTAACGTAGTTAATGATTTATTCATAAGATTTAATCATCTGCGAATTTTTTACACGAAAGATTTCGTTATAGAAGTCTAGATTAAAAACGATTTTTTTTTCTACCATATTATAGGTGCATTGTTAATGATATATGTTTTGTTCAACATTTTTATGAAGTTAATTTTTTAAAGCAAATAAAATATTTAAAGTGAAAAATAAAAATATATCTATCATTAATTTAAAATTATAAATATTTCAATTAAGTCTTTTAATAAATATATTCTTAAATTTTAACTTCGATTATTTATTTAAAGTAAAAATGTTAATTCTTTTCATATATCCGCCGGAAATTTAATGACAATTGATGCACAATTATAACATGTTGATAACACATAAAATAACAATTATAAGAGGGTTAAAAGCATGTACCTGAAGAGGAGATGAAATCCATGCTTATTACCTTAATTGAATCACAAACACCAAATGGGGGAGACACTCCTCTCTGTCTAACGGCTAGAGTTTCCCACACAATGTTGTGTCACACTAAAATTGTCTAATGAAACAACAATTTTATAACTATCAGACAAGTGTAGGGACCCCTTATTTGGGCACCAAGTAATGGCCTAACCCATCATAAGCATGTTCACATATTAAGCCCAAACAACAAATATTCATCAAATAAAATATCATAAATTTTAATTTTCATGATTGATATTAATAATCTAAAATTTAATCCAATAATTAAACAATGCTAATCCACAAAATTTCAACAATCTCCCACTTGAATAGCATTAGTTTAATTGTTGGAGACAAAAGATTATTAAAACAAAATATCAATTCTGTCAAAAGAAATAATGAGTTATTAATAATGCAAAAAATTATATCTGATAGGGACAAACATCATACACATCAATAACTTACATTTCATACACAAGATGGATAAAAGAAAACATAATTAAGTAAAACAAATATGCAATCCCAAAAAAATGGTCCAAGCATCTTAATGATGCCATAAGAGATATGATAACAAAAGTAACATCATCAAATTTTATATCTCATCAATAAACAAATGCGCCATCTCAAACTCCCACTAACCCAAAACATCAAAAGACTTAACCAAACACATATGTGCTACAAAATTCTCAGAAGCTCAAATAGTTAAGCCATTGGTTGGGGGATTTACCGATAAGCATTGTACAAGAAGAGCTCTTATTATTTCGGGGAAAAAGCCAAACAACTTATATCAATATATCACAAGTGGCCTACATATACTCTTAATAATGAGGAAGCTAGAAATCAACCACATAATCAGGCAAGTAACCCCACAAAAAGCAACATACTCTGTCTTTATGGTAGTAGTTGTAAATGTCTACTTGATACTCTTTCAAGAAACAGCTCCTCCTACCATCATAAAATTAAAGTCAGAAAAAGATTTTTGGTTGTTAGGACAACATGCAAAAACAATGACCTAAAGTTGATCAAAGGTCAACATGTAATTCATAGCGCCCTACAAGTCTTAAGACCTTAATGACCCACCCAAAACTGGGTTGCTCAAGTATCTTCCCAAGGTATTAATACCAAAAAAAATATTGGCATGAATACAAACTTGAGCGTTAAATAATGAAAGCACATAAGACATTATTTATCTAAATTATCTCCCTATCATTATGAGGACATTGGAACTTAGAGGACGTCACCATCACGTAAGATGAGAATCATGAATTCACTCCCACTATCCTCAAATAAATTTCCATTTAAAAAATATATCTTAGCATCTATGTGGTGTAATTTCAAATTGAAGTGAGCCAGCAATCCATATCATCTGGACTGCACTTAGTCTTGAAGACTTCTATCAAACCTCTCACACTTGATCTTCTTACCCGTTTTTTATTCAACAATAGCCTTAAAGGGCTTGAAGGCATCCAAAGAAGATCAATCCAACCACAACCAGAGAAATCGTCTATGGAGGTGATGAAATACTTATATCCATGTTTATACCCTGTCGCAACTGAGGTTGCGGCGGGACGGCAAAAAAGAGTTTTAAAAACAGGAAGTCGCCACCAATATTTATTAAGGACAAACATTGGAAAAACCTAAAAGAAAATAGTCTATGAAATTAGATTTTTGGGCTCGGGAGTCAATTACGTGTAGGGAAGGTATTAGCATCCTACAACATCCGTCATAAAGACGGTTACCTCTAATTGATTAAGCAAATTATTAACGACTTTTAAAATACTTATCTCACCCTAAAAATAATTGCAAGAAGATTTTTATTATTATAAAAGAGATTTTTATTTTATCTTAAATTTTATTATTTTTTTTTTTTGAGATCGACAGGAGTGAGCCCCTGCTCCTACGTACCTCCCGGTGCAATGGAGAATCAGACTCACGTAGTTCTTTTTGTAGAAAAAAGTTTTTGTTGGTTGGTTTCTTTTTTATTTTAGCTTTTGTTATTTAAAGGCTTTCATGATAACCAACAGGAAGTGCATCCAAAATGATTATCATTACATCTTTTAAGGTTTTTGTAATACCCAAATAAGAAGTGGATCCAACATGGTTATTACTAAACCCTTTTTTTAAAAAAATAAAATAAAAATTAAATATATATATATATATATCTTTTAAAATGTTTAAAAGGCTTTTACGACAACCAAATAGGAAGTGCATCCAAAATGGCTATTACTAAACCTTTATTTTAAATACTTAACTTTATTTTAGGTAAAGTGAGAGATTTAATAAAAATGGGGGTCATAAGAAATTGTATGATTTTGCACTAACGTAGGTTCGGATTGTGGAGATAAATTAAAAATTATAAAGGAAATAAGATTACTGAATCCAAAAGGTTTTAATTTAGCAAAATATTCTCCTTTTTTTTATTTATTTTTTGTACGTTACTTTGGATTTAAAACCAAAACGTATAAATTGTAAAAAAAAAACCCAATATATTACACATAGAAACGTGCCAACTCTACGCATTACTTATTTATAGTTGAACAGTTTATTTTTACTTTATTTAATTAATTATGATTATGATGATGATGATGATGATGATGATGATGATTATTATTATTATTATTATTATTATTATTATTCTAAAACTAATCCTATCCTATTAACTCCAATAGACACAAGGCTTTAGTCATCAGGCCCTAACACGAATATATACGCTTGCTAAGCCCAAATAAAAGTTAAGCAAAATACAAAATTGACCCAAAACAAAACCAAGCTAAAAAGGGGAATCAGACGCAGCGCGAGAGAAGAAAATGGGAGTTCAGATCTTGCGGCTTGGAGCGGAACGGAATTGGCAGCGTTTCCTTGGCTTCACGGTGGTTCTGGGTGGTCGTGCAAAGGTAGTTCTTGCGACTCTAGGGAGAAGCATGGCTAGATCGACGCGCTCGCACGAACTGCGAAGGTTCGCGTGGGCTTCGATTTGTGGTGGGTTTCACGCGTGCGACAGTCATTCCACGGTTATGGTGACCCTATGAGCGAAAACTGGGAAGGAGAAATGGTTACATGCAGCAGCGCCACGGAGAGCGAGAGGTGGAAAAGATTTGCAGAAATCATGTGAAATATGGTCTCCGTTCGTTTGGGCTCAAAAGGGTTTCACGGCTCGAAGTGTACAAGGCAGTTCCGCATAGTGGGGATGCGATTCAGAGCGCAATGTTCTTGGTAGGGATTTGGGTTGTCTCTTATTTTAGCTTTTTTCTTTTTATTTTAAATTTTCAGTTGTTGTGTGTGGGTGGGTCCTTGTTTTGGACAGAAAAGAGAATTGGTTGGTGTGTTCTGTGATTGTGTGGGTATGCTGACTGTGTGTGCATCTTAAAGCGTACATAGCATTTTTGTTTAACTTAGAACAAGAAGGTTTCAAAATCATTATTATGCACAGCATGCATCATCATACACAAATTTGAAATTAAATCAAGAAAGAAGGATGATACCAATACTGCACAACTATCTGGTGATGATCTGCTACGTCTCCTTCCTCAAATTTCTTCAAATTCTCACGAACTATGCTCTGTTATCTCTTGTCCCTTTTTAGAAATTTTTTTCCACCCCTTTCTTCGATTGATTGTATGATATTTATAAGCTGATTATTAGATTATTTAATTGCAATAGCCTATCCTCTTTGCAGTGGCCGGTGGCAGAATTATGCTTTTGGGAGCAAATATGGCAGAAGCGGGATTTTTGGGTGGCTTGTTGGTGGCTGGCAGAGAGTAGAACAGAGAAAGGATAAGGAACGGAAGAAGATTTGTAAAGACCTTTTTTTTTATTTCTTTTCCTTCTTTTTTTTTGTGTGTTGTGCTATAATAATTTTTTTAATTATTTTTTTTTTTTGATATATTCATCTGTAAATGGACTGGACAATGTGAAATGGGCTGGATAAACCCAATTTTTTTCAATCTTGATTGTATTTTTAGACATTTCAGATTTTTGCGTTTTATTATTATTTTTTATTCATACCTTATATTGGCCTATGTGGAAAAAAGAAAAAGAACAAATTATTTAGAAAATTAATAGATAAAAAAGGACAAAATTAGGTGTTCACATACCCAACAATAAAATTAACAAACATGCCATTCATATTCAGCATATATAGATATCATAAAAAACTCTCAAGTCAACAATGGATACCAAACTCAAAATTGTAACTATAATTACTCAAAGTTGAAACTAAATGCAAATTTCTCCATGTAGAGATAACATAAAACTAGGACATGTTAGAAAGGTAGAGTTAAAGAAACTCTCCACAACAATATGTTATTCATCTTCATTTAACTTCATCAGGCTCATGATCTTCATCCTTCTCCTTTTTCTTCTTAAGAATATTGTAGTCACTTAATTTATATCCATAATTCTTACCATATTTGCAATTTCCTTTGAAAATCTTTTTGTTGGGCCCAAGATACTTAGCTACATTCCCTGTCTTCCTCTTGCCATAATTGAATTTGTCATTATTATACTTCTTCACATCCTTAGTACTGGATGCAGAAGCAACAGACCTATCATTTTAGGGTTTAGCAACAAACTGAACAATGTGGGACTTTCCCTTCTTCATAGACTCATCCTCTTAAGTAACAATAGCAATAGTCTCATCAATGGTCCATTCATGATTCTGAGTGTTGTAAGAGGTCTTTGAAACATCAAACTGAGAAGTTGGTGATTCCAGAATCTTCCAAATCAAGTAACTATAATCAATATCCAAGTTCATGAACTTCAGTCTGTTACAGTAATGAACCATCTTCAACATATGCTCACAAACAACACTAACACCATCATACATGGTGTTATTGAATTGGGAGAAATAATTACTTTTCTGGGCCTTATCAAAAGTCCTAAACTTTCCACCAACGAACTTCAAAAAATCTTAGCGCAACAATTATCTAGAATGCTTTGTCTAATGGATTTTTTCCATGGTGTACTTTGTCACCATCAGACATACTTTATTTGAGTGCTCCCATCTTTCATGAAATGTCCTTTGGGTAGCAGTAGACTCAGCAGTAAGAACTAGAGGTTCTTCTTCCCTCAAAGCTAAGTAAATGTTGGCAAGGCCAAATACAAGTCCATAGATTCCTTCTAGTCCTCATAATTGGTCCCATTCAAAGTTATCACAGAAGTAGGCATAGTAACTAGTGGGAAAACAACAAAATTGTTTTAGTATGCACAACACTATATGCCCAACATACAAAAAATTTCATATCCAGTGTGATCTCGCCTAAGGATCCCAAACCATAATATATAAGAAATATAACAAAAATACAATGTATAAACCCATGTCACAAAAAATCCTAACACCAATGGGGTAACAACAAAATTGACAGAAGTAAAATCAAAATACATCATATCAACACAAATCACATTAATAACAATATACTGATTGGGTATAATTATAATTAATGCAATATAAAACACAAACCAATCATATAAATTACATAAATTTTGCATAATTGTTCCCGTGATAGGTGGGATGACAATTATTCAAAATATTAAACACAAATAAATCATATAAATTACACAAATCTCGTATAATTATTCTCACGATAGGTGAGCTAACAATTATACAAAATATTAACAATTATACTTGTAGGAAAAAAACAAAAGCATTAAATATATCAAGAAGCACAAAAAGGCAATTATTTAAGTCACATAATCATCCTAAATTAATTTATCCAACAAAAAACTCTAACAGAGAGAGTGTCATACACTAAAATTTATTTAGTATTACCAGAATCATGCACAAAATTGTCAGGCCCAAAATCTGAGAGTACAATTTTAAAAGACACAGTATTCTCATAACAATATATAAAATATTTGTAGGCGTCAATTTTTTTAAATAATATTTCAAAATTATTAGAACCAATAATTTTCTAAAATGGGCACACACACCTGCACATGCTTAACCAACGAGTGGGCACTATTGGAAACCAAAAAAAAAAAAAAAAAGGATCCTAGAACCAAGTTGAGAAGTCCGCATCACAAGCCCTCAAAATACTCTCAATCCAGCTCGAATTTCTCCACGATTTTCTTTTAGCCATGGATGCAAATGAATCATTCAATAATTTTGCAAAGACAAAATCAAAAAACGCAGCTAATTTATAAACCGTGAAAAAAGGCAATCAGAGACATATTTCGACTATGTTTTGCCAATAATTATGATTTTCAGAAATTTGATTATCGTATTTCCATCTCAATAAATCGGAAGGGCATTACGAATGGAAGGTTGGAGACATAAGCAAATGTATTAATATCCATAATACTTCTCATCTCAACAATTCCCATTACGAGGTCTTTTACATATATATACACATTCATGTATTAAATATATGCCTTAGCGAAAAACTCATTCACAAAACGAAGGGAATATTCACGAAAACATATGACAAAGTGAAAAACCACCAAAATATTATATATATATATATATACAATGTATGGCATGCCAAAATTATTTGGCGTGAACAATATATGAAATATAAGGCTAAAGAAGAAGAAATCATATTCACGATGTCGATTTCTTAAATTCCTGTGTTCGAAAAGACGAAAGTGATGCTAACACTGGAAAAGTTATAATAATTGTCAACGATAGTCACACATCATTCAAGGAACACACTAATTAATATTACAAGAAACCCATGATTAAAAAATTCTAAATTATTTTGCCCAATTTTAGCCAACAATTGGAACAAGGAAGAAGAATAGAGTTTGATAGGATATAAAATTTCATGTTATTACATAAAATAAAATAAAAAACAGTTATAACATGCATCAATTCAAGCTCAGATGCCATTGATGGAAATTTAGTGACAAATGATGCACAATTATAGTATGTTGATAACATATAAAATAACAATTATAAGGAGGTTAAAAGCGTGTACCTAAAAAGGAGATGAAATCCAAGTTTATTACCTTAATTGAAATAGAACACCGAACAAGGGAGATACTTCTCTCTGCTTAGCGGTTAAGATTTCCTACACAATGTTGTGTCACATTAAAATTATCTAATGGGACACAAATTTTATAACAATCAAACAATAGTAGAGACCTCTCATTTGGGCACCAAGTGAAGCCCCAACCCATCATAGTCACACTCACATAATAAGCCCAAACAACTAATATCCATCAAATAAAATATCATAAATTTTAATTTTCATGATTGACATTAATAATCTAAAATTTAATTCAAGAATTAAACAATGCTAATTCACAAAATTCTAACAATATCTTCACTTTTATTTACGCAACATTATATTTTATGGTATTTTTCTGTGTATTTATTATCATTCTTATATATTATTATAACTTTATTTAAATATTTTTATTATTAATTTTATTAAGAAAGAAAAAATATTTTGGACAAATTATCTTAAACAAAAATATTAAACTTTTGAAATTTGTTACGTTAGCACATACTATAACAATGTGAAAGATTTCAGTAGTCGACGTCTTGACGATCACAGGAACAACCAAAAAAATTGAAACTTCACAACAAATATTGTTTTCAAAGAAATTTAGTTATCTCATACTTGATCAAGTAATGTCTTTTCACACACACATATATATATAAGTTAATATTTAATTAAACAATAACTAAATATTATCATATATTTTTTATGTATAGCCAAATTAAAATTCAAGAAAATATTTACGAGCTATTTTATGATAATTAATTATAATAATAAATTTAACACTTACAATGCACGGGCTAAAATACTAATGTATTATATTTAAGTAAGAGTCTTTTTTTTTTTTTTTTGCAAGTGAGTACAATAATGGCAATAAGATTTAAACTTAAGATTTTGTGCAAATTACTTAAACTCTTCCACTGCTAGGCTATTCTTAGTGGGTTAGAAGGAGGTTTTTTTTAGAAAACAAAATTACTCATTATTACAAATATGAATTTCAATAAATAAGAATCCTTAAATGAGTTTAATTTTTACACATTGTCAATATAAATTTTTTTATATTGTTAACTAATTGAAAATTATTCTAAATATAACCTATAATATAATTATTAAAAAGTTAACAATATAAATAATATTTACAATATCTGTATATTCTAATTAAATTAACCCTTAAATTTGATTGGATAATTATTAAATTCGTGCAACACGAATTCGAACTAAATAGAAAGGTGGTTGAAGAAATTATACTAAACTCTAAGATGTCATAAATTTTTAAACTTTAGTTGAAATTGAAATCTATTATTATAAAATCAGGCAAGTTCACGACCACCGTGAATACCTTTTCTTTTTGTCATCAGTTATTTGCAAGCCTTATTATGGGTTGTTGATACGTAACCAACCTTTTTATATTACTTTTATTACACAAGCTTTGAATTGGTTTTGGAACATTGCTTATTAACAATAATATGTGTAAAAATATGGGGGGAAAAGACAAAAGAAATTCCAATGAAATGCTCATTTTTTGAAGGAAAAAATACGGAAACGTGATCACGTGAAAAAATAGTTAAATGATTATGTTTTATAATAAAATTACAAAAATGTCCATATATAAGAGGAAAAAAAAACTCTTAATTGGATCAACAAATATTATATATCCCTTAGGGTCCGTTTGGTAGTCATATATAATAGAATAATATAGGATATAAGAGCAATATAAAAATAAGATAAGTTTTAATCCTATTCAATGTTTGGTACACATCACGTAACATTATTATGTTATCCTATTTTGTATTTGACACATGCCGTATAAATGATAAATGGTAGTGGTACCGACGATGGTAACAGTGGTGACAATAGTGATTGCAATAGTAGTGGTGATGGCGATGGTGGCAGCAACGACAAGGGCAAGGGTGGTGGAGATAGTGGTAGTAGTGGTAGCAACAGTAGTGGTGGTTGTTGTGATGGCAGCGATGGTGGTAGTGGTAACAATGGTAGTGGCATTGGTGGTGATGGGGGTGACAAAGTGGCAATGGTGGTGGTGGCAATAGCAGGAATGGTGGTGGCAACAGTAGTGGTAATGGTGGCAACAATGTTGGTGGTAGTAATGGTAGTAGCGTGGGGTGGGGGTCTTGAGAGGGAGGGAAGGAAGGTAGAGATCATCTTATTCTATAGCTTTCTAACCCAACTCCTCCATGATTAATTAAAGCAAGATAGCATAGTTATCCTATTCTATCTTGTTATATCATAACCACCAAACAAACCCTTAATTCTTTGAAATTGTTATTACTAAGGACCCATTTGGGGTGGTTGTGAATTATTGGTTTTTGGGTTTCAAATGATAATTTTCAAAACAAAACGTGTTTGGCTAAAATGGTTTTTAACTCAATTTCAAAATAATTTTACATTCATTTTCAAAACCAAGAAAAAAGTATTTGTGAATTTGTTTTTTAATTTTAAAAAACATTCTCTCTACATTTGACTAGCCCTTCTCATCATCGCCACTACTACCACCACCACTAGCACTACTACCACTAGCACCGTTACCACTATCACCATCATCACCACCGTTATTATCACCACCATTGGCATCACCATCACCACAATCGACACCGCCACCACCACTGGCAACAACACCGCCACCACCACTGGCAACAACACTGCTACCACCACCACTACCACCATTGGCACTGCTACTACCATCACCACCATCGGCACCACCACCACCGACATTGCTACCATTGTGGCCATAGCCAACCCTAGGCCTAGGCCTGAGGGGCGACGGCTTAGGGCCCAAGACTAAAGAGGTTCAAAAATATTTTTACCAAGACAATTTACAATGTAAAATTTCAAAACTCTTAATTTTGTAGTATTTTTAATTTTTATTTGGTTTATCATTTAATAATAGTGAGTTATATAGTTATTTTTTGATTTTTCATATGTAATAAAAAATTTGATAATTGTTTATTATGTTATAAAAACTCCTTAGTTACCCTAATGTATTTTTAAAGAAAGAAAGAGTGTTAAGATAAGATAAAAATTTTAATTTATGCATTTTTTTTTAAAAAGTGTGTATCCTTCTATCTATATTTTTTTTTTGGATTATAAATAGGAATAATAGAGAAATAAAGTGAAAAAGATGAGTTATTTGGATAGATATAAATAAGAAGGAGAAGAGTGAGAAATTTCTCTTCACTCGTTTGGATAGGTGGGGAAAAATGGAAATAGATGAATAAATTATATGAAAAATATTTTTATTTTAATTACAAATTAATTTTTAATCAATTATTTTTTATTAACATAAAATTATTTACTATTTTTTTTTTAAAAAAAATATGTTAGAAAATTTTATTTAATTTTGTAGTAATTAAAGCAAAAATATTTTTATTAGTAGAGTAAAAAGAAAAAACTAAAAAAATGATTCCACACTTAAAGGAAAGCTAATGCACAAGAATTTTCAACAATATGTTAATGTTAATAACTTCCATAGTATTTTTATCTTTCGTATTTCCCTCCATCCTAATTTTATTTAAACAAACAATGTGCTAATGTTGATGTTATTATCATTAGTGATTTTTCTTCTTAGAATGTTCAAAGAAACTACTTTTTATGATAATTTATTATTTTGTTTTGCAGGTGATAAGCAACAATCTTATGAGTAGAAAAAATATTTTGTCAATGATAAACAATAATATAGAAGCAAGAGCAAATTGAATGAAAAATATAATATATCATTTTGAGACTTGTTAAAACTATGTTATTCATTTCATGTAATAAAAGGTATTGTTTTTAATGAAATTATGTGTCTATTTTTTTATAAAATATATATTTATATTTTAGAATACTTGTATGTAAAAGAGCCTTGTCTATTATTTCGCCGTAGGGCTCATAAAATGCTAGGATCAACCCTAACTGTCGCCACCACACAAACACGCCTTTAAACTAATTTTATCAGCATATGAAACTTTCAAAATGAGTTTATTTGAAACTAAAAATTAGAATAAAAAAACTAAAACTAAATTTTAAAAACTAAAAACTTGTTGTAATTTTTTAAAATTTCAAAATTTACAACTAAAAATACCCCAAACAGGTCTTAAATTAATCTTTTAAAATTTAAATTATTATCAAATTGTTCTTTTAACAAAAAATATTACTAAATTGGAATTTTCAGAATATTTATATCTTAATTATATTAGCATTGCCCAACTTTGCAAACGGAAAAACATATATTGCACGATATATAGAGTGTAGACTATAAACCATTAACCGGATATGTGTTGGTAAAGGAAAAGTTAAAATTTTATCCAAAAAAAAAAAAAGAGTTAAATTGTTATATGTTGTTAGTGTAAAAAATTTTACACTGTCAACTAATCAAAAATCAGCTTTAATATGACTTTTAAGGTAATTATTATCAAAATCAACAAATTTGCCATACATGGTGGGTTGTGATTGGATAACAGTTTACATTGTCAATGTATAGCTCATTTTCTCAAAAAAAAAAGAAAAAGTTAAAATCCTTGTGCTTAAACGCTATCATGTATTGCTTATTATACAAATTATTAATTATGTAAAAAAAATTTATTTAAATCTGATTTATTCTGAACTAATTTTTTATGTAACGGTTCTTTATTTTCTTTAATGTATTACAATTATATTACATTACTAGGTTTTATTTTTCATACAAAGTCTAATTTATAAACTTTTGCATATTTTTATTGAAATAAAATATAGTTTCATTGTTATGTCCTATCAATGTAAAAACTTTTATACTATCAACCAATTGAAAACCAGGTTTAGTGTGACTTTTAGAATGGTTATTATCAAAGTCAATAAACTTACCATACATGATGAGTTGTGATTGGATAATAGTGTAAAACTATTTTACACTGTTCGTGCATAGCCTATTTTCTCAAAAAAAAGGAAAAGTTAAAATCCTTGCACTTAAACGCTATCATGTATTGCTTATTGTACAAATTATTAATTATGTAAAAAATTATTTATTTAAATCTGATTTATTCTGAATTATTTTTTTTATGTAACGGTTCTTTATTTTGTTTAATGTATTACAATTACATTATATTACTAGGTTTAATTTTCTATACAAAGTCTAATTTATAAACTTTTGCTTATTTTTATTGAAATAAAATAGAGTTTAATTGTTGTGTGCTGTCAATGTAAAAACTATTACACTGTTAACCAATCGAAATTAAGCTTTAGTGTGACTTTTAGGATAGTTACTATCAAAGTCAACAAACTTATCATATATAATAGGTTGTGATTAGATGATAGTGTAAAACTGCTTTAAACTATTAAATGCATAACGTATTTTTCTCAATAAAATATACTTATTATATACTAATATTTTATGTAAATGACAATATTGTTTAATTAATTATAAAATTAATTTTATGTACTATCAATTTAAAAACTTTTATATTATCAATTGATTAAAAATTATAATAGATATGACTTTTAAATTGATTATTGCAAAAATCAGCCAACTTACTATATATATCCATTTGTGAATGAATAACAATATAAAAACTCTTTACACAAACTATTTTTTAAAAAATTTTATACCAAGAGTTTGTGGTATTAATATCATGTTGGGTTTTTTGAGGCCGGGTTTGACTCCCGCCAACCATGAATATGTTATCCAATTTGGGCTCTTAGATATACTGTCCTATAATTGTTCTCAAGCTTAAATATATTTTTGGTTCCTGTAATATATTATTTTCTTTTCGTTTTAGTCCTTATAAAAATGTTTTTTTAAAAGAGAGGGATCAAATGACACTGGTGTAATAATCCTTGTAATTTTTTTTTATTTTGGTTCCTATTATTTTGTTTTAGTTCTTATAATATTTTTTTTTTATTTTTGTTCTTATAATACGTAAATAATTTACTTTTAATCCTTAAAATTTTTTTTAAAAAAAACTAATTCAAAATGAACAAAATATTATACGGATTAAAACAAAAAAAATAAATATATTAAAAGGATTAGAAAAAATAAAAGACTAAAACTAAAAAAAATAAATTTACAAGAACTATTTAAAAAAAATAATTTTATAAAGACCAAAACAAAAAAAATAATATTTTATAAAAACCAAAAACATATTTAAACCTTCTTCTTAAATGCTCCCACATCATTCGTTACCGTGTACCCGATCGCAGCATATCCTTGAGGCTGTTCCCTTTCCCGCCAAAAGTTGCCTACTTGTTTACAGTTTGGCGCCCAATTCTCAGACTCAATACTCAGCACATTCTTCCGCTTCTCTCTCTTCGCTCTGTAGCCGTCTTCGCCACCATGAACACCAAGGACGTCGATTTCAATGCAGACATAGGTAAACGGTTTTTTCCTGATCTATTTATTTTTTCCGATTAGGATTATTACCGTCCCTTCCTTTCTCCCTCTCCCGATATATATATATATTTTTTCTATTCGGTTAAACCCATTGCTCTTTTCGCAGCTCTGACGAAGGAGTTCCTTTCCAACTTCGCAGACGCCAATGGTGAAGCCAAATACATGAACATCCTGGTGCGTTCTCTATTTCGCTTTAACTCTTATTTCTGTCTTCTCAAGTTGAACGGCATAAAACGACGTTAGCCCTAATTCCTTTTCTCTCTTTCTTTTTTCGCGTTCCAGCAAGACGTTGCGAACCACAAAACTCGAGCAGTGCAGATCGACCTTGAGGACTTAATTAACGTAAGATTTGCTACTCTATTGTATGTTTCTAATTAAAATCCACGGTTCTGTTAATTTTCCTCTTCGGGGAATTTCAGTACAAAGATCTGGACGAGGAATTTCTGAGGCGTGTTACTGAGAATACTCGAAGGTATATTGGGATTTTTGCCAATGCAATTGATGAGCTCATGCCGGAGTCCACTGAGGCCTTCACGGATGATGATCATGACATATTGATGACTCAGAGATCTGACGAAGGAGCAGAAGGCACCGATGCTTATGATCCGCTTCAGAAGATGCCTCCTGAAATCAAGCGCTACTAGTGAGATTTGCTTCCTTGTTAGTCATTCAATTTCTAGGGATTGTGTAATTGTGATTGCCTAAATTTGTTTCCTAAGGGCATGTTTGGATAAACTTCTCCATAAGCACATAACCCTTATAGGAGAAGAAAATAACAAAAAAAATAAAATAAGCTTCTTCAAAAGCTAAAATTAGCTTATGTATAAGCTAATTTGTAAAAGTTCTCTCATATTAACTTCTTCAAAAACTTATTTTTAACTTATGCATAAACTAATTTTAGCTTATGAAAAAGCTTATTTCATTTTTTTATCTTTTATTTTCTTCTCTTATAAGTGCTTATAGAGAAGTTTTATCCAAACAAGCCTTATGACCAGTTTCTTATGTTTTTGCTTGGAAAGAAATCCAATAGGCATGAGTATTATGTGATGATAAAAAAATAGCTGACAGGGTATAATGTTTATGCCTTAGTTTTTATGTGACAGTCCTAATCTTACCTCGTGAGTGTATTGCAGTGAGGTTTATATTAAAGCATCTTCAAAAGGACGGCCATTTACAATTAGGGAGGTGAAGGCTTCAAACATTGGTCAGCTTGTAAGAATCTCTGGTATTGTGACACGTTGCTCGGATGTTAAACCATTGATGAAAGTGGCTGTATACACATGCGAGGATTGTGGTTTTGAAATTTACCAGGTGATTGATGAAATGACTGCTTGAACTGCGCAATTTAGACACAAGATTTTATGCAAGAAAAAAAAATAAAAATAAAAGAACTATTGCATTAGATTTGCTTGGTGTGATTCAAAAAAGTCTATTACAGTCTTTGAATTTTCTCTCTGCCAACATGATTTGATCTCCACGATGTTAAACTACAATATTTAAAGGATTATAACTATCTATCAAATCTTGTTAGGTTCTTGTTGTGGATTATTATTTTCTCTTGTGGGATACGGCTAAACTATTATGGAATTTACATGCCAGTAGGTCCTTGACATTGTTATTTTCTCCCCTTCCTAAACAGGAAGTAACAGCTCGAGTCTTCATGCCTTTGTTTGAGTGTCCATCAAAGCGCTGTGATACAAATAGGCGTAAGGGGAACGTTATCCTTCAACTGAGAGCATCAAAATTTTTGAGATTTCAAGAGGTTTGCTCTCTGGTTCAGTCATCAAAACATATTTATTTACTTTCTTTTTTCATGTTGTTCTATATAGTCTATATACAATTGCTTATTTACTTTAGCATAAGAGATTTGTGATATGGTTAAACTGCAGGCCAAAATTCAGGAATTATCTGAACATGTTCCCAAAGGCCATATTCCACGAACAATGACTGTTCATTTAAGAGGAGAACTCACAAGAAAGGTTGGTTATTTCCTACCAATTGGCGTTAAACTAATAGTTACTGTATATGTTATCGAGTAGCTGAAATTTAATGGCTAATTAACTGCTGCTGTTTATTCACTCGTGCTTGTTGTAAATTGTCAGGTGGCTCCAGGTGATGTGGTTGAATTATCTGGGATTTTTCTTCCTATACCTTACACTGGTTTTCGAGCAATGCGTGCAGGCTTAGTTGCTGACACTTACTTAGAGGTCATGTCTGTAACTCATTTCAAGAAAAAATATGAAGAGTAAGTTTTCAGATCTTAATTGATAATTACTGGCATCATTTTTTTTATCCCATGCCAAGTACTGATATTGTTATGGCTTGCTTGAACATAATGTATACGTATCTACTAGTTAATCTTATTAAAGTAGTTTGGGGGGAAACAACAGCTGCCTAACTGATTTATTCTGTCAGATACGAACTTAGAGGAGATGAGGAAGAGCTCATTGCACGATTAGCAGAGGATGGTGACATCTACAACAAATTGGCACGATCACTTGCTCCTGAAATTTTTGGGCATGACGACATTAAAAAAGCACTGCTTCTTCTCCTTGTTGGTGCTCCCCATCGGAAGTTGAAAGATGGAATGAAGGTAATGAACTATGTATAAATAAAACCAAATGTGTGTACTGGAGCTTAAACTTTACACAAAAATCGTGTTGAATTAATAGGGATTAAGACATGGTGTTATTTGCAAAATTACAATGATATTAGTGATTAAAATTCAAGTATGAAATTAGTGTTTTTTTCCTCTCCCTCTCACTCCAATGCTATTAGTCATACTTTCTGTTTTTAAGCTTATTTTGCATTCTGTATGATTTATTGTGTATCCCATATCATGTACACTATTAAACTACTAAATATCATAGTCTTCATTTAATTGCAGATTAGAGGAGATTTACATATATGTTTGATGGGTGATCCTGGTGTTGCCAAGAGTCAGCTTCTTAAACACATAATCAACGTAGCACCCAGAGGGGTGTACACCACTGGCAGAGGAAGTAGTGGAGTTGGTCTAACTGCTGCTGTTCAGAAAGATCCGGTGACAAATGAGATGGTTCTGGAAGGTGGAGCATTGGTAATGGAAGCCTCCTTTTTAAGTGCAACAATTCCTTCCATCCATATTGTGCTTATATTATATGTTAGGTTGAGAAAAGTAGAAAAATCTGGTAACATACGCATATGAAATGTGGTCAGTACTTGCAAAATTAAGGTGGGAAACAGGTCATGCATCAAATTACTTCTTTAGCTCCTATATGAATCCAGTCTATGTTCTTTTAACTAGTTGTTTCCAGTTATAAGTGGGTATTATGAAAGAACATTCTGAATTTCAGGTGTTAGCAGATATGGGCATATGTGCCATTGATGAATTTGACAAGATGGATGAATCAGATCGTACAGCTATACATGAAGTTATGGAACAACAGACTGTTAGCATTGCCAAGGCTGGGATCACTACATCGCTGAATGCAAGGACTGCTGTCCTTGCTGCTGCTAATCCAGCATGGTATTATTTATTTTCACCTTATTGGTTGCGGACACGATCTTATAGATGTGCACACCTGTGCTTTCAAAATCTAATTTTATCCACATTTTATTGTGAAGGGGAAGATATGATCTAAGAAGAACTCCAGCTGAAAATATTAATCTTCCTCATGCCCTCCTATCAAGGTTTGATCTTCTATGGTTAATCCTTGATCGAGCTGATATGGATAATGATCTTGAAATGGCTAGGCATGTTGTATATGTTCACCAAAAGAAAGAGTCTCCCGCTCTAGGATTCACTCCTCTTGAACCATCTGTTCTACGGTAAGCACTGAAGGATTGCTAACTGCTTTTAAACTTTAATTTGACACTGGAGTATATGGCGCATATGTTTATTCTTACTGGTCATATAATTTCACATAGGAGTCTGTGCCAATGTTCTGTTGTTTGCTAGTAAAAGAAAACTATTACAAAAAGAATTGTTTTGCTTCTATCTAGTGCATACATATCAGCTGCAAGAAGATTGTCTCCTAGTGTCCCAAGGGAACTGGAAGAGTATATTGCTAGTGCATACGCTGGCATTCGTCAAGAAGAAGCAAGGTCCAATGCTCCACATTCCTACACAACTGTCAGAACATTGCTCAGTATTCTCCGCATATCAGCTGTAAGTCTTCATCTTTTCCATGAAAGAGAGCAATAAAATTAGGCATTTAGGTTATATTGACTTTTCTTTTGGGGGTTAATGATTTATGTACTTCATCACTCCAAATGCAGTGTTCAAATTAAAACTGATTTAGGTCTTGGTTAATAATTTTTGGCTTTAAAGATCTGTTATTACTCAGTTAGGTTGGCTTTGCCTTTGAGTCCACAATGTGAAGTAGTAAGCATCTGATTATTTATATTGTCTAAGCAAATAATATTGCATTTTTAATTTCTAAACAGGCACTAGCAAGACTCCGTTTTTCTGAAATTGTTGCTCAGAGTGATGTCGACGAAGCACTGAGGTTAATGCAGATGTCAAAATTCTCTTTGTACTCTGATGACCGTCAAAGATCTGGTCTGGATGCCATATCTGATATTTATTCCATACTGCGAGATGAAGCAGCTAGAGGTAACCGAATGGATGTCAGCTATGCCCATGCACTGAACTGGATATCTAGGAAGGTAAGTACATACTGCTCAAAGTTGAATACTGTCCATTATGTAGTATTGTAGAAGATGATTTGTGTCAAACTTGAAAAGGGTCTAGATTCAAGTTTGTCTGTTGAACGAGGGACTTAACAGTAAAAGATCATGGAACGATTAAAAGAATGTTTTATTTAATTGAATAAAGAGCCATAAACTGAATACATTGTCAAATGAGTAAAACGGAAATGGTTAGGGAATCTTTTTAGGCTGGCATAGTTTGAGTAAATACTATTCCTAGTTTTTGCACAACTGCACCGATTGTTTCTTGATCCTCTCTGAAATTAATTACTGACAATGCAATACTAGACCATTAACTAAATGTACTGTCATCTAGTATTTTCTTTAGTTGTGGGAAGCCAGAGCAAGGCCCTGTCTGTTGATAAGTTAGCTGTTTTGTTTCCCCTCTAGACAATAATATTCTGACCTTAGAACTTCTGGCTTTCAAACAGGGGTACAGCGAAGCCCAGTTAAAAGAGTGTTTGGAGGAGTATGCAGCACTAAATGTATGGCAGATACATCCTCACACCTTTGATATACGATTTATTGATGCTTGATGCACTTCTTTTCCCCCATTAACATGGTTTGCGGCAATCTGGTTTCAAGAAGCTGGGATAAGAGTGCTAGGTGGACTGGGGAAATCATATTTTGTACTTTGGTTTTTATTAGTTTGATGTAGGTTGTTTGTATTGTTACAGTTAGATTTTCGTTTTTTACTTTTGAGTGCAGTAATTACAGATTTAAATTTAGTATACATGAAGCACGCATTACTGCATTAGGTTGCTTCTTGATCGTAAAATCTAGTAGGGTACAATCTTTGCATGCATTGTGTTCAGCCTTTGCCAGATTCGAAATAGGTACTAGGAAAACTATCGACCTTGCATTGTGCTCAGCCTTAGCCATTTAAATTTCATCTGGCCAAGGTCACTCGTCCGGATATTGATTTTAATCTATGCCTTCCATAAATCTTTAGAATTTCATGAAACTAGTTTTCCCTGCGGTACCGAAGGCATCTGTAGTAAGTTTAGAAATGTCATTGACTCACCAAAAGTGAATTTTCAATAAAAGACAGCAGAGGCGTAGAGGGTCAAGATAAAAGCAAAACGAAAACGTAATACGGCAGATGTTATATGATAAATTTTCAAAATAATACCTATGTATAAATACAGACCGATAAATTCAAACTTAAATTATAGTATTATACATGTATTATCATGTTTTTAGTTAATTTTAAAATTTGTTATAGTTTTTTTCTTTTTTTTTTTGTCTACAGCAATTTATTTATTTTTGACAGAAACAGACTTGTATCATTCTCATAGCAATAGAAGAATTAAAACAACTTGGAACATAATAATAAAAATGAGGACTAGCTTTAGCTGTAGCAGCTTTTGTTAGAGAATGAGCAACTACATTGGCTTGTCTCCTAATAAACCTAATTGTGGAGTTTGGAATTGAAGTGAGCATTTGCTCGCAATCCTCAAGGATGACATCAAACTCAAAGACACCATCCTTTGGTTGAAGGATGCCATCTACCACCATTTTACAATCCAACTCAAAAATGACATTATGCAGTCCCATTTCTATAATCCAGTGGATAGATTGCATCAACCCAAGTGCCTCCCCTTCATGAACCTGCAGCACAGTATTTATCCAGGCAGTTTTAGCCAACACGAATTTTCCCGTCATCTTGAATGCATGTGTCAAAACCTGTCTTCTGTTGATTGGTAAAGAAAGCTGCATCAACATTGCACTTAATGAATCCTGCAAGAAGGGCCAGCCATGAAATGCTTCCCCTATCATGTGCCACTGCTGCTCGGATTGGATGGCAACATTGTGCTCTTTCCCAATCTCCCAACACGGTCATAGCTCCGTCGATCGCGTATGAAGCTGCCACATCCTTTGCTTCCCAAAGCTTTCCATTTCGCCTCTGCCATAAGCTCCAAAGAGTCATCACAAAACGTACTCTTTTGGACATTTCAAGGTCACTACAAACTGTAAAGACGAGCAGAAAAGTTGTCAACAGTATGCAGAAACAGTTTAATGTACCCCCAAAGATTTAGTTGTATCCAGCATGCAATACTCAACGGGCATGTTATGAACGTATGCTAGCAATTTTCCATGTCAACCTCGCATAGCACACAGGTAGATGGACACAAAACCCCTTTATTCTACAAGCGCATCCTCGTTAGGAGACAGCCCCTGCATGCTCTCCATGTGAACACCTTAACCATGGGTGGAATTTTTAGATCCCATAGCATCTTCCATATGCTATCCAGACATACGTTCCATGAAAAAATGATAAGCAGTCTTGACCGTGTATAATCCTTGCCTATGTGGGGACCAAATTTGTTTATCCTCCCTTATTAAATCAAAAAGCGCAACATGCAAAACTATAGCTGCATCAACAGGTTGTAGAAGTTCATGGATCAGCGTTTCATTCCACCTTCTTTCCCCTGGAATCATAAGCCCCTTTACCCTCATATCCAATATGTTGGGAAAAGGATTACTATGTAAAAACTTTGACTCACTATCATGCAACCAAGGATCATTCCAAACTAGGATTTTGGTACCATTCCCAACTCGCCATCTAAAGCCTTCCTTAAGCAAGACCCGCGAGCACTAGATACTACGCCACAAATAGCTTGGATTAGGACCAAGATCTGAAAACAAAAAGTCCCCTTTAGGGAAATATTTAGCTTTGAAAACTTTTGAAACCATAGCATTAGGATCAGAGGTAAATTTCTAACCTTGTTTCCCTAGCATTGCTAAGTTAAAGCCATATAGATCACGAAACCCCATGCCCATATCTTCTTTCTTCACCGAAAGTCAATCCCAAGACATCCACTTTATTCCTTTTCTTCCTCTGCCACTTGAGCCCCACCAAAACGAATTCAGCATACATTGAATCTCCTCCCCCAGTGAAGGAGGGATAAGAAAAATACTCATGCAGTACGATGGAATAGCCTGCAAAATTGATTTGATTAAAGTCTCACGGCTAGCTTTGGACAACATTCTTCCCCTTCAGGAATTAGTCTTACTCCATACTTGATCCTTTATATAGTTGAAAGTGGCCTTTCTCCTCCTCCTAATCATAGATGGAAGACCTAGATACTTCCTTGTACTTAGCACAGCTTGTACTCCCATTTTCGAAGACAACCATTCTCTACTATTTTGTCCAACATTCTTGCTGAAAAAGATCTGGGACTTTTGCAGATTGATAGCCTGGCCGGATGCAGATTCATACATTTCCAAAATACTCCTCATCACACCTATTTCATTTTCTTGTGCACTGAAGAACAAGAAACAATCATCCGCGAAAACAAGATGAGATATGATAGGTGCCCTCTGCAAATTTTCACATGCAAATCACCCCTACTCTCTGCCTTTTTGATCAAAGCTGAAAGTCCTTCTGCAAAAATGATGAAGAGGTAAGGTGAAAGAGGATCACCTTGTCGAAGGCCCTCGCTGGAATAATAGGACCGACTGGTTTGTGGTTGACCAGTACAGAATAATTAACAGATTCAACACACAACATTACCCAATCAATCCACTACCTTGCAAAACCCATGCACGCCATCATAGCTCGAAGATAACCCCAATCAACCCTGTCATATGCTTTGCTGATATCAATCTTCAAAGCTACGTCCCCTATTTTTCCTTTCCTCTTACAATTCATGTGATGGATAATCTCAATAGCCACCAAAACATTATCCAGAATAGACCTCCCTGAGACAAAAGCTGATTGCTCAATCGATATGCATTTATGCAACACTTTCTTGAGACAATAAGCCAACACCTTGGATAGGAGCTTGTAGATCACATTGCAAAAAGAAATGGGCTGCTCACACTTTGGAATCAGCACAATATTACTATCATTAATTGCGTCAAGGAAAGATCCTTCCTGCAACCACTTACAGCAACCCTGAAAAATTTCTGCCCCACCGAGCTGCCAAAATCGTTGATAAAAGGCAGCATTCAAACCATCCGAGCCCGGAGATTTGTCCGGATGCATTTGAAAAAGGGCGACCCGAAATTCTTCCTCCAGGAAAGGAGCAATCAAATCAACATTATCATCATCCGTAATCTTGGGTTGTAGAACTTCAATGATCAATTCGTATACAGCATGCCTTCTAGTGAATGGCTTCTTAAAGTTTTTCTTTGCTACATCACACAATTCTTTGTTGGTTGTCAATTAAATCATTATCATCATTTCTCAATTTATCAATAGTATTCTTTTTCCTTCTAGCTGATGCTGATGCATGGAAATATTTGCAACTGAGTTTATGTAACTGGACTTGAGGAAATAAATTCAACCACACATCTTTCGCCATGGCAAGATCAAGTCTATCATCCACTGCATTATCAGTCCCTCTACTTCTCGCCCAAGTAAACGAATAACCTTCCAAGGGAATATCATGAAGATTGCATTCCCTTACTGTCTCTTCAAAACCATTCAGCAGCCACTGAGGATGTTCCACGCGCCCACATTTATCATCTGCTGACAACATGTCGTTAAAATCTCCAATGATACACCAAGGCAACGAAGACATAGATGATAATTATCTGAGCATATCCCATGAGGCCTTACGACGACTCCTCCCAGGAAAACCGTAGAAACCTATTAACCTCTAGCTAACTAGTTCCATATTAATGAAATTTGAGGAAAATGACAGTACTTGACAGCTATAGCGTTGCTTCCACGGAACAGCCATACCTCTTCCTCGTCTTACTCTATCCACCGCAAAAGAATGATCAAAACCAAGCTTAATCTGCACCTCTTCTATCTTACTTCCTTGCACTAGAGTCTCAGAAAGAAAAATAACATCTGGCTTATAAGACTGGACTAGGTCTTTAAGAGTAGGAACTGCACGCAGGTTAGCCAGGCCTCGGCAGTTCCAGCTTAAAATACTCATGGCTCCTAGCAGGCCTGTGTACCAGGTCTGCCAATAAAAAATGCTTCTCTTGAGAGCCATTATGAACTGTACTTGGGTGCAAATTATTTGACTTCCCTACCCAGGCCTCCTTTCCCACGTCACTGCTTCCATCCCCTTCTTCTGCTCGTCTACGCTTTTTGTCTCCTTTGATTATCGCTCACCACTTCGTGAGAAATACATATATATATGGTGTATTTGGTCACAATAAGACACACTCTGAGTGCTTCCATCTTTTACAAAACATCTTTTGAGTAGTAGTAGATTCCTTTTAAAGTTAGAAGTTATTCTTTCTTCAAAGTTAAGTTGATGATGGCAATGATCATATACGAATTCAGAGATTTCTTTTGGTCCTCATAGTCACAAAAGTGAACATAGCAACTAGTAGAAAAATAACAAACTCTCTAAGGGTCTCACCTCATATTTAATGAATCTCACTTATGATTTTGTAGTTTTCAATAAAATTTAACCAAAAGAAGGAGTGTGTTGCTAACACTTTTTCATTATTTTTAATATGCAAAACACAATATGCTCAATATACATAATTTCTCATACACCATAAGGGTCCTGAACCACAATAAACAAGAAATATAACAAAAATACAATATACAAACTTGTACCACAAAAATCTCAACACTAATAAGATAATAGAACAAAATTGACACAAGCAAAACCAAAAATATATTGTATCAATTACAAATCACATTAATAACAATATAGCAACAGGGCATAATTATTATTAATACAATGTTAATCACAAATAAATCTTTTAAATTATATAAATTTTGTATAATCATTCTCACAATAGGTGAACTGAAAATTATACAAAATATTAACAATTATGCTTGCAGAAAATTATTTAATGTATATATCAAGCATAAAACATAAAAAAAAAAAAAAAACATAAAAGGACAATCATTTAAAGCACATAATCATTAAAAATTAATTCATCAAACAAAATACCCTAATAAATATAGTACAATACACTAAAATTTATTAATATTATTATAATGATGCACAAAATTTTTTTGGCCCAAAAAGTGAGAGTACAATGTTAAAAAACATAAAATACTCTCATATAAATTAATAAAAAATATTTAAGGATGTTAAAAAATTTAGAAAAAAAAAGATAACACAAAAATAATATTTTAAAAAAATTTTGATCAATAGTCATTCATTGAAAATGCCCAATAGCACTTACACAAGCACACAAGATGCTAACAAAAGCGTTACAATAGTGCAATACATATCAACGATGACAAATTAGACATGCGCTAAAAGTAACAAATTGGCTAACAAATTAGCAATCCTGAACTTACAAATACAAAAAACCAAAAAAACATAGAAATCACTTCCTCCTATTACAAAGAACTTAGATAGAACCATGAGCTTTCCTTCACTTTTTTCTTTCCTTTGTTATTTCTTCCGGATTGGCATGTGCTCAGCAACTTAAATCAAGGCAACCTAAAACCAACCTATGGTGGTTAAGAAACAGTTGTAGCAAAAGGCTCTAACAAGCTCCATTAAAAGGGAGAAATGTGATGGAAAGAGGTTGGACAAAGAAGATAATGACATAAGCAAAGAGAGAAGCTATATAGTTAAAGAATAGGAGGAAATGTAAATGGTGGCTAAAGAAGGAGGAGAGAGAGGCAAGGGTAGAGGTGGTGGTCGAGGGAGGAGGAGAGAGAGTGGTGATCAAGGGAGAAAAAAGGAGGTGATGGAAAAAAAAAAAGCCTCTAATCATAGAGAGAGGAAAACCCACCTAAAGTAGGAAAAATGTCCTCCTATGGAAGGAGAAGATCTTCCCATGGAGGAAAAGCCACCCCCAAAAGGGGGCAGCGCTGGTAAGGGGTCTTACTATTGCTAGGGTTGGGATTCTGTCGCTGCGCACAAAAATAATATTTTAAAAATGTTGTACCCAAGAATCATCTAAAATGGACTCAGATCCACCTCACGCGCAGTAGCCCACAATTGGGCGTTGTTAGAGAACAAAATTTCAGAAATTTGGATTTGCAAATGGGTCCTGCGACCCTCCTTGAAGACTCAATTTGTTCTCTCAACTAGCTAGATGACAATGCGTGATTTTTAGGGTGTTGTACTCACAATAACACATTTCAAAGAAACCTTCAATCAATTGAAAAATTATTCAATGATTTTGGGGGAAAAAAACGGATAATTTGTTTTTCAAAACTCTCTTTCTGATTGGATTAAATCTCAGAATGATTTTCTAGGTTTGGCAACGCCCAATCAATGTGAACAAAAGCCCTCCATCAATTTTGAGAATCATTTGATGATCACCGAGGAAAAAGGAGAATTAGAACCGTCGTGAAAACGACTACGAGAACGAGGGTTTCTAAAATTCTCTTCTTTTTGGGGGGTGAAATACAGGCTAACTAGAAGTTCCTAGGAAAACTAGTATAAGCTACATCAGCTCTTAGAGCATTCCAAAATTTAATTACTTGAAATTGTTGTGCTATTTTTATATGATTTCGAACGAAATTGTATTTGCAATTAAACTCTTCAATTAATTTCAATGAAAAATTGAGTAAGGTGATTGAATTTAATTCGAACCAAGGAACACAATGTTAACGAGTTCGAAAATGTTTTCATGGAAAATCTCTCAATTAGTTATATGAAATTGAACAAGATTTAGATATTTATGTTGGAAGCTCGAAATTAAACAATACCCCTATATCAATTTTGAAAATACACATAAATATTAACTAAATGGTTCAAAAAGAGTGAATTTTGAGTTAGATATTTGAAAACGAATCTAAAAAAAAAAAATTGGATAATTTTTCTAAAAGGTTTTATTTAACTCAAGGTACACGTAGTTTTACAAATATCTTATGATGTAAAAACTCTAAATTATTTTGCCTAATTTTAGCCCAGAATTAAAATGAGAAAAAAAAAAAAGGGTTGAATAGGATATAAACTTTTGTTGTTATAACACAAAACAGTCATAACATGTATCAATTCAAACCTTGATACCGATTTATGAATTTTAATATATAATGATGTAAAGTAAAGTTATGTTATGTTGATAAAACATAATAATAATTATGAAGGGTTAGAAAACATGTATTTGAAGAGGAAATGACATTTATGTCTATTGCCTCAAAAAGAATCACAAACAACAAAATGAGAAAAGGCTCATCTCTACCTAGCGGCTAGAGTTTTCAATATATTGTTGTGTCTCACAAAATTATCTAGAATGACAATTTATAATCATTAAACGAAAATATTAACCTTTTATTGAGAACC